>VWZI01015288.1:812866-825846 GCA_013396835.1 Psilopogon haemacephalus
CCTATTATGTGTATGGAGCTGTTGGCTGGACTTTCCTGGCTGTTGAGGGATGTGCTGTGTGTCCTGTTTGGCTGGTGGTGAACCTCTGCTGAGGTGGAGGAAGCTTCCAAAAAGGAGAGGTCTCTTGGGGTTTTACTGTTCTCCTCTGTTGGAAGGAGAGCAGAGCAAAGGAGGTGGAAGCAGACCTTGAGGTATGACTGTTGGGCTTAAGGCCATGGGGTGTAACTCACTTGAGTGGAGAGGTGGCTGATTATGGTTCCTCTGAGGTGGGAAAGGTCTGCAGCTTGGTGGCTGGCTGCTGTGCTGGGTGAGGATCTGATGCTGCTGGTGCCCAGCCTTGACTGCTGAGACAGGAGATAGGGAGGAAGAGAGAAGACTGAAAAAAACCCAAGTCTTAAACTTAGAGATGAAAAAAGGTGGGCTCTTGGAGGCTGATCTGAGCCACAAAGGGACTGCTGTGAGCCTAGAGGGGAGGCAGTGAGGCCCCATTTGTGCCATCAGTCCTGATTATGCTTTTTGCCCAGCCTGGCTTCAGTCCTGATGCTCTGAAAACATCGCTGCTTCTGCTGGGTGCAAACCTGCCCGTCCTATTTTCTGACAAAAGCTGTCTGAAGACCTTCTCTTGCTCTTCCTTGTGTTTATGTTGATGGTTGCCTTACTAGGAGAGGCTTAAATTCTATGTAGTAGCCCCTATCTACCCTTACTAGCAACTGAATTTCCAGAGCTCTTTGCTTAGTTGTGCAGTGGCACAAAGTGGCCAAGTTCAAAACCCTTCTCTCTTTCCTGGGGGGATGTTCTGCTGTAAGAAGCTGAGATGGGCTGTGTGGTGAGGTGGGGGTGCAGGCTTGGGTGTGGCTACTTGTCCTTATTGATCCTCAAGCTGATCCTTTGGTAGGCAGGAGGACTTGCTAGGCTTGAGCTTTGCAAACAGCTAAGTGTAAAAGCTCTGGGATCAGACCTGGGGGAGGTGTTTCTGTAGCCAGGAAGTGCTGTGCCCACCTTCCTCACGGGATTCCTGCAGCAGCTGTAATTTTTGTGGCCCTGGTGTTAAGTGGTAGTTGGTGCTAACATCTAGCTCAGTGGCTTAGCTGCAGCCTGTGAGGATCATGCCGAGCTCTGCTTAGAGCAGGGAACCTCCAGCATGTCCTGTACTAGAGAGGTGGGGAAGAAAGTGTGTGGCCCAGGCTGGTGGTGAGGGCATGGAGAGATCCCAGACCCCTCTAGATGGAGATAGATTTTTGCTTGTGAGCTGACCCTGCCCTGTTCTGAACCCCAGACAGGTGTGAAGGCCTTCAGTTGGTGTCTCTCTCAAACCTGTCATGATGCCAGCTGAGAATGAGCGCAGTGAGAGGATGAAGAAGTTCAAGAACAAGGGCAAGGACACAGCTGTAAGTACCAATCCTCACCACCCATCTGCCCTCCCCTTTAGGCAGTGGCCCCCACTGGGGGTTTGCCTGCTGGCAAGAGCCTCTGGGGGTGAAGGCTCCTCATGGGTGACTGCCTACCTCTGTGGGGTGGGGGTGGCTGTGCCATCAGGGATGCTTAATTAGCTGTTGAGATGTGTTGTGGAGATGGCTAAGCCGCAAGGAGTGCGGTGGCACAGGCAAGGGGAGCCTGAGCTTTGGGTGGGGCATGGTGAGCTCCTGGCAGCAGTTATCCATGTGGAGTGGGGGCTGGTTTGCCTTAAGCCAATAGAGGAGATGAGGGTTTGCCCTTCAGGCTCAGCAGACCCGCTTTAGAAGCATGCACTGGTTGCTGGTTCACCCAGCAGCCCCTGTCCTTGGGAGGCACCAAGTGAGAGGCTTTGTTCCCATCTCCACAACCCTCCTGTCCATAGCAAGAAACTGCCCAAAAGCAGATGCTGACTTTCTGGATGCCTTGTGTGGGAAGGCTGGTGCAGAGGGTTGTGTGGCTGAGCTGCTTGTAGAATGGGGGTGATGCCTCTTCACCTGCCCTCCAGGCCCTGCGGAGGCAGAGAGTGGAGGTGAACATTGAGCTGCGAAAGGCCAAGAAGGATGAGCAGATCCAGAAGCGCAGGAACATTTCAGTCACTTCAGCAGACAAGAATTTGTCTCCGGGTGAAGATGAAACCACTGAGGTGAGTGGGGTGGGATCAGCGCTGCCCCTTCTGCAGCAGATACTGTGGGGCCATCAGCAGGTCACTTGGACCACTACCAGATCCAGGTCAAGTGACCTGGGCTGAATTAGGCAATGCAGTTCTTGATCACTGTGCCCAAATGGCCTGGGCTGAATTAGGCAATGCAGTTCTTGATCATGGTGCCCAAATGGTCTGGGCTGAATTAGGCAATGCTGCTCTTGATCATGGTGCCCAAATGGTCTGGGCTGAGTTAGGCAATGCTGCTCTTGATCATGGTGCCCAAATGGTCTGGGCTGAGTTAGGCAATGCTGCTCTTGATCATGGTGCCCAAATGGTCTGGGCTGAATTAGGCAATGCTGTTCTTGATCACTGTGCCCAGCGTTGGGGAGCGTTTGACACTGCCAAGCCTGTTTCTGTCTTACTTTGCATGGAGATGATGTCCTGTGTGGCTTCCCTTGATGGCAGGTCAAGCAGGGTGGTTCTCCAGCTTGCTAGGAGCTTCACCAGCTCCTGTCTGGCTCCCTGTGCAGTGGGGGGTAATTAGTGAGCTCATGGGTCCATTATGGTGTCGGTGACTTTCTGTGCTTGATTACAAGGACTAATTGCCTTGAAGGCTTTTGTGGGTTATTTTCCCCTGCCTCGTCTTGAAAGTGCGTGGCATAAAGAGTAGGCATTGCTTAGATATGGAGTGGTGACTGACTTGGGTCTAGACAGCTGATTGGCTCTGAGATTAAAGCAGAGGGTGTCCTGGCTTGCTGTCTGACTCAGTCATTCTCTGTGACAGGTTCAGCTGTCCTTGGAGAAAATCGTCCAGTGTGTGAATGGGAGTGACCCTGAGCTGCAGCTGTTGGCTACGCAGGCCACCAGGTATGCTGCCTGCCTGCCTGCTCCATGCTGGGAGGGGGTGGCTGGTGGAGCTCTGGTGGGTCCTGTTAGCAGAAGGGACTTTTCCTTTCTGAGGGACTTGCTGAAGCAGGGAGGATCCTGCTAGCCCAGACCACCCCTGGCTGGTGCCTGGTTTGTGCCCTGTGTGCTTTGCTTGGCTGCATGTGTAGCGCCTGCAGCAGGGACCCAGCCACAGGATCACCAGGCAGGGGCTCTCATGGGGGGACTGTTGCATTTGTTCCTGCAGGAGACTGCTGTCCAGGAGGAAGGACCCTCCTGTCAATGAGATCATCGGGCTGGGAATCATCCCCAGGCTGGTTGAGTTCCTCACCTATGCTGACAATCCTCCTCTGCAGTTTGAAGCAGCCTGGGCGCTGACCAACATCGCCTCTGGCACCTCAGAGCACACCAGGGCAGTGGTGGAAGGCGGTGCTGTCCCACCCTTCATCTCCCTCCTCTCCTCCCCACACATGCACATCAGTGAGCAGTCTGTGTGGGCGCTGGGCAACATCGCAGGTAAGCAGAGGACTCCAGGTTGGGAGGCAATCAGAGGCTCACTGCCCAAATCAGTGCTGAGGAGATTAAAAATATTGATGCTCCTCAAGGTAGCCTCAGCTCCCTGCCGCTTCGTCTCCAAGCTGCTTACTCTTTTGGGCCCCTCTAACCACACAGCCTGCTTTTCATAGAATGGTTTAGGTTGGAAGGGACCTCAAAGCTCAGCCAGTTCCAATCCCCCTGTGCCATAGGCAGGGACACCTCCCACTAGAACAGGTCATTCAAGGCCTCATCCAACCTGGCCTTGAACACCTCCAGGGAGGAAGCAGCCACAGCCTTCCTGGGCAGCCTGTGCCAATGTCTCACCACCCTCACTGGAAAGAACTTCCTCGTAACATCCAGTTTAAGTTTCCCCTCTGCCATTTTAAACCCATTCCCATTACAAGACCTTGTGAATAGTCCCTCCCCAGCCCTCCTGTAGGCCCCCTTCAGGTACTGGAAGGCTACTATAAGGTCTCCTGGAAGCCTTCTCTTCTCCAGGCTGAAGAGCTGTGACTCTTGTAGCCTGTCCTCAGAGCAGAAGTGCTCCAGCCCTCTAAGCATCTTTTGGGACCCTGTGTTGATTCTGTAAGAGTCTTGGCCAAAGCCAACTGCAAGACTCCACCCTGCTGGGATGGTCTAAGCCACAAGAGTCAGTAGGGAGAGCAGGATGGGGATGTGTGTGGTTAGCCTGCCACACACTAACCACAATGACACCCTGGCCTACCTGGTAAACCCTCCCCACCTGGAAGTGTGTGGCTGGTGAGTAAGCTCAGTCACCCAGGCCTGGCTTGTGCCTGCAGGTCTGATTGCAATTTGATGTCCAGAGTCTTGTGACTGGAGCAGATGCAATAAACAACCCTTTTTCATCTGTGCAGGTGATGGTCCTCTATACAGAGATGTTCTTATCAATTGCAAGGTCCTTCCTCCCTTGCTGGCTCTGGTGTCACCTGTAACTCCAGTAAATAAACCTTCATCTTCTTAACAGCTCTTAATCACTGGGGTAATGGGTGAATGGTGGTCTGTCATCTGCCTGAGGAGCCACAAGCTGTCGGTATCAGGGAAGGAGACCCTGTCCTAAACTGCTCTTATATAACCCTGCCTCTGGGCTGTATGCAAAGCTGGGGATGCCAAACAGTCTTTAAGTCAATGTGAGGCTTTCTATTCTTAGCTTTCCTATCCAGCTCTGACCATCTCAAGCTAGGAGTAAGATGAAACTGATGCAAGGCAGACTTGCATATGCATGTGCTAGGGCTGAACCTGCCCTTCCAGCTTCCTCCTGCTGCTTTTTGGGTAGCTCTAAGCTTGGGTTTGTGGCTTCTCTGACCTGCAATGATGCCTGCCCCACTGCTATTTTTTTTTTTGTTTGTTTGAGTCTGTCCTTCTCCAGAAACAGAAGTATAAGATGAGCTGGGAAGCTCTGGAAGGCTGTAAGAGTGGTACTGAAGCCTCCAGATTTCCCATCCCTGGGTGTGGTAAAATCTCTATGGTTTGTGTAGGTTAAGGAAACATCCTCTAGGCTTTATGGTGTTTGGGTTTTTTTTGTTTTGGGGTGGGGGGGAAGGCATTTCTGGCTGCTGTGTTCCTTGCCCAGCTGGCCCTTGTGTCTCAAGGAGCCAAGTGGAAGAAACATGATCAAACACAAGCTTCTATGCACACAACTTGGCACCTACAGTGCTTTGAATGTAACTCTCCCCTGCTAGCCTGGGAACATCCTCACTCTGAAGTATCTGGTGGAACCTCATCAGATCCTCAAGGTGCTGCTAATATTAGGGGGGTGGGAGGAGAAATTGTCTGAAGAGTGCTCTGACTTTGTCCAAGGAGCCAGCAAAGCAGCTGTTTGGCACCTTTTGGTCATGGCAGTTTGTCACATCACTAGAGCTGAAGCTGGTGGGACTTTGGGAGAGGGAGGAGGTGAGCCTACTCTTCCAGTCACTCATCTGGATGATGTCTTCCTTCTTCAAATAACCTTCAGCCCTTATCCAGTAGCCAGAAGCAGCCTTCCTAACAGGGATTCAGACACCACCTCTTCCTTGGTGGCTGAACAGTGAGGATCTTACCCCTCCCTTGTGTTCCAGATTGGGTTCCTGAGGAACATCACCTGGACACTGTCAAACCTCTGCAGGAACAAGAACCCCTATCCTCCCCTGGATGCCATCAAAACAATACTGCCAGTCCTCACCTGCCTGATTGTATCTGAGGACAAAGAAGTCGTTTCTGACTCCTGCTGGGCCATTTCCTACCTGACTGACAGCTGCAACGATCGCATCCAAATCGTGGTGGACACAGGGATCCTCCCGAGGCTGGTGGAACTGATGGGCAGCCCAGAGTTGATGGTTATGGTAGGGAACAATCAAATCTTCAACCTCTGATCCTTAACATAAGAGGGTCTGAGGGGAGGGGGAGCACATCTTGCTTTGTGGCTGTCTTCTCAGACTGCAGTATTTAGCTGTTGGTCAAGGTGCTGCTGTGCTGTCCCTCTGGCTGTGAGTGGCAGACTGCTCAGGGCTGACCAGGCTCATGAGTCTGTAAGCACAACAGTAGCTGCCCAAGATGCTTTTTCTTACTTGAAGGATCAAGCACTGGGATCTTGCTGGGCGTTCTAGTGTGTATCTCTTGAGGGTAAAGGCTCTCCTCATCTTTAACCTCTCCAGACTCCAGCTCTCCGTGCTGTTGGGAACATAGTCACTGGGACTGATGAGCAGACCCAGGCAGCCATCGATGCTGGCCTCCTGGGTGTCCTGCCCCACCTCCTGCACCATGCAAAGCCAACTATCCAGAAGGAAGCTGCATGGGCACTCAGTAATGTTGCAGCAGGACCTGCCCACCAGATCCAGCAACTCATCAACTCTGGGTTGTTGCCACCTCTTGTGGAGCTCCTTGAGAAGGTAAGGGATGGTTGTGGTGCTGCTCACACGGCTCTGCAGAAGCAGTGCTGATGTCCATGAGGTCCATGATGCCTCACTTGTGAGCCACTTGAGCCCACCTAAGCAACCTGCTTCTGAGCTGATGTCCTTGGGACAGTCTTGGCACTTAGACTTGCAGGACACCTCCATGAAAGCATGGCTTGGAGCTGCACTTGGCAGCTCTGCCAGGTGTCCTGGGGAAGGTGGGCTGGCCCAAACTGAATCAAGGGAGATGGCTGTTCTTAACCTTGCACTGTTCTTAGAGGGTTGCTAAAGCTTGGGAGTGCCTTCACTGTGCTGCTCTTCCAGGGGGACTTCAAAGCTCAGAAGGAAGGTGTGTGGGCAGTGGCCAACTTCACAACAGGAGGCACTGTGGAGCAGGTGGTGAAGCTTGTCCAGTCTGGGATCCTCAAACCTTTGTTCAACTTACTCTTGGCCAAAGACAGCAAAACTGTTTTGATCATCCTGGATACCATCTCAAATTTTTTCCTGGTAAGATCTTTCTTATGTTCCTTCTCCAAAAGTGCAGCTTGGTGCCAGCTGAATGCTCTCACTGTGTACTCAGAACAGCAGCTGCTGACCTTGTAGGAGCTGAAAGGTCTTCAGGTTGTCTAACTTGTTCTTGCACGCTCTTGGGCTGTCCAAAGGGCTTGATGAGACTTTCTTGCTCTCCAAAAGTACTAAAGTCATAGGAGGCAAAGAGGAACACTTTGGAAACAAATGGTGTTAAGCCTCTGAGCTGGATGGGTGTGAAGGTCTTGCAGAAATGTGACTGCTGAGGTGGTCCTGGGGGTGTTTCAGTTTGGGTCTCTGCCAGCCGGTTTCTTTGTCATACCTCTTGAACCAGTCAAATGGCTTTTGCAGACAGTGGATGGTAGGTCACACCTGCTGCTGCTGGGTGCATGGATATGCCCGAGGAGAGCTTGGCAGCTTGTCTGATGGCCAGTCAAGCCACTGTACAGTAAACCCCAGCAGGGAGTGATGCTTCATAGACATAGCTACACCCCTAGGATTGAGCAGGGACCATAAATGTGAGAACTGTTCTGCTCTGACTTGGAGACTAAGGTCAGTGAAGACCTGCTACTGACACGAGGTTATATTTTCCTTCTTGGTTACCCCATATTCCAGGCAGCTGAGAAGCTGGGAGAGACAGAGAGGTTTTGTCTGATGGTGGAAGAGTTGGATGGTCTGGAGAAAATTGAAGCCCTGCAAACCCATGACAACAACATGGTCTACAGATCTGCACTGAATATCATAGAGAAATACTTTTCTGTGGAGGTATGTGAGCTGCTGCTGTTTCACACCTGAAAATAAGAACCTGTTGCACGTGCGAATGAAGCAGAGATTTTAAGGGTGCTGGAAGAGGGTTTGTTCTGGTTTTATTTGGGGGTTTGTTTTGTTTATTTGAGTTTGGGGTGTTTTTTTTTTTGTTGTTGTTTTGTTGCCTCTTTGTGGTGGTTTAGCAGTTACCTTCCTCCCCCCACCTTTGATATAACCCAGGCTAGAACTCAGAAGGCTGGAAGTTGGTAAATGAAGTTTTATATTTACAGCAAGGCACAATAAGCAAGCAGATACTTACAATGCATAACAGATATTTACAGATGTATACACTGAAAAGGTACTAGAGAAACACCACAGCCCTCCCACAGATCAAAATCCCCAAGAGGGGTTTCTAACCACCCCTACCACCTTTCCCCCCTTCCCCAATCTTATCTCACCAGCTGTTGATGCAGCAGGTAGGTGAAGGTAGATTGGCCAAGGGGGGAAATAAGAGGTTAGTGGAATTATGAAAAATCAGCTACAAAGGTGGAGACAAAGGAACCATGCAAGAAGAGCAGCCACAGCCCAGAGAGGCCTGAAACAGTCTGACTTATCTATATTTGGGTTACAACTCTTAAAACAATTTTTTTTTTCTCAGCAAAGCTGTGAGTGAAGTGACTCAATATATTTTCACTTCTCAGCCAATAGGCTAATTTCTCACTCAAATTCTCCAATTAGTTCAAACCAGCACACTCTTCTTGGGGAAGAAACCTCTACCTGGCTAGCCCTTGCAGCTTGTTCCAGTTGTTTTTGAAGGTCTGTAAGAGCCCTGAGTCGTCAGCTGATGAGTTGCACAAGACAGATGCCTCGATAGCATCTTGCTGCTGGAATTTAAGCTGGCATCAGCTGGAGTTACTGCAGCTGCTGATATGAATACCAAATGTGGAGAAGCTTCCTCCTTAGGAGCTGAGCTGGCTCCTCACTATGAATGGAAGCCTCCCACTCGGCCGATGACTGTGCTCGGGTTGCACTTGGATTGCTTGACCCTTCTCATGCTAATGAGCTGATGGAGAAAGAGGCTGGGACGCCAGCTAGCATGGCTGTCACAGATGCTGTGGTTGGTCCTGGTCTTAGTCTTTTGGGTGGAGAAACATCAGGGGAGCGGCTTAAAGGTTTGGCAGATCTCTGGGCTCAGGCTCAGTACAGCTGTCAACAGCATCAGCTGGGAGCAGACTGGTTTGTGGGATAAGGGCTAGAACCCATGTTTGGGGCAGTCCCTATGACAGTGTGGAGGAAGCCTCCCCTATGCCCCAGCACCTTCCTGAGGGGCTGGGTGTCAGCACAAACATCTACCCACAGTTTTGGCTCCTTCTTCCAAGGAGGCTATTTAATTTGTGAGGTCTGCCACTGCAGCCATTCTTCTGCTTCCAATGTCTGAGCCTGTAGGCTTGGCTGCTTTTCGAGATGCAGGGACACAGCAGCTTCAGTGTGCCATGAAGAACAGGAGGGCTTGGCCTGGTCTCAGAGGTCCTGTTAGTCAGGCTGATCTTAACAGCTTGTTACAGCCGATTTTTACTTTTGTTTGTTTGTTTTATTTGCTTTTAAAAAAAAAAAACAACCAACCAGTAAAAACCTTCAGGTAAACTCTGGTGCGAAGAGCTTGGGGTTATTACAATGCAGATCCTCTAACAGCGATCAACTCTTTCCTAGGAAAGTGCAGAGCTGCAGCCTGGGATGACTGAAGATGGACTGTATGATTTCTCTGTGGACAAGGAAGACTATAACTTCTGAAGGTGAAGCATTACACAGCTCTGAGCTGGTGGGTGGAGGTATTTTTGCCTCTCTTGGTTTGGATGTCTGAGCTTTACAAAGATGATCTTGGAACTTGTCAATAAATTGCACTTCTGGCTTTGTACTTCTTGCCTTTTGATTCTTTGCTTGTTTTCCCCTCGAGCCGATCTTGCAAACAGTGTAGGTTCTACCACAGTGTCTTTAAAGCCCTGCAGAACTGTATTTGAGCTGCTGGCCTCTTCTGGGTTGAAAGCACAGCCAGAAATGTTTTGCTGACTGCATTAAGCTGCTGGAGAGGAGGATGTTAGCACCAAATCCAGCTGGGTCTTGGTGCTTGTGCTGAAGCTTCTGGGCTTGACTTGCACTGGCTGAAGCAGCCCTGAAAAAGCTACCTGAAGTGTTTTGCTCGTCAGGGGAAGCCTAGCACAAGGAAATGGGCCAGGAGAAGGTAGGTCAAAGTCACCCTTTTGTGTCCTCCATCTGGAAGTGTCAGTCTGGACACAGGCAGGAAGGCTATCAGGCAGCTGGTGGAGTGACAGCAATTCACCTCTCACTGCAGCTTTCCAGATGCTATCCACTAGCCTGGAGCCTCTGGGTCTGACTTTGCCTGGAGCCTCTGGAGCTGCCCTTTAATATTGAGGACCTGTATTTCAGGTTTTCACTGCATGTTGCTGCCCCTTACTGATAAGTCCCTTATCTCCAAGCCCTCCAGCTTTGGTCTCTAGGTGCAGGCTCAGGAGAGAATGAGGATGGAGTTGGTGTGGCTCTCAGGTTGAGTTTGCATCAAGCTGTGGTGCTCTCTGTCCATCCCTGGAGCTGTGCTAGCAGATGTGTGGCACAAACATTGTGCTGCAGGTTCATCAGCTGCTGGGTACTACTGCTGTGGTGGAAAGTTCTGCTAAGAGCCTTTTGTCACCAGTGCTTGAAGCTATCTATGGGGCTTTTCCCTGCTTTGGGGTCTGACTCTTCAAAACAACCCTGCTGAGGTTCAGGGCTTACTTCCTCAGAGGCAGTGGGAGGTGATGGGTAACTTTTAATCTGAAGGGAAAATCTCACCAGGAAGCAGAACCTCTTCCTCCACCCTGGATCTGTTCATCAGAGAATTTCTTTCTCCTTCAGGCCACCCAGGAGAAAGAGTTGCTAGGTTGGTTGTGGTCCATGCCCTGTGAGGAGGTGTGCCAGAGCCTGGGCATCACTTAAGCCTTGGCAATGCATCAGTTCCACCATTTCAAGTGCTGCCTGAGTTCCATTTCTTGGATCCAAACCCATGCACTCCAAGCTGCAGTGAAGCAGTGTCTGAACATGGCTGGAACAAGAGCCTGCAGAAATCCCTCCTTTGCCTGTGGGTTAACACAAAGGCTCTGACTGGGCTGTGCTGCACCTTCCTGTGCTGACCAGGCTGATGTGGCATCTGGAAAGGGTCACATTTCACTAGGTAAAATGAATCTGAGGCAGGTGCTTTCTCAGTGTAAATGGAGACACAGACCGGAGCTGGGATCTGTGCCTCTGCTCTGACTTTGGACTGTGGTCCAGTGCAGAGCATCCTCTGTGGCTCTTCCCAGGGTGGGGCAGGGCTGTCTTCTATGCTTGGGCAGCAGAGTGGCTGTTAGCTGATGCCCTGCTGCCTTAAAGCAAGCTAAAAGGAGAAGGAAGAGCAATTTGACTTTTCTCCTCCTTTCTTGTATGGGCTGGAGATGAGCAGGTGGTAGGTGACACCAAGCAGAGCCCTGGGACCAAAGCTGCTTCCTTCCACTGTCCTGTCCTTAAGCTGCACTAAGTGTCTCTCTTACCTTGACTGTGATGGAGATGAAAACATGTCCTCTGTTTGGAGAGGAGTGATGTCTCTACTGTTCAGTGCTGCAGGGCAACTGGAGGAGGTGTTTGGAATGGCAGCAGTGCTGTTGCCCCACAGTGGTGAGAGAATTGGGTCCCTGGAGAGCTGGGACATCTCCCACTGGAAGAGGTTGGGGCCCTGAACAACCTGGTCTAGGTGGAGGCATCCCTGCTTCCTGGAGAGGAGTTGGACAGCATCACCTCTGTTTCTATTGCTTATGCTGGAAGGAGGAGGCTGTGCTGTGAGTGTGTGGATGACCTACAGGCATCTGCTTGCTGGGTTAATTGGAGCTGCTCTCTGATCACTACCAGCCCTGGCTCTCCTGCCCGGGGCACAGCCAGCAGCTGCTCTGGCTAATTTGGCTTTGGTGCTCTTCTTCAAGGAGTTCTCCCCAGGGGATGAGGTAGGGAATACAGAGGAAGCTTCGAGGGTGAGATGCTGCTGTGCTGCTTCCCCACAGCAGCTCAGCCTCTCTCTAGAGATGCACAAAAAATATTTTTTCCAAATTAAATCATCTTGTGTCCCTGTCCCAGCCCCAGAGGAGCACCACAATGGCTGCTTGGTCTCTATGTTGCTGGAGAGCTGGAGAAGGGCTGACAGTGCCCGTGGTGGCCTGCTTGCACTGAATTAGCATCCAAACAACTTATGCAGATGAAGCAGAGTCTCTTTTAAAGCCCTTTTATGCCTAATTGTTAATTTCCTCCTGCCGTGGGTGCACCCTGCAGCCTGCCTAGCACCCAGCAGACTTGTTACCCAGGTCTGGCTGTGCTGGAGCAAGCGGAAGGGCTTTCAGTGGCAGTCTCTGCAAACTTGGAACCTTCAGGAGCTGGTCTGGGGTGTTACATGAACCGAAACTTGATTGTTGGTGAGAAGGATGAGGAAGTGAGAGAGATGTTTCGAGGGAAGGTCGTCTGGGCAGGGGCTTTGGTCTGCCTGGGGTGGGTGGTATCTTGGTATATGGGGTGAGACAGGTTAGGGCTGCAGAGCAGGGGAAGGCTGGAGTAGCTGTGGTACTTGTGTGCACCCTCTCTGCCCTCCCTTGCACTCTGTAGGCCAAGCCCTGCATGTCACCTTCATGGGCCCCTCTGCCACCTGCTATGCCAACCTTGTGTACCCCTATATACCCCATGTCACCTCTCTGCACCACTGTACAGTCCATGCCGCATCTATACAGCCTCTCTCACCCCCTATACTGCCCCAGCTGTCCTAGGCCATCTCCATTCACCCCTATACAATCCATGCCAGGTCTGTACACCCTACACCACCCCTGTATACCCGACGCCATTCCCCTGCACCCCTTTGCCACCTCTAGACAAGCAATGCTATGTCTACACAACCTGTATCACCCCTATGCATCCATATGCTGTCCTCATCCATCCTCTGCCACCTCCGTGCACCCCATACGACCCCTGCTGCGTCTCATACAGCCTACGCTGCTCCCACGCACTCACATGCACCCTACACCACCCCTGTATACCCGATGCCATTCCCCTGCACCCCTTTGCCACCTCTAGACAAGCAACGCTATGTCTACACAACCTATATCACCCCTACGCATCCATACACTGCTCTTATACATCCCAGGCCACCTCCGTGCCCCCCTGCACAATCCCTGCCACGTCTATACAGCCTACGCCGCTCCCACGCACTCATATACACCTTATGCCACCCC
>VWZI01015288.1:835697-866337 GCA_013396835.1 Psilopogon haemacephalus
CTAAAACCTCCCTTTAGGTAGTTATAGACAGCAATGAGGTCACCCCTGAGCCTCCTCTTCCCCAGGCTGCACGCCCCCAGCTCCCTCAGCCTCTCCTCACAGGGCTGTGCTCCAGGCCCTTCACCAGCTTCATTGCCCTTCTCTGGACACGTTCCAGTACCTCAACATCTCTCTTGAATTTGAAGAGATTTAAACCTGAGTGTGGCTACCTCACACAACCACTGAGTCCAACAAAGTC
The DNA here is from genome assembly GCA_013396835.1 of Psilopogon haemacephalus. Taxonomy (NCBI): domain Eukaryota; kingdom Metazoa; phylum Chordata; class Aves; order Piciformes; family Megalaimidae; genus Psilopogon; species Psilopogon haemacephalus. The sequence goes on from VWZI01015288.1 coordinate 835,936, forward strand.
ACTGAAGTGTCAGTTCCCAGCTCAGAGCCCTTCTGTGACTCCAGTACACTGACAGACCACATCATGTTTCAAACAGTCCTGCCACTGGCTGGCACCTACTGGCTCCCCTCCCTAACTTCACTTCACGCCTTTTAACCTCATCTCACCTCGTTTAGACACTCATCTCTGAAAGGGGGACCTCAGCAGAAGTCTAATTGGCAGATCCATCATTGTAAGACTAATTAGCAGACACCTTGTTGTCAAAAAAGGATTATTTTTTTGTGTGTGTTAATTGGAAGGGAATCCTTTAGATTTGGTAAACTGGATTTGGAATTGAGTCGGTGAATGTAAGCCAAAGGTCTCATCAGGATTGTTTTGGTTGGAAAAGACATCTAAGGTCATGGAGTCCAACCACCAACCTCAGACCACCATAGCCATTAGACTATGTCCCAAAGTGCCATGTCCACCCATTTCTTGAACACCTCCAGGGATGGTGACTCCATCACCTCCCTGTGCAGCCTATTCCAATGCCTGACCACTCTTGCAGCAAAGAAGTTTTACCTAATACCCAACCTAACCTGCCCTGGCAGAATTTCAGGTCATTTCCTGGTCAATGTCAGGTTCTACCACCTGATATTAGGGAGAAGAGACCAACCCCACCAAACTCAAGCCTCCTTTTCAGGTAGATGTAGAGGGCAATGAAGTCTCCCCTCAGCCGCCTCTTCTCCAGACTAAACATTCCTACTTCAGTTCCCAGACTCTTGCAATGATATTTGCTTCAATGTTACACATAGAAATTCCAAGCAGTATCTCCTGTATCTCTTTCTTAACAACATCTGCAGGCAGGTAACCCTCACAATAAGTATTACAGGGGGCAGGGTCATGTTTCATATGTGTCTGTAAATAGCCTACAAATAGACCAGAGAGAGCAGAAATGGCTTGGTAAGAGGGAAGAAAAAAATGCCTGGAGTGTTGGAGCTTTTGGGATTTGCAGAGAAGTTCCACACATCTAATTTTTCCATCATTTTTGTGCTGTGATCTGCTGGTGCACTTAGCCTGCTGCTGAAATTGTTTTTAGCCAGAGTGAAAATACTTCTGCTGAGGTCTCCTTCTCACAGGTGAGTGCCAAAACGAGGTGAGATGAGGTTAAAAGGCGTGAAGTGAAGTTAGGGAGGGGAGCCAGTAGGTGCCAGCCAGTGGCAGGACTGTTTGAAACATGATGTGGTCTGTCAGTGTACTGGAGTCACAGAAGGGCTCTGAGCTGGGAACTGACACTTCAGTGACTTTGTTGGACTCAGTGGTTGTGTGAGGTAGCCACACTCAGGTTTAAATCTCTGCCCCTGCACTTTAGCCTGGAGAGCTGGGAAAATAATCTGACATTGTTTGCTACCGTGAAGCACAGGCTGTAGGAAAAGAAGTCTGCCTCTTTGCACAACTGCAGTAATGAACTAAAATACAGTAGGCTCCATGCACAGCCAATCTGCTGTGCAGGAGCACCTACATCTTTTTTTTTTTTTTTTTTTATCTTCTTCTCAAGATTTTTAGGGAATTGAACCTGACTCTTCACGACATGTTAATTAGCTGTGTCTGTTGCAGCATGGCAAATGAGCACAGGTAGGAGAGGCAGCCCAGCCAGCCTGACACCAGCATGCAACCCCTTGACCCGCTTAGGGTAATGCAATCAGGTCCAATAATTGTGCTGTCACCACCTCTTAGTGTAGTGATGCTTTTACATGGTTTGGAAGACTTGGTTAAACAAAAGAAACCTGTGAATGGGTGTTTTCCTAGGTTGTGTTCTTTAGATTAAAGTGAATTAACCACCTCAGAGTTAAAGGTCTGGCTGGTAAGAAGATAAAGAATACTTTAGTATCATCCAATGGACTTATAACCACTGTGATTTTATTTTATTGTTGTGTTTTTGGGGTTTTTTTGTTCAATCACAGAAGTAATTTGACTTGGTCTCCCGATGATGTTTTGATAAACTTCAGCAGAAATTAGCAAAGCAGCCATCAAATGGGGTTTATAAAAAGTTGCTTGGGAAAATGTCTTGTAAGTAGTCTGCAATTCGAGGCATTTCCTTTACAGGATGCTTATCGAGGCTGCATGTGCTGCTTCCAGATTGAACTAGAGCAGAGATGAGAACTATTTTTGATAGAAGGAGAGGAGAAAAGAAAAAAAAGAAACTAAAGCCCAGCTGGAAAGTAGTATCAGGGTTTTGGTGTTTTGTTGGTTTTGTTTTTTTTATCGTTGCCTTAGGATGTAAATCCTACAAGTGTGTCGAGAGAAAGCAGACTTTGAAACGCCAGAAGGAAACAGATTAATCTGTGATGTTTGAGATGATGCTGGTATTGTAAACGTGATTGAAATAGTCATGGTAGGAGTGAGGAGTAAACAGACTGGGAGCTGTTGGATAAGCTGACTTCTCTTTGATAGTCTGTATCCCGAGCAAAGGCAAAATGTCCTGCCTGTTTCTGTGATGTTTCTGCACCAGGAGGCTGTATCTGACAGAGCAGCTGCCAATTTTAAGGAGGATCATGTTTCCAGATGCTGATGTAAAGCCCTTTTTTTTTTTTTTTTTTTTTTTTNCAGACTCGGGCAGGAGGTCCCAGTCGTGGCTGCCAGCCTCTTCTAGGGTGGTGGAATTAAGATGTTGCAAGGCCGAGGGGGAAAAAGGATCCAGCAAATACTTTTGTGGGGATTTCATCTAGATTGGGAAGCTAATATTCATCAGTTTTCTAGGCTTTTGGTGGTTGCACAATCAGCAAGTGAAACCTGGCACACAGAAGCTGTCTGCATATTTCAGGAGACGGTGCTGCTTTCGTTGACCATCAGGCTGATGGATAAACTTAAGGGGACAAGCTTAATCTTCTTTCCAGACTGAAAAACTACCAAGCTGAAAAGGAGATTGCACTTGTCATCCTCAAGCTAATTTTTGGCTCTGATTTCAGCCAAATTTGCTAGGGGCATAACTGGTCTACAAGACTCATGGAGATAAGTAACTTGGTAGAACATAGCTCTCCTCCTGTGGTCCACCAGAGCTACTCATGGGGGCAGGGAGGGATGCCTGGTCCTGGCCCCAGTCGTGTGGACAGGAGATGTGGAAGCAGCAACATGGGGAAATGAGAGTGGAGCTCTGAGATAGGAATGGGAGGGACATGCATTTATTCAGTCCCTCACACGCCTATAGATAAATCAAGCTTCAAAAATCAAAGCCTTCATGGCACAACTGGAGTGAGTGTGGTTTGTATTTTGGGGGAATTTTTTTTTTTTTACATCCCCCCAGAATTTAACAATATTCTCAGAGGGAGACATCCAGATGACTTTATCAAGCACCTGTAAGGACACTCACTCTGTTTGTTTTGACTTGAGGGTTTTGCTTTGCTTTTTCCAGCCAGATGAAATTGTGTGTTAATTCCTTACACAAAGCTTCATCTGTGTGTCCTGCGAGGATGTCGCTTCCAGCATCAGCCAGTGCATCAACCTCCTACTGCTGTGGTTTAATTAAAAGAACAGCACTATCACTTCAAATTAGTGCCACACTGCTTGCTTTAGCAAGGAGTGAAATGGGGTTTAAAGGATTTGTCTCTTATGGAAATGGTTTGTTACATTTTGCTCTTTTGGTTTCTGTCTCCTAGTTTGTCATCCCTTGCTTGGACCGTATCAGTTCTGTTCATGGTCTGAGTGCAGATAAAACGCTCCCTTTTAATAGCTCAACTCTTTGGTGCATAGGAATCACCATCTTAAAAATGTTAACACCCAAACAAACACTATATTGCTTTATGGTTCCCACAAGTGTTAGCCTGTGTTAAAGTGCACTCCATGTGTTGAGAAAGTGGTGAAGAAACAGATATTTCTGGGAGCCTCTGTGTCACAAGCTGTGAAGAGATCTGTTTTGTAATCCTGTTCCGTGACATGGTCAGGCCTGGGTTATACTGAAATACTGTGAGAGCCAATAATGTATCCTGTGAGAGCCAGCCCTGGTGAGATGACTTTTTTTTTTCCCTCCTACAGCATTTCATTTTATCTGGAATATTAGCACTGTTAACCAGCCATGTGAAAAGTAATGCATTGAATCCATTTCATCGATTCAAAATGGAAAGCAAACCTCTTTGGTTTGATTGAACCAGCTGTCCTCCTGCACTGGAGGGGTTTAGGTATTAAATTTTGGACTTTGGCTGTGTTAATATAATAGTTCAATAAAGAGCTTTTTGTTTAGGAGAACTTCCTTTCATATTTTGGGGTTTTTTTTCAGTTGCAGTATAGATGCATAGAATGGTCTGTGCTAGAAGGCACCTCCAAAGGTCATCTAGTCCAACCTCCCTACAAGTCATCAGGGACATCTTCAACTACAGAAGGTTGCTCAGAGCCTTGTTGAGCCTGATCTTGAATATCTCTAAGGATGGGTTTGATTGAACCAGCTGTCCTCCTGCACTGGAGGGGTTTAGGTATTAAATTTTGGACTTTGGCTGTGTTAATATAATAGTTCAGTAAAGAGCTTTTTGTTTAGGAGAACTCCCTTTCATATTTTATTTTTTTTTTAGTTGCAGTATAGAAGCATGGAATGGTTTGGGCTAGAAGGCACCTCCAGAGATCATCTAGTCCAACCTTCCTGCAGTCAGCAGGGACATCTTCAACTAGAGAAGGTTGCTCAGAGCCTTATTGAGCCTGATCTTGAATATCTCTAAGGATGGGGCCTCAACTACCCGCCTGAGCAACCTGTTCTGGTATTCCACTACCCTCATGGTGTAGAATTTATTCCTAACATCCAATATAAACCTACTTTTCTCTGATTTCAAACCAGTGCCCTCATCCTTTGGGAACAGTTCATCTCCAGCCTTCTTGTAGCCCCCTCCAGGTACTGGCAGGCTGCTATTATGTCTGCCCAGAGCCCTCTCTTCTCTGGGCTGAACAACCCCAGCTCCCTCAGCCTGTCCTCAGTCTGTCACTACAGACCTTTGGAAATAGTCCCTCTTCAGCCTTCTTCTGGGCCCCTTTCAGGTACTGGAAGGCTGCTATTAGGTCTCACTTCTCCAGGCTGAACAACCCCAGCACCCTCAGCCTGTCGTCATAGCAGAGGTGTGCCAGCCCCCTGATCATTTCTGTGGCCCTTCTCTAGACCCACTCCATCAGGTTCATATCCTCCAGAGCTGGATGCAGCACTCCAAGTGAAATCCCAATTGTGCGATGCCACCGGCATGAATCTTACATCTGAACACAAAATACATATTTTGAGGTCAAATAGGAAGAAGCATGGTGCCTTTCCATTCAAATTCCAGTATTATTTATGTAATATGGTAATAGAATACCTTTGATTGAGGCATCTGGCAGCAGCGGTGGGACTATAATTTATTGATGCAATGGACACTGACGTTTTGTACAAGATAAATAGCAAACAGTTGCTGTTGCAGGCAAAGTGATGAATGCATAATGTCAAGAATATTGTAGCCAAACATCCTGGTGAGGATAATACACTAAAACGTTTTCAGCAAGATCCCAGCCACCGTTGTGGCTGTGGAATCACTTGAGATTAGAAAGGGAGTTTCCTTTATTGAGTAGCTTGCAAATTGTTCTTTAAAAAAAGAAAAAAAATCCCTGGGTGGGAATTCCACATATGTTGCTTTAGAGCCACTGTGGAGAAACTGTCTTTGCAATGAAAGCTTTTTTTTCTTTTTCTTTTTCAATTTATTTTAATTAGAAAAGGAAGAAATCTTTGCTAGAATGCTCCATGCGTGCTGTATGTTATCTCATTTTCCTTCTAAACTCAATTTTTATTTTGGTCTCTTGAAACCCATCTGTAACTAAAACATTCTCAGCATCTTTTGGCTGGAGATTCAGTCAAGGATGTTGGTTTTGTTTTGTTGTTTGTTTTTTTTTCATCCTGCTTTCAAGAAGATGGTTCTAGCCTTTCTTGAAGCTGCTCCAAAGGATATTTCTCTCCGTAGTGACAAGGAGGAGAGTGACTGCTTTTGTGGGCCACAGCCTTAGCGATGTCCTCTTGTTGCTGTCGTGTCCTACCACGCTTCATCTTAAAACAAAGGGAAATATTTTACATAGCTAGATGGTACAAGATAAGGCTTGGAGTCACTCTGTATCCATGATGTTAGTTCTGCTTGAGCTCACTCCGCTCACGAGTTGATAATAAGCAGAATAATGTGGTTAAAGGCTTTGTGGGCACAAAGGAAAGGGACTCGTGTCAATGTCCACAGGCAGCAGACCTCCCTCCCCACCTTCCCCCTAAATCGAAGGGTATTTGCCATGGCAGGGTGGCTTTTCTTGCCCAACCATAGATTGGCTCTGACCAGTCTGTTTGTTTTGTTGTTCATCCCTGGTGACTGTCAGTAGCACTGGGCTGAATAAACAGAGGCTATTGATCAAATTTGAAGTCATTAACTTGGCAGTTTAAATAGATGCTGTCCTATATAATTAGAACAAGGGAGTAACACATAGGCTGATACAGCTATATTCTGAATAAAAGCCTTCTTTTCATGTAATCTTGCTTGGTGCCATTCAGCTCTCCCTCTTGTGCCTCCTCTGGGTCACACCAGAATTAGATATTTTGATCAGAATACCTAGAGCAAAGAGGATGGCTCTGCTTGTGTAAGAATAGTGATGCTGATATGACACAGATCTGCTGAACTTTGGTCTGAATGGGGAGTAGTGTCTGGACGAAGAGAGTGCTACTTGAGGTTGTTGGTTAACCACACAGTGAGAGCAAGTCCTGGGGAGCATCATCAATCCAGGCAAGTGAGCAGCAGCACTGCCAGCTCCACAGCAGCGACGGTTTTTGGTTGTCCATCTCACTGCTGCTCAGCTGAGAGAAGCACATGCCTGTTAGATCTGGATGCTTGTGCTCAAACACAACGGCTGATGAATTATTTCTGAAGGAAGATGTTTCCCTTCGGCAGTCACTGCCACACGACCTGCCCCTCAGCCTTCTAGGGCATCCTTTTAGGTGGAACATGCCCTAAGATGTGGAGCGTTTTGTTGTGGGTGTGCTGGACTCTTGTAATGACAGGACAAGGGGTAATGGGTTTAAACTGGAAGAGGGGAGGTTTAAATGGGATGTTAGAAGGAAGTTCTTCACAGTGAGGGTGGTGAGACACTGGAACGGGTTGCCCAGGGAAGTTGTGGCTGCTCCCTCCCTGGAGGTGCTCAAGGCCAGGTTGGATGAGGCCTTGAGTGACCTGTTCTAGTGGGAGGTGTCCCTGCTTGTGGCAAGGGGTTGGAACTGGATGAGCTTTTAGATCCCTTCCAACCTAAACCATTCTGTGACTCCTTGAAGACCCCTTACAACTGGAACATGTCCCTAAGATATGGAGCATTTTGCTGTGTGTGTGCTAGGCTCCTCGAAGATCCCTTACAACTGGAACACTCCCAAAAGATGAAGCATTTTGCTCTGTGTGTGTTGGACTCCTTGAAGACCCCTTACAACTGGAACATGTCCCTAAGATATGAAGCATTTTGCTGTGTGTGTGCTGGGCTCCTTGAAGATCCCTTACAACTGGAACATTTCCCTAAGATATGAAGCGTTTTGCTGTGTGTGTGCTGGGCTCCTTGAAGATCCCTTCCAACCATCCCTTGCTGGTGGTGTAGCACACACCAGCAAGGAGGAGCACTGATCCCACCAATAGCTGTGCAGCCTGTGCCCACAGCCAGCTGGGAGCTCCCGAATCACTCCACAGCACATCCCTGGAGAGCTCAGCAGCAAGGCACACACATATTGACCCGCATCTCCCCAGGCACAGCAGCACCCACGTGGGGCTCGTTGCTTGGAAATCAGATGAGGACTGCTGGAACTTGGTTCAGCCAGCGTTTGCATGACCCAAGTCAAAGTGCTTTCAGGGATTTACCACTCGTGTGACTAATAGGTGATTAGGTGGATTGCAGAGTCTCTCTGTGTGTGTGCACGCTCCTAGGCAAGACTTCCTGTAGAGCAGCAGTCAAACAAAAAGTCTCTTATGCATTGCTTCCTTGTTGTAGCTTTTAAATAGGGCTGGTTGGACTTGATGATCTTAGAGGTCTTTTCCAACCGTGGTGATTCTGTGATTCTGTTATTAAACCAGATTATCTTTTTTTTTTCTCTGCGTAAAAGCTTTCATGCTCATTTCGAGGAAAATTCCTTACGTAGGGATTTTTTTTCCAGCAACAGCTTGACTGAGGTCCTGTAGAAGGGAATAGAATCATAGAATCAGTCAGGGTTGGAAGAGGCCACAAGAATCAGCTAGTTCCAACTCCCCCTGCTATGCCCAGGAACAGCCTACCCTAGATCAGGCTGCCCACAGCCTCTGCCAGCCTTGCCACAAACACCTCCAGGGATGTGGCCCCAACCACCTCCCTGGGCAACCCATTCCAGGCTCTCAACACTCTCATGGTGAAGCACTTCCTCCTCACATCCAATCTGAATCTCCCCACCTCCAGCTTTGCTCCATTCCCCCTAGTCCTGTCACTACCTGATAGCCTAAAAAGTCCCTCCCCAGCTTTTCTGTAGTGATTCTGTGCTGGAGTTAGTAGAAAGAAGAGAAGTAGGTGAATGAATGATAAAAAATTTGGTTTCCTGAAAGCTATTAATATCTAGGTAATTGCAGTCTTTTTTCAGAACAAGCTGCATTTCTCCTGTTCTCCTTCTCTTCCGCCACAGCTTCCTTACCCCTGCACACACACACACATGTACCCTCCTCCTTCCCCATTAACTGGTGCCACCACTGTCACCTCTCACTCCCCACACATCCCCTGCCGGCTCAGCACTGCTGGCAGGGGGCCCAGGCTAATAAGCTGAGAGCAGCTTATGGACTGGCAGGTATCCAGCTTCCCCACTCACCTTTCAGCATCGGTGCCCTTCACCAATGAGTTCCTGTGTTTGGTGCTGCCCGTGCTCTTTCATTTTGTAAACAAGGAGGCTCTAAGCTGAGCTCTGAACAGATAAAAACCACTGCAGAAAGAAAGTGGAGAACAACTTGTAGCAGCTCAGGGATTGTAACAAATGGAATAAGCCGGAAAGGAGCTACTGAAGATCTTTAGAGCTGAAAATTTCCAGGAATTAAACCCAATATTCTAAAGCAGCTGATGCACTTCCTTCAAAATCGGAAGCAGTACCACAATTTTTGCTTTCCTCTTCTTAGAATCATAGAATCATAGAATCATAGAATGGTCTAGGTTGGAAGAGACCTCAAAGATCATCCAGCTCCANAGAATTTCTTCCTAACATCCCGTTCAAATCTCCCCTCTGCCAGTTTGAACCCATTCCCCCTCGTCCTGTCATTACAAGACCTTGTGAACAGCCCCTCCCCAGCCCTCCTGTAGGCCCCCCTCAGATACTGGTAGGCTGCTATAAGGTCTCCCCGAAGCCTTCTCTTCTCCAGGCTGAAAAGCCCCAACTCTCTCAGCCTGTCCTCATAGCAGAGGTGCTCCAGCCCTCTGATCATCTTCGTGGCCCTCCTCTGAACTCTCTCCAACAGTTCCATGTCCTTCTTGTGCTGGGGGCTCCAGAATTGCACACAGTATTCTAGGTGGGGTCTGACAATTTAAACTTTGCACCTTTGTTGTAGCTTTTGTTCTGGAAATTATTAGAGTGATTCTCACAGTCAGGGTGTCGTTTTTCCACTTTCCTGCGTGTGTTTTTTGAACAACCTGAGTGTAAGTTGGATATGAAATAGTAGGACAGATAGGTGTGTGGCTGTATTTTGCCTAATGTCAGCAAGCAGAGTTGCTGTAGCAGGCTTGTGGTGGGTGTTCCTGCACAAGGCTGGTCTGATGGTGTTCTCCTCCATGCCACTTGTGAAGTGGCTGTGTCTATACCAAAGACCAAGTTCTGGTCAACTTGGCTAAATGAACTGGGAAAAAATATTGGATAGTGTTTTATTTGAAACCCTGCTCTGGTCTCAACATAAGGTGTCACTTGTGTGTGGCAAATAAAACTACTCCCTCCCCTTTTAATACAGATCAGCTACATGAAGGTGTCCAGGTGGGGTTGTGAACAAGTCTCTGGTGGTTTTTTGCAGCAGCAGCTTCACTCTCCTGAGTGTTTTAAAGCAAACACAGCCTTCCCATTTCAGTCATCTCTACTGTCTGCCCTGGCAGCTGAAACCCAGCAAATGAATGGAGGTTGAACCTGTTGACTAAACATGTCATGAGAGCTGGTAATTAGGTAGTCATCAAGAAGAGAAATCAGCAGAATGTTCAAATCCTACTCTTTTCTCTACAAGACACTAAAAGCATTTTTACCTCAGTTTTAGGGATCAAAACTTAGAATCATAGAGTGGTAGGGGTTGGTGGATATGACCTCTGGAGATTGAGTCTGCCTAAGCAGGATCATCCATGGCAGGCCAAACAGGAACATGTTCAGGTGACTTTTGAAAGTCTCTAGAGAAGGAGACTCCACAACCTCTCTGGGAAGTCTCCTCCAGAGCTCCAGCACTTCAAAGCAAAGATGTTTTTCTGTGTGCTGAAGTGGTAATTTCTTGTGTTTCAGCTTGTGTCCATTGCCCCTTCTTGTCCTAGTACAGAGCGCGACTGAAGAGAGATTGATCTTTTCTTGACACTTAACTTTCAGATATTTGTAAGCATTAAAACGATCCCTTCTCAGTCTTTTCCGAACTAAAGGGCTCCAGTTCTCTCAGCCTTTCATTTATTATGGGCTATTAGTCCATGCCACTTCTTTCCAGCACCAGTTCCATCTTTCTGTCCTGAGGCTGGTAACAGCAGCCCAGGGAGCTACAGGAAGAAAGAAGTACTGCTGAATGAATCCTGGCTGGCTCAATTTTGGGCTGTCCATTCGCTAAGTAGCCTAGAAGAGAATGAACTCATTGCTCTAGGCTTTTGTATGCTGTTAACTCCTAACTGAATATTGACTTTTCTAGGCTTTTGAACACCGATAACTCCTCACTGAATATTGATTTCTGGGTTCGTTCGGAGATCACTGCTGCATCTCATCTGTTTGCTATCGTGCTGACCGCAGAAGGAATGGCAGATTTGTGAATCAGGCAGGCAAAAGCTGGAACAGCATGAAAAAGTTTCTTTGGCAGATGAGGCCTGTGGCTTTGAAAAGCTTTGTATGACAAGACTTGAGGCTTTTTTTACATTTCTATCCAAACATACCAAACAGCACTGGGCATACCCTAGTCAAAACGTGAGCCTGGAAACCAATTAGGTAAACGTGAGCCTGGAAACCAATTAGGTAAACGTGAGCCTGGAAACCAATTAGGTGTGCTAGAAATTAGGGAAAGTTTGTAAGTCATTAATTAACCTGTGGTTTGTGGGTTTAAAGCAGCGATACGGTGCCGACGCCTGGCTTGTCAGAAAGAATGCTTTCTGTTGACTTGCAAATAACAAAAAATTTGGGATGTTGTCTGTGCCACTTGAAAAGTCATCCAGTACCTGTTGGAATTTGCTGGGGTCACAGCTACTGAAGTTGTTAGTAAGGCTAGAGGAGGTACTTGGTAAATGTCATTCTCTGCAGTAGAGCTCTAGCAACTGCTTGAAGATTGTCCAGCAATTAAAGAAACACAAAACGGTGCTTGAGTCTTACTAAAACAGCTTCAGCCCAGTGTGCTGTTTTTTTCTTGAGGTTTGCTCTTGTTATATCTCTCATATTCTATAGGCTCATTTTAAATTTTTTTTTTTTTTTTTCCTATGGAATTTCCGTGTTGAAGATTCTTCACTTGAACGTTTCAGGACGAAGGAAGAAAAGTGGATTCTGGAGTATTGCGCCCGTGGCGATCATCACTGTTTTATACAACCCAACTGCGACTTGTAAAAATCACTGTGGCAGGATTTGCTATTCCTTCTTCTCGGCGTTTTTTTTCAAAGAACATTATTCTCTTTTTTTCATTTCGCTGGCAGTTAATTTTTACCATCAGCAGCATCTTGGGTCACCTTAAGCGATTCTCTTGCCAGCTTCTTGTTCCACAGCGCGGCTTTTAAGTTTAACACTGAGCCGAGCAGTCCTGCTTTGACTAGGGCCAAGCCTGCATATTTCATTTTAAGGCAATGTTCCCTGTGAATTGTTTAACTAAAACCCTTCTACTGATACGTTTAAGCCCTCATGGGATGTACTAATAGTTTACATAGTTTACAACTTACACATAACTTAACGCCGTTCATTTTTTAAATAACAATGCCCTTGCTCCTAAGCAGTCTACTTAGTGCTTGATGAAAACCAGACATTAAGGTTGTGCCGTTTATCAAACTACCCCCACTGGAAAACGTTGATGCTATAAAGTTGATTTTTGTGCCTTATTTAATTGCAGTAAGATAGCAAAGAAGCTAAATACTGGTTTTGTTGGGAAAGCACCTCTCAGTTCTTTAAATTGTCGTTGAGAAAGTCTTAAATTGCCTTTGCTTTTCCTCCTTTACAGCAGTGTTTAACACTCAGATTGCTTCCTTGCAATATTGACACTACCTGTATGTGAAGGGCTGCAAGTAGCAGCCACTCTTTGGCTATACAACACATATGGTTTAGGTTTGGAACTGAAAAAAAATCTGCTTCATCTTAGCTTGAAAGTTGGAGACCTTTTACTGTCTTGACTGAAATTGAGTGTTTCTAGTGAAATGATGCTTGGCGACTCCAACCTGACCGAGATTTTCAGTACCAAGCTTTTTGCTTTTGTAGCTTTTACATCTTTTGCAGTGGAAGGTTGGGAGGTTTCTTTTCTTTCTGCAAAACTGGCAGATATTTTGAGCCAAGATAATATGTATGTGAAGAGAGCTGGAGATAATACTGGGCTGGAAAGTGAAAAAAGTTGTGTGTTCTTTTCAGATCAGTTCAGAAATATTTTGCTCCACAGACAGGGTTGCCTCTGTTTTAGTTGGCCTGATTGTTTAGGCTTTCTACCCTGTGTGTTCTCCTTGGGCATTCTAGGTCTATGGTGGGCATCCACAAAGGTGTTACTTCTGGTTTTGGTCTCTTATTCTGTACTTCTTCATAGATTCATAGAGTGGTTTGGGTTGGAAGGGACCTTAAAGATTCCTAACCCCTTCCACAGGCAGGGTCACCTCCCACTAGATGATATTGCTCAAGGTCCTGTCCAACAGGACCTTGACACCTCCAGGGAGGGGGCATCCACAACCTCCTTGGGCAACGTGTTCCAGTGTCTCAGCACCCTCACTGTAAAGAATTTCTTGGTAATCTCCAGTCTAGACCTCCCCTCTTCCAGCTCAAAGCCATTCCCCCTTGTCCTAGCACTACAAGCCCTTGTTAAAAGTCCCTTTCTTGTAGCCCCTCCTTTATAAAGCAGCAGAGACTTTAGAGCATTGATTTCCAGGTGCATTAATTGGATGGTGTTGGAGTGGGTGAGGGGAAGCTGCTGTTACTAGAGAAATGTTCTTGTAACTTGAGCCTCACAAACTGGTTATAAAGCACAGAGTTGTGACAACGCTGTGAGTGGCTCCATAGAGAATATCTAGGAAGAAGGAGAATCCAAATGCCTATGTTTCATGGTGAACATAACATTTATTGGAGAACCCTTTTATGTGTGGAATTAGTAAGCAAATGATCGGCTGCACAGGAGAGTCCTTATAAGCATCTTTTTTTGGTAATGAAAATAAGGAACATGACACTTTATACATTTAACTTAAAGTAGAGATCAGAGGCATGTTAAATTAAACACATCTAAATTAAATGTCAACGGAGTAGCAGATTGTGCTGTGCAGAGTCTTTCCTTCTAGGTCCTGCACCTAGGTCAGGGCAATCCTTCATATCAGTTCAGGCTGGGGGATGATGAAATTGAGAGCAGCCTTGCAGGAAAGGACTTGGGCATGCTGGTGGGAAAGAAGCTGGCTATAAGCCAACAGTGTGCACTTGCAGCCTGGAAGGGCAGACACATCCTGGGCTACATCAAAAGCAGCCTGGCCAGCAGATGGAGAGAGGGGATTCTGTCTCCCTGCTCTACTCTGGTGAGACCTCTCCTAGAGTGCTTTGTCCAGCCCTGGAGCACTCAACACACAAAGAACATGAACCTGATGGAGTGACTCCCAAGATGGGGGGGCACAAAAATGATCAGGGAGCTAGAACACCTCTGTTATGAGGACAGGCTGAGGATGCTGGGGTTATTCAGCCTGGAGAAGTGAAGTGAGAGCTAATAGCAGCCTTCCAGTACCTGAAAAGGGCCTAGAAGAAGGCTGGAGAGGGACTGTTTCCAAAGGTCTGGACAAGGGGCAGTGGTTTGAAATTAGAGGAGATTTAGATTGGATGTTAGGAAGCAGGTTCTTTACCATGAGGGTGGCGGAACACTGGAACAGTTTGCCAAGGGAGGTGGTTGAGGCCCCATTGCTGAAGGTACTCAAGGTCAGGCTAGACAAGGCTGTGGGCAACCTGATCTAATGGAAGATGTCATTGCTGACTGCAGGGGGGTTGGACTAGAAGACCATTGGAGCCTAAATCATGCTATGATTCTCTGTTAAGAGTATCAGCTATTTAATGCATAATTCCTGCTTGGTAATATCTAAGACGTTCCGATTTTTTTTCTCTTATTTGATAAATGATTCACTGTTGTTCACCTAGCATTTTGCAGAGAAACAAATCTATACATCAGAAGAGCTGGACAATATTTCTAGAAAGGACCTTTCGTTCATGAGGAGCACAGGACAAGTGGGCAAGGGCTAGGCTTGAGTTTGATCCTCATCTCCGTGTGGGACCTGTGGTGACCGATACCAGGTTGGGTGCACGGTCTTGTTTAGGTGGTGACATTTGTAGAGATATAAAAAGCTCCCAAGTGTTAAAAGTGCAAAATGCATTTGGCAATCTTCATGAAATTCAGCTTGGAATCTGAGTTATGAGCGCATGTGGGTGGAGGAACATGTTTTTCATGCTTTAGGAATTTTTTTTCCAGATGCTTTTTTTTTTTCAGCGCTTGGGTAACTATAAGAGTGGAGTATTGAAGGTTTCAGCACGAATTTTAATCCTTGGGTTTAATGTAATTGTAAGAAAATTGAGCCACAGAGTTTTCGTGGCGTCTTTTAAACTTCCTTATGGCAATGGTGGCGCAGAGCACAGGCCAGTGTGTCTGTTTCAAAATGTGAGCACCACAGTGTGCAAGCCCTGCAGATGAGCCTGCCTTGATAGACACTATTTGCTTGAAACTGCATTAGTCAATGCAAGTGTGTGTGGCTGCAGAGACAACAGCTGGAAGGTAAGAAGTCCGGGACTGTATTGGTCTCACTCACTACAGCTTGCACAGTGAGGTGTGGAGTAACTGTAAAATCCCATTCTGTGTTTCCAGTAAGAAATCATAGAATGGTTTAGGTTGGAAGGGACCTCAAAGCTCAGCCAGTTCCAACCCCCTGCCATAAGCAGGGACACCTCCCACTAGAACAGGTTGTTCAAGGCCTCATCCAAACTGGCCTTGAACATCTCCAGGGAGGGAGCAGCCACAATCTCCCTGGGCAACCTGTTCCAGTGTCTCACCACCCTGACTATAAATAACTTCTTTCTAACATCCAGTTTAAATCTCTCCTCTGCCAGTTTAAACGCATCCCTCCTTGTCCAGTCATTACAAGACTTTGTAAATAGTCCCTCCCTAGTCTCCCTGTATGTCCCCTTCAGATACTGGTAGGCTGCTATAAGGTCTCCTGGAAGCCTTCTCTTCTCCAGGCTGCAGAGCCCCAACTCTCTCAGCCTGTCCTCATAGCAGAGCTGCTGCAGCCCTCTGAGCATCTTGGTGGCCTCCTGTGGACTGGCTCCAACAGTTCCATGTCCTTCTTGTGTTGTGGGCTCCAGAACTGCACACAGTACTCCAAGTGGGGTCAGATGAGAGCAAAGGGGGAGAATCCCTTCCCTTGCCCTGCTGGCCATGCTTCTCTTGCTGCAGCCCAGGACATGGGTGCTATTTGGCTTTGTTTTGCTGTCAGCTCAACGATTGTAGTTGCCCTGAGAAGGGGATATTATTCTCTGCAGTTTTAACAGAAATGTTGAGTTCTTTCCAGATGTTTCTATTTCTTACTGGAATACACAGAAGCTGATGCTATGTCTGAAGCCTGAGCCTATGCTCTGTTTTCAGAGAGTGAGAATATAATTTGTGGCCACGTTAACAAAGGGAAAACTTGACTGAATTTGGGAAATCTCTCTAAAAAAAAAAATATTATGGCACTTGGTTGTGGTTCTGGCTGGTGTGTTGGTGGGGGTGGAGGACTGAGCTTTAAAAACAATGCAATGCATGTCAGTGGCTTTATGTTCTGTTCACACTTTCTCTGCTAAAACTGTCATTGATAGGGTGTTTTTTTGGAGAACGGCTGTAAAGTGGCTTTGCTTTGACAGCGTTGGGAAACATTCTGCAAAGACAAGGTGTGAGGAAGGGTGCTGCTTCAAGGATATCTTCCTGAGGACAGAGGAGACCTCACCAGTTAGGCCCTCGCTCTTCCCCTAGCATCTCCAGCTGTATTTTACAGCTGTATTGGAGCTGTTAAGCCTGGAGAACAAAGGGCTCCAGAGAAACATTCTAGCAACCTTCCACTATTTGCAGAGGGCCTAGAGGACAGCTGGAGAGGGACTTTTTATAAAGGTATGTAGTGACAGGATAAAAGGCTTTGGACTGAAAGAAGGTTGATTTAGGTGAGACGTTAAGAAGAAATTCTTCCCCACGGGGGTGGTGAGGCACTGGAACAGGTTGCCTCTAGAAATTGTGGAGGCTCCAAGCCTGGAAGTGCTCAAAGCCAGACTTGGATGAAGCTCTGAGCACGCTGGTCTAGTAGGAGGTGTCCCTGTCCTCACAAGGAGTGTTGGAACTAGATGATCATTAAGATCCCTTCCACTCCAGACCGTGTCCTATGATTCTTATGCAGCTAAGCAGACAGTGCAGGGCCAAGAAGGTGGTGAAGCAGCAGTTTCTTAATGGTTTGTCCTAAGAAAGAAATTGTTTTAAAATATTTTTTTAAAAGTATCTGTGAAAGTACCATTTCAGTGAGAAATAGAAACTTCATGTAGCTGAAATTTGCCCTGTAGTACACAGGGCAAATAAATCTCTTAAGGGCTTTTGAGTTTGGAGCTGAAGTTGGGCTGAGTGCTGAGGACTCAAGCAGTCAGGGGTGCTTGGTGTTTGTGTCTGTCGAGGGAACAGGAAGCTGTAGAGAGCATGAGAAGGTTCTTGGCCTGGATTAGAGGAAGACATAGTGAAGTCATAAGAAAACTGATGTAATAGCTAGGATTTAATGAAAGATTTAATCTAGGAGGTGGCCTTTATCTCAGGCATTTGTTATGGGCGAGCAGCAGGAGAAGAGAAAGAGGAGCTAGTATGAGAGATAATTGGATATGCTTATTTCCACCTCTCTGATTTATGTGCCTTTCTCTGATGCTGCACATCAGCATTCACTCAGCTTCCCGTTGAGCTCCCTTTTTATATCTCCCCAACAGTTCTTCAGCTAATTCCATAACTCTTTGGCTTCTCCATATTTTGCATCTCACTCAGTTCATTCTTAAAACTTGCTTTACTGGTCTTGTGCTGTACACAGTCCCATTTAACTGGAAATTCCATGAGTCTTGCTCTATACCTACACCTGTGCTGTTTTGGTTGTTTTTTCAGTGATTTGTGTCATTGAGGGTTAAATCAGCCCTTGCTGTATATAAATTCTTTCTGTTGGTCACCCAGGAGGGTTTTGGGTTTTTTTTTTCCCCAGTTTGAGTAATTCTTAGGAATGTTGAAGATGAAACATTTCTGTTTTGTCAACTTGGTGTTGTTTGCAGGAGGAAGGACAGAGTCTGGTTCGTGATGGGTTTCTGCTTAGGTAGGATGGAATTTTGATTCCTGGCTCAAGTAGCTATTTTAATGACATGTTAATGGGCTAATAAAAAAATGGCTTTTTCTCTTTTTTTTCTGGGCGTGTGGTTTTTTGAAGATCTCTTCAAAGTTGTCTAGTGTTTGCAACTGGCTACACCAAGCCAAGTTCCAACCCACGAGGAAAGCATGCCTTGAAAAGAGGCTTTGATATTTTTTTTTTTTTATTATTTTTTGTTTTTTACTGCAGCCTACACAAAAAGGGCCACAAAAAGGCTTTGGTATCAAATCTTAGGACCTCTTTGAGAATCGAGTTGTTGGTTTGTTTTTTTTTTAAATGAAGCATTGCTTTAATCTGGTAGTCAAGGTCTGTTTTGAGCAGGCAGAGCTTTTCAATGTCAGGGCACGATGGGTGCTGGTCTTGAAGTCTGAAAGGGTCTTGGAGGCTTTTTTGGGTGGTGAACCTGTCAGATTGGAAGTCTGCTTGACACCAGGATACCGAGATTGTTAGTGACGGCCACTTGGTGAACACCTCTGTATGAAATTAGTTCTCTGCAGCTAATTGGATAATTGGGCAAATGTTCAGGGAAGGCTTTGGGCTTGTTTATCTTCTCCTGCGTTCTAGGCACTGCAACGATTTTAGATTTGGTTACGGAGACCTTAAAACAGTCCTTGGATTTATGCGTTTCAGTCTCAAGCAGACAAAGAGAGAGACCAAAAGTATTCATAAAACAAACAAACAAAAAAAGACTGGAATAGAAACCTTGGCTTTTGTGGTGACAATGTAAACTCCCAATTTTTGAATAAAGCTGTATAGTTCAGTTCAGTGATGTGGCTAGCTGCAAAGAAACTGCATTTTTATATGTTTGTTGCCTTCAGCCATCTTTACTTTCACATTTAACCCTTTCTCTTGTACACTACAAAATCTAAATTAAAAAAAAAAAAAAAAAAAAAAAAAAAAAAAAAAAAANTAAAAAAAAAAAAAAAAAAAAAAGAAAAGAAAGTCCAGGTCATTTATAACCTTCTTGGGTTGCCTAGTAGTAGGAATTAAACCAGCCTGCTTATCTGCAGTGAGGTCTCCTGTAAAGGTGTGTGCAGAGAATGGGAAGGGTAAGCAGAGCCATTGGTAGGGACCAAAGGGATTCAGAGCATTTCTGCAGGATTCAGAGCATTTCTCACCACATGGACCAAACCTTTTGGCCAAAGATGTGATTTCACAGAGCAGATTCTGCAAAGATTTTAATTGCCGTCCCTGGCACTTCAGGGCATCAGAGCAGCCTGTGGTAAATAGCTGATGTCTGCTTTTTGCCCTTTTTTTTTGGAGGCTTTTTAACACTTCAAGCACATCGTTTTTGCCAGGCAGCTTTCTGGAAACTGTTTTACAGAAGGGCAGAATTTTTGCTGTGGAGACCAGCCTGTATGCCAGCATGCACAGGTAGCTGCCCAGCACTGTTGTACAGTGTTGCTGGAGCCACCTCCACTCCCAAACACCCAACTCCACAAGTCAAAGGCTGGGCAGACTTTGAATCAGAATCATTTAGGCTGGAAAAGACCTTTAAGATCATGAAGTCCAACCATTAACTTAACACTACCAAGAGTCTGAAGCATTAGCAGAGATGTTTCCTTTAGTTGGATGCATCAAATTCGACCTGCTTTGTGGGGTTTTAAATTTCTCAGTGGTAGGCAGTAACCTCGGTTTCATTTTGTGTCGAGATCTTTATACCTTTCTCTCCTCCAAAGCCTCCTTGTTCTTCTTTGCTCCATACTTACATCTTCAACCAACCCACCTCTGATGCTTGCAGTGATTGTGCTACATATCTCTGCGATGAAAGATGGTCTACACAGAAGTAAATATTAAATAAAGTCCTTTCTATGTCACCAGCCTGGTGGCCTGTGTTTATCTTCTGTCAGAAAGTAAAATGAATGTATCTTGGAATCCAGCTGCCTGTTTGTACAAGCACAAATGATTAACCTGGAATATCAAAGGGAAGGCCAAAGATGGCTGAAAGGTTTGTTTGTCAGCATCCCTCAGTACAACCTTGCCCCCTTGCTATGGAAGATGTGGGCATGCTGCTGGTTCATCTCACCATCAGAAGTAACTTGGGTACTAACTGAAGGCTGCTGTCAGCTCAGATCCTGTCCCCATGTACAAGTCCTTCATTTGAGCAGGGAGGCTGAGCTTTAACTCCCAAAGTGTGAACAAATGCAGTCCCAGGTGCAAATTTGCCAGCTGATTTGCATTGGCACAGGCTGGGACCTGTGGAATATTTTCATCATTGGCTTTTTTTTTTTTTTTTTTTGGGGGGGGGCGGATTTGTTTGGGGGAGATTTTTTTTTTCCCCCTTTTTTCCACTAGATCTCAAACCACAACCACCTCAGTTTTTTTTTACACCGCGCAGCTGCAAACAGTTGTAGCATCTTAGCGCCGTGCAGGTGAAAATGGTTGTAGCATCTCAGCACTGTGCTGTGGGATGGGGGATGTGGTGTGTGAATAAATAGAGTGTTAAAGCAGAGGCAGCAGTGTGAGGACTCTTGCAGCCTCGCAGTCATCCTTGGAGTGCTGACAGCTCAGGAGAAGGAACCTGCCCACGAAGGCTTTGGTTTTGTAGGATGGGTCTGTTTACATGGGGATGCTTGAAATGGTTCCTCACCCAGGCTGTCTCTCTGCTTGCCTTCTGAAAATGCTCCTCTTGCTGCAGAGATAGGTGTCCGGGTGAGGAGGCAGCAGCTTTCTGATGCAATTCTCAGCCGGGTTGTTGAGGCATTGGTGCCACTCTGTGCTTTCCTTACTACACCCGTCTGCAGCTTGCTCCTGCGGCACCTCTGGAACCACAGCAGATGATTCATTTCTGCTTTGGAAGCAGGGTGGACAACCGGGGGCTGCCAGAGGAACCACTCAACTTGCTCAAGTTACATCTGCATTCAAGACATCCCCGGGGTGAATACTGACTTTGTGTGGAGGCTCGTCCTTCTCTTTACCTCCTGCCAAATATGCTTTCACACTGGTACTTTACCCAGCTGGCTCATTTGGCCTTTGAAATTATCTCAATAATGTCAGGTACTTAGGAAAACATTCCCATCCCTTTATAAATATTCTAATCTAGATGTAGAGACATTGTTTCAGTGTTGTTGGGGATCTGTTCTATTAAAAAGGAATAGTTCTTCGGTGCTCTGCAGCAAGCCGGAGCCGAGTATAAACAAATCCTGCTTCAAGCTGAAACAAGTCAGTTGACTTTGAGAAGGCAGAATGTAAATGTCCAAGTCAGGAGAATGAGTTCCTTTCTGTAAGGCTGCAAGAAAGGCAGGGAGATAGGTTCAGGGCTTGTCAGCAGGAGCTTTCTGGTTTGGAAGAAAGAAAAAGCACTTTGGAAAGGTGAAAAGTGGGCAAAGCTGGGGTTTGTGCAGAGCGCGGCCGGGCTGCCTGCTTGGCAGATAAATATCCGTCCCCTTCTCCTGTGTGCAGGGATAAAATTAATAACTTCTTAAGCCTTTATAACTAAATCTACCTGAGTCCACAAGTTTGGAGCTTGGAGAAGCAGCTGGTGGATCCTGATGGCAGCTTTGCTGAAGTCCTGTTGGTGACAGTGCATTTAAGAAGCAAATCTGGCCTGTGCCCAGCTTTTGCGGGCAGGGAGGGGCTGTCTGCTCCATTGCTGGCATGGTTTCACCTCCTAGTCTCCCGTTGCTGACCTTTGTCACCCATTTCTTTACTGGAATTTAGAAATCCATGGCTTTTAAGCGATAAAGCACTCAAAAATGTTTTTGGGTTTGTTTTGGTTTTTTTTTTTTTTTGCTCTAGTGGGTTTAATATGCAAACAGTGGAACAGAGCCAATGGTCCATCTCGGGCAGCCGGTTTCTGGAGATTGCTCCATAAAGGTTTATTTCAGCCATTAGCTGTTGTGCCAATATTTTTCTTACAAGAAAAGAGTAATGATTTTTGCAACCTAAAATTGAGGGTTTCGCAGGCTGCAACTGGAAAATTGGCAGCCGTGCTCACGAGCTGCAGACTGAGAGCCTGTGGCAGAGGGGAAAAAAGCCTTAAATGAAAAAAATGTAATTCTTCAATAACAGCTTTAGAGACTTATGGTGCTATTTAGCTCCAGCAAGCACACCTGAAGTATAGAATAAAAGGTAATAATTATTTAGCCAGGCTATACACAGATAGTTATAGATGCAACACATTCCCAGCTCAATAATGTATTCTTAAAATACATTGGGGACGGGAAAGTAAAATGAGTTACTTGGTTTGAAAAAAATAAAATAAAATAAATAAGAGCTCCACCACTCTCAGGAACTTTTAATATTCCTTTTGGCTAGTAGTAGAACACACAAGTTCTGATTTTACCTGAACTTATTCCTTGGGTTTTTTTGGTACTTTTTTTTTTTTTCTCTGAAGGACTCACAACAGGAAGAGGAAATTAAAGGTTGCTCTGTCATGCTTCTATAGGACAGTGGCTGGTGATTCTGTAATCCTGTTTTGAATTGCCATAGTCCTGCAGACTTTTGGTTTTTTAATTTTATTTTATTTTTTGGTCAGTTGTCAAGAGAAAATAACCCAAGAGAAGCTTTCTCTGGCTATACAGTTTGGCAGTGTAAGAAACGAGTAATTTTTAATCCGTTCTAAAAATAGCTTCCTGGTGCAGCTGCTTTAATTATTGCTAAGACGGAGGATTTGTGTATTTTTTTTTTTTTTTTTTCCCCACGAACATCTGGGTTAAGCAGTGGAGTTCTTTGGTCTGTTTCTTTGACATGTGAGGCGAGGGAGTTCTTACTCTGCTAGCTGTGCTAGGTGGGGAACGTTGCTTTGGAGCTCAGGGTTGGAATTCTTGCACGAGCGTGGTAAATAAATATTTGCTCCCCTATTTTTGTAACCGTGTCTCCACTTTCCTCCGTATAGAGTTAAGGTGAGGTTGAGTGTAAGTCAGGAGGAAGGTGAGATAGAGGTGAGAAGGATTTCTAAAGAGTCTGTACCATGAAGAATGTCCATTTGAGTATCTTTCTGAACATTCATTCTCTTTCTGACAGATAAGAATTGGGGGGGAAACAGACTACTTCAGAACCAGTTAGGTCCTTTATTGTTACCTTCCTCTCTTGGATTCTAGTTTTAGATAAGTTCGAGCTCTAATGTTTTCATTTTGGGCTCTGTTTAAGTGTTTTTCCTGACCTGTTGTAAGAGTTTAATGGGCGCTGAACAATGTGGATTGCCGAGCTTGTGCTGAGCAGTCCTGACTGAAAAGCAAAATTAGACTTAGAATCATAGAATCAGTCAGGGTTGGAAGGCACCACAAGGATCATCTAGTTCGAACCCCCCTGTCATGGCCAGGGACACCCTACCCTAGATCAGGCTGCCCACAGCTTCTGCCAGCCTTTCCACAAACACCTCCAGGGATGTGGCCCCAACCACCTCCCTGGGCAATCCGTTCCAAGGCCTCACCACTCTCATGCTGAAGATCTTCCTCCTCACGTCCAATCTGAATCTCCCCACCTCCAGCTTTGCTCCATTCCCCCTAGTCCTGTCACTCCCTGATAGCCTAAAAAGTCCCTCCCCAGCTTTTCTTTAGGCCCCCTTCAGATACTGGAAAGCCCCCACCTGGGAGCCTCCTCTTCTCCAAACTGAGCAGCCCCAACTCTTTCAGTCTGTCCTCATAGCAGAGGTGCTGCAGCCCTCTGAGCATCCTCGTATCCCTTGTAGCTGATGCTAGACCTGCTAGACCTGGAGATTGATGCGGGTTTCCTGATCTCATTTTTGCTTAACCTACTGTGCTATTTAGCAGAATTGCAGAGAGGAAGATGTCTCATTTGTGGCCCTTTCAAAAGGAAACATCTTGATGCAGATACGTTCCTTTTTTTTTTTTTTCCTTTTTTTTTTCCCCCTCTCCTCTACCTATTTTTATTCCAGAGTGAGATCCTATCCTACCTACCACAAAACCTTTTTGTATTTGCAAACTGCACCTCCTCTGTTGTGTTGTATGAAGTGTGTTGGTACCTTTTGCATGCAGAGAGCAGGGACTTGTGCTGTGTCTGCTGGGGCTTGGTGTAGAATTCTCTTTCAGGACTCCCAGAACCAGTTTCTTGGTTCAGAAACTGTTGGGTCTTTATTCTGAAATGGGTGGGTTCTGAAATGACAACAAAACAACTCTGGTTTTAGCGTTTGTGCGAGCATGCAGCGTAGAAAATGAGGAGGTTTTAAGACAAAAGGAGCCTTCATCAAATCTTCTGTGCATTGTAACAATGGAACAAAAGCAGCAAAGGGATTTTTCTCTCCATGTAAATCTTTATCTAGAGAAAACAATGCTCACATTTGGTATTTGGGTGGGTTTTATTAATTGATGATCAGGTTGTGTTGGAGCTCCTGTGATTGCTGGAAAGGATTTTCCTTCTGGTTTTAAGATTCCTTTGTCTGATATTTTCTTTTGCAGTATTATGTGCCAAGAACCTTGCAAAGAAAGATTTCTTCAGTAAGTACACCCTCACTGTATAACTTTCTGCTCTGGATCAATTAGGTTTAGTTGTGCATTACTGTTGTGGCTCAGCTCTGTATGTCACTTAGAATCATAGATTGGTTTAGGTTGGACACTTGTTCTGTTGCTCCATTCTTGCAGTAACATTGCATTACTACATGAGTACAGGTTACTCAGAGTTGTATTTAGATAGTGTAGCCTCTATATAGAGTTGGAAAGGCCAAGGGATAACAACTTCTAGTTGAAAGTCTGGCTGATGAGCCCACAAGCAGGTTACTGCTTACAACTGTGTGGGGGGTAGCAAGAAAATCCATCTTGAATCTGTCCAGCTCTGTATGTCACTTAGAATCATAGATTGGTTTAGGTTGGACACTTGTTCTGTTGCTCCATTCTTGCAGTAATATTGCATTACTACGTGAGTACAGGTTACTCAGAGTTGTATTTAGATACAACTATATAGATCCAACTATATAGAGTTGGAAAGGCCAAGGACTAACAAGTTCTAGTTGAAAGTCTGGCTGATGAGCCCACAAGCAGGTTACTGCTTACAAGTCTGTGTGGGGCAGCAAGAGAATCCATCTTTGAGGTCTCTTCCAACCTAAACCATTCTCTGATTCTATGATCTTGGATCTTGAAGACAACTCTCTGTATAAAGCCTGCCAAGGGTATGAGTAAAGTACCTCAGGGCTGCACTCTAAATATTATATTAAAAGCAGAATAAAAATGCCTCCACGTGTTTCCACTCTTAAATTAACCTTTTGTTTGCTAAAACCTTTCACAATTTCTGGCAGGCATTGGTCTGCATGACAGGAGTGTGTTACCTAATCAGCAACACAATTCTCTACTTGGGATTTACTGGAACAGTTTTAGGCAACTTTCCTTTCTTGAGGGGGCAGAGGAAGGAGAAGTTCATGCTAGCGTTATCTTGGAAGAAAGAAAACAAAAAGCACTGTGTCTAACAGCACTTTTTTTTACCCTCCACAGGACTTCCTGACCCGTTTGCAAAAATAGTTGTTGATGGGTCAGGTCAGTGCCATTCGACTGACACTGTGAAGAACACATTGGACCCCAAATGGAACCAGCATTACGATCTGTGAGTTGTTTGTTAAGGTCATAAGCGAAAAACACTCCAGGGGTTTATCTTGTAAATGGAATGCAAGGGGTTAGCACTGCAGCTTCATTTCATGTGAGTGAGGAAGAGTCACCTTTGCTTTCTCTCACAAGAAGAAATGACCTGCAAATAAAGGAGCCCACGATACTTTGATTTTAGCTGCTTGAATTTGGGAATATCTGTGTCCAGCCTCACACTGCTTCGAGTAAGCTCTGCTGGAGCAGTGCAGCCCAGCTTTCACACCCCGCCCCCCCCAAAAAAAAAATTATCTTTGTTCTAGTCATTTATTTTCTTCAGATTGTTAGCAACATAAACGGTAAAGTTTTGTACATTAATCAGCTCTCTGTTAATAGCTTTTAACGAGGCTGCCAGGAGTGAAATTCCTGTTGCAGCAATATCAATTTCACATGCTGTGTGAACTCCTAGTGCAGTAATTCATTAATAACACCATTTCAGGCTTAAGCCCTGCTGTATTTACAATAAAGCAGCATGACCAATGCACTAAAACGTGTCAGAATTTGTGCCAAATAAAGCATTAATTCTGTGGAGTAAAAAAGAGAGATTTTTTTTTTTTCCTTTCCCCTCCTAAAACGATTCTTCTGATGTGTATTTTCCTAGGTACGTTGGGAAGACAGATTCCATAACCATCAGTGTATGGAACCATAAAAAAATCCACAAGAAACAGGGAGCTGGCTTCCTGGGGTGTGTCCGACTCCTCTCTAATGCCATCAGCAGGCTAAAAGATACTGGATGTAAGAGCAAATCCTACCTGGGGCAATGGAGAACCTTTGGTGCCTTGTGCCTTGAGTAGTAAATAGAATTCCCACCCACCCCACCCCAGTGGTTTGTTGATCTTTCCTGTTCTCCTTTCACAGACCAGCGCTTGGATCTATGCAAACTAAACCCCACAGATACCGATGCTGTACGAGGCCAAATAGTGGGTAAGGATGCTCTCAGCTGACCTTTCATCTTCTGGGGTGAATACAACCAGATGGACAAATGTTGCATTGCAAAAGAAACCTGTGGTCATTGTTGCTTGTCTCTGCTCTGTCGCAAGCATTGGTTTTTTTTTTCTGGCTTTGATGGGATTAAATTACATAACCTGAAATTTTTTGTTGTACTCCTATGTAGGAGTTTGTTTTCTCTCAGCTGATAGTGGGAAACATTATTACAGCAAGGGAATGTGTCTGGCAAGGCTTCTGATGCAGCTCTGGGGCAGGGTAAAGGCTACTGTGGAGCTGCTTCATTTGGGCCAAGGGTGACAGTCAAAGATTCTTCTGTGGAAGAGAGGAGTTGAAAGCAATTTTGCAGATTGCTCTTGGACTCGTGTAACTCCTTTTCAAATTTCAACAAGGCAGTGCTAGTTTTACACCTAATTCACCCCATTTTGCTGTGTCCCCCGCCACCACAAGCTTTTAATTGAGATGCAAATATATAGCCAGCAAAGCCCAAATACTCACTCTCATGATGACATCTAGTGGTGAGGTGTTTCTCTCCAGCTTAGCTTTCTGGAGCTTCGGGGGAACACAGCTGCAGCACCTGACATGTGCTCCACACAGTGGAGTCTCCTCTAGAGAGATTTCATGGAATCATAGAATCACTCAGGGTTGGAAGGGACCACAAGGATCATCTAGCTCCAACCCCACTGCCATGCCCAGGGACACCCTACCCTAGACCAGGCTGCCCACAGCCTCATCCAGCCTGGCTGCAAACACCTCCAGGGAAGTGGACCCAACCACCCCCCTGGGCAACCCATGCCAGGGCCTCACCACTCTCACAGTGAAGAACTTCCTCCTCACATCCAATCTGAATCTGCCCACCTCCAGCTTTGCTCCATTCCTCCTAGTCCTGTCACTCCCTGGTAGACTAAAAAGTCCCTCCCCAGCTTTTCTGTAGGCCCCCTTCAGATACTGGAAGGCCACAATTTCAGACTCATCCGCACGTGATCCTGGGCAACTTGCTCTGGGTGTCTCTACTTCAGCAGGGGCATTGGACTAGATGTTTCCAGAGGTCTCTTCCAACCTCCACCATTCTGTAATTTGGTGGTTGTTTTGGTGGGTTTTTTTGTTTGGTTGGTTGTTTGTTTTTTTTAATTCTGTGTTTGATATTTAGAGAAATAAACTCAGCTTAATTTTTGAGGAGGTGAAGCCTCTGGGTTTTTTTTTCATCTCTCTTTGAAAACAAAAAGAAATCAGTAATGTTTTAGGGTTATAGAAGGAGTTTTGGTAAGTGGTAGGCTCCCGTGTGTAGGACATAGCTCTCTTTAATATTTTACCTTGTCTTTGTGTGGGTTGTTTGGCTTTTATGGTGTTTCTAAGGGAGGGGTTGTTCTTTCACCATTAACTCGTGTTTGTTTTTTGTTTGTCTGTTTTTATTTCAGTCAGTTTACAGACAAGGGACAGAATAGGCACAGGAGGTTCTGTAGTAGACTGTAGAGGACTTTTGGAGAATGAAGGGTAAGGATTGCTTTTCTTTACGCTTAATTAGCAAACTGGGGTTTCTGGGGGTGGGGGGGAAAGAAAAAAAATGTAACTAACACTAGAAATATTCAATGTCAGCATGACTAATGTATTGTCTGGGAATATGTATCAGGTAGTAAGGTTACAGCTGGGTACTTACTTGAAGAAAATAAGCTAAGCTAGGTGGGACCTGATCTTTTTCTGCTGTCACTGCTTCTACTTCCATGAGAAATTTGGAATATAAAAACATTACGAAAAGAGCATATTTTGGGTTAAAATTTGTGTTACTTGCAGTCATGGTTAGAGAGAGAGAAACAGTTTGTCCTGCATACACTTCTCTTGTGATGGAAACTCTTGAAGTGTCCCCATTTGCAGAACGGTTTATGAAGATTCTGGACCTGGGAGGCCGTTGAGCTACTTTATGGAAGAGCCAGCACCATACACAGACACTACAGGGGCTGCTGGAGGAGGAAACTGTCGCTTTGTAGAGTCTCCAAGCCAAGATCAGAGGCTGCAGGCGCAGCGACTGCGCACTCCTGAAGTCAGAGGTCATGTACAGACACCTCAGAACAGGCCACATGGCCACCAGTCGCCTGACCTACCAGAAGGCTACGGTGAGAGTTTGCCAGAACTGTGAAATTGAAGTTATTTTCAAAAGACTTCAGAGAAAAATGCTCCCTCTTTAACCCACCACAGAGCTGCATTACCTGTCAGGACAGGCAGCAGCCACGTGCATTTGATGGTCTGCAGTTTGGAAAGGGAACTGAGCAGTGCAGATGGGAGCTTGGCTAATTAGCAGTTGGCTATGCCAGGATACACTGAGGGGTTGCTGGTAAATTAAACATGAGGTTGTGGTGTGATGCTGCTAAAGAAAATTCACTGCTAATCTTGGCTGTGTATCTAGGGAGAGCGAATGTAAAGAGCTCTTTAAACTAGAGCAGTAATGCTATTTTTTCCTTCCCCCTTGGCATGTTGTGTGGGTTTTGAGCCCACATGTGAGAAAAGCTCAGGAAAAATAGAAAAGCAACAAAAGAAGCCAGTAGTACAGAAGATTAGGGAGGGTAAGATTAAGGAGAATTTAAAACTCAGAAAAGAGCACGGCAAATCTAGGAGTGAGAAAATCCAGCTTGGGGCTTTGGCTTGTCTCAAAATCTAAAAATAAAAATGCAACCTAAACCATACTGGTGATTTGTGAGTTTCAGAAAGTACATTGGAGTGTGTAGTGAAGTAAACTTGTGAAGGCAGTGTCTCAAGACAGAACAGTCCATGCTGCAGGAGAACAGGGAAATGGCTCAAGTACTTTCTCCTAGCTCTGACAGATAATATGCTTTAGGCTTGGAACAATCTGAGGTTCAACAAGACCAAGTGCAGGGTCCTGCATCTATGCTGGGGCAATCCCAGTCGCTGATACAGGTTTAGTAGTGACTGCCTTGAGAGCAGCCCTGAAGAAAAGGACTTGGGGGTGCTAGTGGATGAGAAGCTCAACATGAGCAACCACTGTGCACTTGCAGCCTAGAAAGTCAACCAGATCCTGGGCTGCGTCAAGAGAAGTGTGGCTAACAGGATGAGAGAAGTGATCCTTGCCCTCGACACCACTCTTGGGAGGCTCCACCTGGAGTACTGCATCCAGTTCTGGAGCCCCTGTCACAGGAAGGATACGGACATGCTGGAGCATGTACAGGGCAGGGCCACAGAGGGCTGGAGCACCTCTGCTGTGAGGACAGGCTGAGAGAATTGGGGTTGTTCAGTTTGGAGAAGAGGAGGCTTCAAGGAGACCTTATTGTGGCCTTCCAATATCTGAAGGGAACCTAAAAGAAAGCTGGGAAGGGAGTTTTTAGGTGTCAGGTAGTGATAGGACTGGGGGATGAATCCAAGCTAGAGGAGGGTAGATTTAGATTAGATACTAGGAAGAGTTCTTTAGCATAAAGGTGGTGAGATACTGGAACAGGCTGCCCAAAGAGGTGGTGGAAGCCTCATCCCTGGAAGTTTTCAAGGACAGCCTGGATGTGACTTTGGGCAACCTGATCTAGTGTGAGGTGTCCCTGCCCATAGCAGGGTGGGTTGAAACTAGATGATGATCCTTGAGGTCCCTTCCAGCCTTGACAATTCCGAGTTTTGAGTTGGGAATTTTTTTTCCCAGATTTTCAATTAAGAATAATCTTTCTTCACTTTCCACAGAGCAAAGAACAACGGTACAGGGACAGGTTTATTTTTTGCACACACAGACTGGAGTTAGCACATGGCATGACCCTAGGATACCAAGGTATGTATAGTTATGAAGCCAGATTTTTTTTGGGGGGGTGTGTGTCTGTGTCTGTGGCAGTAACTGAAGCATTTAAGAGCAAATATATATATGAAATGCCCTGTCTAAATTTAAAGGGAGAGCTCCAAGCAGAGGAATAATTTAAATCTTTCTAGTTACCTTTTCACCAAAATATAAGAATGGCTCTTTGTGAAAGAAAGAATTATCTACCTGTGAATCGTGGAAAAAGGAGAGGGAAAAAAATTATCTGCCCAGTTGGAAATTTTCTTCTAAAATGTCAATTTAACTTTGGGTTTTGGTGAAGCTACAAATTTATGAATCTTAAAGTATTTATTTATTTATTTATATCTCTATCTATTTGTTTGTTTGTTTATTATATTTTAAAATATAGATATAAAATAATATATAGAAATAAATTAAATTAAA
>VWZI01015288.1:866588-884700 GCA_013396835.1 Psilopogon haemacephalus
TTCTCTATTTAACATATAAATGTTAAATAATTTATATGCATTTTTAAATATATTTTAAGGGTTTATATTGAAACTGGACTAAAAATTGAAGAAAAAAAAAAGTGACTACTTTCTTAAAGCCCTCATTTCTTGAGTATTGAGTTTCTCACTTTGGCTCTAACAATGCTCACTCCTGTATAAGGGAAGCAGGCATTGCCTATCTTTAAACTTGGTGTTGGTTGTTTGGGTTTTTTTTCTTGCTGTAGACCAATGACTTGCATCTAGAAAACTTGAATCCTCCACAGGATTAATTTAGTAAAGCCTCTTTAGACCTTAACCTGCAGTTAATCCAGGTCTTTGTGACTCAGGTCTGGTGCTCTTCCTTGAGGATTCCTGAACCTGGGCTGTTTGGCTGGACCCCAACCGAGTGAAACACAAAAGTTTGCAGCTCCATCAGCTGCTGGACAATACATGGCTGTGAGACAGGATATTAGAAAAGTGATATAATGTAGTGTGGGCAGAAGTGTTGATAAAACCATAGTCTGTGGAAGGAGATGAAAAATAAGGTTGAGAGGGAAAATAACTGATGTTAGATTAGCTGCTATCGTTGGGAGACAAAATGACAGTGGTCATTCTTCATGTCAGGCTGGTGTGCCCAAAGCCCTGACTCTTCTTCAAGTGATGCTGATTAGCCTAATCACTGATATTGTATCCTTTTCTCAAACAAAATCTCAGAGATAGGGTTTTCAGGACCGGTAACCTAAGTGGACACAGCAGAATCTTGTGAGTCACATGTCCCTCTTAATGTCAGTTAAAGGTGGCTTTCATGCCACCAATTTGCAGTTCAAAACCCTAACCTTGGTATTTAGCACAGATGTAGGTTAGAACTTGCTGTAATCAGATCTGCTTGGTACTTTCAGCTGCACAGCTGATTGAAACAAATGGTTACAACCATAATCTTCTTTAAGGAGCCTAACAAAGGCTCCTCTGTCTGTCTCTCTGTCTGTCTGTTTGTCTTCCTGTGTACCCCCTGCTGGCTTATACTCAGGATGACACTAATGAAGCCTTTGGTGTACAAAGTGCTTTTACCTTTCTAAAGCCTCTCAGTTTATTCCTTTGTACCGATGGTTAGATTTTGGTAAACAGATACAAAGAGTGAGGTCTTCAATCCTGGATGCTGGATAAATCCATGCCAGCTGCCTAGACAATACTTCACAATAGCTTTTCTGTCTAAAAATAACGTCCAGGTTTCCCTCCTTCCTTTTTCTTGCCACTTGTAGTGTTTTTCTCTGTTAGGTGGCTGGGACCTTAAGTGCTTTGAGGTTTCTAGATGTGAGTATATTCTACAAAGTGAATTCTCACACTACCTGAGAGTGAGTGACTACCTTCAGCAGCACTTAGAATGACACCAGAACTTTCCTAGAATCGTAGAATATATATATAAATATATATATATATATGTATATATACATATAATAATTTATAGTATGAAAGGAGGGAATGTGTTAGTAAGGCCTTACTGTCAGTGATTTATCAGTCTAATAGGCAGGATTCTAACCTTATCTAATGAAAGAGATGATTTTGCTTTTTGTGTGTGTGTGTTCTTAGTATTTGTCTGCCTTAGCTTATTGATTGTTTGAAGACAATGCTTGGTGCAGAGGCCTTGGGTTACTGGTTTGGTTTTCTGCACATGGATCACATTAGGGTTAATGGGAAGTTGTCTGGGATATGAAAAAAAATTGTCTCCTCCTCCTTTTACAGCTCTCAGAAGTCCTGTCATCACCTATATGATAAATGATACTGAGGTTCTTTTTAAGCCCTGTGGCTTTGTTACTTTCAAAGCACTTTCGAAGCCAGAAGGTGTTTTGCTGATTTACCTTTCTGTCTCCCATGCCTGTATGGGGAGTTGCACTGCTTAGACTGAGGATTCTAAGAAGCCAGCATTAAAATAGCTGTTCTGTCCTTCATGAGGCTTTCATAGCCTAGGATCAATCAGCACCACGTTCATTCCCCCCCTCTCTCCTGAATGTAAATTGGTTTCATCTCAACTTCCAAATTGCTTTAACGTTTTGTTTGCTTTTTTTTCCTTAGAGACCTTAACAGTGTGAATTGTGATGAGCTGGGACCTTTGCCTCCAGGTTGGGAGGTTCGAAGTACAGTTTCAGGAAGAATCTATTTTGTAGATCACAATAACAGAACCACACAATTCACAGATCCACGACTACATCACATCATGAAGTAAGAACCTTGCCAGATAAGTAATTCATGTCAAGTTTGGATCCTTAAGCCTGTTATTTTTTGTCCAATTTTAACTACAGGCTGGGAGTCAGGAGGGGCTGAAGAACTACCTGATAACAGTATCGGGGAACAGATGGAACCAGTGCACCAGTCAACATCTGAGTGCTAGTCAACATCCTCAGTGCTAGTTTTATCTAAGCTTTTTGCAGACTCTCTTCCAAAACGTTTTTCCTATGCTTTGCAGTCCTCAAGTGTAAGGGAGGTCTTGCTTATTTCAGCACAACGCTAATCTCTCTAAGCTGCTTTAACAGAATTGCCCCAAGCTGTGCCGGAGCAAATACGCAGTTCTGGAAACGCTGGGGTGTGGGGTAGAGGGTCTGCCAGGCAGCCCCCACAGCAGTCAGCCTGTGCCTGCCTGGATTAGCAGTTCTAGCTCTCTGCTAGCTACACTAGATCTGAACTTGCTCTGTGCTCCCTTGAGCTCCAGGCAACAGGAACGTAAAGCCAGCTGGAGTCTGGTCGCCTGGTGCTCTGTGCAGCTACTTTGGCTTTAGCAGGATTTAAATAAGCTCAAGCTCTGCATCATGCAAAGGCAGCTGAACTGCTACAGAACTGACCCTGGAAGCAGCCTGGCAATGCTGCTTGTTCCCAAGGTGAAACTTTTTCCTGGATCTGAGTTGTCTGTTCTTGGAGCCAGCTGGTCAATCTCTGTATATAAAATGTATTTGCTTCACAACCCAAATAAAGCACTGATGGATAAGGAAGGCTGAATGTATGAAGTTGCAACTATTTGGGACAAGTACATCTCTTTTTTTAATAACTATACATGCAGTCTTGTACTGTGCCAAGAATCTCCAGCCATATATTGCATGAAGTTCATTGCAGTTGTGAGATAATTCCCTTTATAAAGCTCTTTTAGACACCTCTCTTTGTGTTGCACTCCTTAAAGTCATCTTCATACGGAAAAAATGTCATACAAACTTTTTCCTTACTGCTCAGTCAGCTTTCAGTGGTCATGCTCCACAGCCTGCCACAACATATTGCCACATAAAAACTGAGCTGAAAACCACTGAAATGTTTTATTGTAAATACCTGAATTCCTTGTGTCCCTGAGTGCTGGGAAATGATGCTCTGGAAGTTACCGACCTGAATACGTTTCACTCCAGGTTCCTCTTAGAGAAGCTTAATGATTAAGTCCCTCTATCGTTGTTTTAAGTATTCCTTGTTACACTTATTCTAAAAGTATCTTACTTGTTTCCCATAGCCACCAATGCCAGCTAAAAGAGCCCAGCCAGCAGCCTCTGCCAGCTCCAAATGAGGGATCACTAGAAGACGGTGAGGAGTTGCCTGCGCAGAGATATGAAAGAGACTTGGTACAAAAGTTGAAAGTTCTTAGACATGAGCTCTCTCTTCAGCAACCACAGGCTGGTCACTGTCGCATTGAAGTATCCAGAGAGGAAATATTTGAGGTATTTGATTTTTACTGCTGACAGCAGCTTTGTTACTCAACAGTTAAGTGAAACTGTTGTTCGATTATAGCAAGTTTGCTTCAGAGAGAGGCGGTGAATACCCCCAAGTGTTACAGACTTGTCACTGCAGTTTGCTTCAGAGCAGTATTTTCCACAGAGCAGTGTTTTCTGCAGTCGAGTGACAACCTGTGTTACACAAATGCATCCTAGTGGAGAGCTGTAGGGAGGGAATAAAATAGCTAATTGTAAAACTCCACCCGTAGGAATCCTACCGTCAGATAATGAAGATGAGACCAAAGGACTTGAAAAAGAGGCTCATGGTGAAATTTCGAGGAGAGGAAGGCCTGGATTATGGAGGAGTAGCAAGGTGAGATTTGGGGGTTGTCTTTTAACTTTTTGGCTGTAACATTGTCCTTAAAGTGACTTGTGACTGATACAATTCCCTTTCAGATTCCTAGTCAATGCTATATGTAAGCTATTTGTGATCTAGTTTATGGGTAGCAGTTGCTGTAGCCTTATTCTTCCTATCATGGTAGATTGGAACGCGGAAGCATGTGATTTACAGTTGTCCCACAGCCTTCCTGCTATCAAAGGCTCATACTATAACACAGTGAGAGAATCACAGAATATTAGGGATTGGAAAGGACCTCCAGAGATCATGGAGTCCAACCCCTCTACCAAAGCAGGGCCACCTAGGGCAGGCTGCACAGGAACGGATTCGGGTGGGAGACTTCACAGCCTCTCTGGGCAGCCTGTCCCAGTGCTTCATCACCTTCACTGTAAAGAGGAGTCCACTTGTTCCTTGTCCTGTCACTGGGCACCACTGAAAAGAGACTGGCACCTTGGTCCTGATATGCACTCTTCAAATGTTTATAGATGTTGATCAGATCCCTTCACAGCCTTCTCTTGTCATGGAGGAGAGAGTAGGAGAGTATTGAGGGGCATTTGGAATTAACTGATGGAGGTGTTTGTTTCCCTACATCTCCATATGTACTCTGTTTTCATCACCATCATCCAGTCAGTGTAAAAGACTTGTTCAGCCTAGGCTGCTGATACTGGAGAAAGTACTGATCCCAGGAACAGGCTCCACTTTCATAAGTGAAAGTGTGATCAGCTCAAAGTGATCTTTCAAGAGGGCTATAGACTGTGAAGTAAAATCTAAATCACAGTGAAAATCGTATTAAATATAGCTGTCTGCTTCCCAGTGAATGGATTGCAAGGCAGTAGTAGGTGTGCCTTCTTGTTACATCTCAAACCCATTCAGGAGAGTCCTCTCATCAGGTGGAGCTGGAGTGGAGATGAAGGAATCCTAAAGAAAGCCTAAAATTTTTAGAGAGGGCTTTCTTTTGTCTCCTTAATTCCCCGTGGGTGGCATTGGATCTAAAGTTCTGGAGCTGACTGTAGCTTCATGCTCCTGCTTGCAGTGGCTCAGATGCTTTGTGTAAAGTCGCTGAGAAATCTCTCAAATCCACAAAGGCTTCATCAGCCACTTGGGTGTCTTTCAGCAACCCATCACCGGACAAAGGAAAGAAGTTGGAACATTCTGAGCCGCCTTACCCGAGGCAACCCTGAGTGCCTCCACTGTTGACATCCTGTTGCCCTGATGGCTTTTATAATTGCCCATTTGCTTCAACAGACTCTTTCAGATCAGTAGGACTCCACTTCTAAGCACTGAAGTCGATTGTTCTCTCGGAATATTTCGGGCCTGGGATGAGTCCAAATTTAATAATAAAGAGCTATTTGTCATGGTGAGTTGGGAGGTCAGAAATAGCTTTAGTTCCAGTCGGGTCCTTGTCTGTTACTGAGGTGAGAGAATTTACCTAACACTTCCTCTTCTCATGTGAAAGCAGAGATTCTCTTGTCATCCAGCAATTGTAGAATCAGCTTTTCTCCAGACCTCCAGGGATTGAGCCGATGTTAAACCACAGATTTTTAAAATGTTTCTTCATACTGCATAGAGGAGCAGATCTCTTAAGCTCCAAAAACCTGACCTCTGTACAAAGTCAAGATTGGTTTGGAACTGGATCATGTTGAGACTCAGCTTGTTGATGGCATTGGGATGTGAATCCCTGCAGTACTTCTAAACTCAGCCAAATCTGTCTCTGAGTGGAGTTAGACGCATTCTGGATGTTTTTAAGCATACCTTTTGGTCTGCAAAGGGAGGGTGATACAAGGTGATCTGATTTTGAAATGAGCATTTCATAACTGCTGATTCACAGGAACTGTCTTGTCTGAAACTTCAGTGGCAGTTGCACTCTTCTAAAATATTCTCTCTTTTTTTTTTTCCTCTTTGGACAGAGAATGGTTGTATTTACTGTGCCATGAAATGTTGAATCCCTATTATGGACTCTTCCAGTACTCCACGGATAATATTTACATGCTGCAAATCAATCCAGACTCTTCTATCAATCCTGTGAGTATTAACTTCCCAGGGACTTACCTTTAGCAGGTGTCCTCTGCAGTCTTTGCCTACAGCTGTTCTTCCATGACAAGCTTGTAAACTGAAGGGTAAAGCAGCATTAGGATGTTGTAAGGAGACTTTCACTGTGAAGCAGAGTTGGGGGTGGTTTGTGAAGAAATTAAAAACATGATAGAGGAGATAACCTTCAAGGACCATCTGATTTCTGTGAGGCTGCTCAGTGCTGGTTGGGATTCAGGGTGATTCTGAGAAGATACTCGGAGGTGAAGTTCATCTTCAGGGTGGATGCAGGTGGCCCTGTGCACAGCGTTCTGTGTTCTAAGCAGTGTCACCTCAGGGCTGTGGGGCTCGAGTGCCTTTGAATGCCCTTCCTCCCTGAGCTGCTGTGTTTGCCTTTTTATTTCCTTCCAACCGGAGGATTTGTGTTGATGCAGACCCTAAAGGGGCAGCAGATCTGGATTAGTAGAGGGGAATTTTTCCTGACATGACATCTCCTGACATTTGCTCGGTGAGATGGGGGAGGAAGATTGGAAGAATCTCAGCCAGCCACAGTTTTCAAGTCGGTTTATAAGCAATGTGAAAGACATGAAGGAAATGAGAGCATGGCCTCCTTCTTCGGGAGCAAAAAGATTTTGATGATTAAACAAATAATAAAGTCATTATTTTGAAGTTGTTGTACCTTCTTGGATTCCGGTGGGGGGCGTTGTGGGGATTTTCTCTTTCCAAAACGTTGCCTTTTGAGAGGCCTAGAAGACTTGTATCCAGTTTATTACTCAGGTAATGCACAGAGACTTGTTTGAGGCATTTAATCATTAAAAGCTGTTCTTGGTTAAGTTATGAGGACAAATGGTGTTTCCTCTTGCCCAGAAGGCTGAGGATTACTTGCACTGAAGACAGGCTGATGGTGCAGAGAGAACCACAAGATGTCAGTGTCTTCCCACTGCCTGATTTTCAATCCTCTCTCCCTGCAGGACCATTTGTCTTATTTCCATTTTGTTGGTCGGATAATGGGTTTGGCTGTGTTCCATGGACACTATATCAATGGGGGCTTCACAGTTCCCTTTTACAAACAGCTTCTGGGGAAGCCCATTCAGCTCTCTGATCTGGAATCTGTTGACCCAGAATTACACAAAAGTTTAGTCTGGATCTTGTAAGTACCAATGTTCTCACTGGAGACAAGAGGGGGTAGAGCTTGTTGGCAATGGTGAGAGAAAGCTTTACAGAAAATGTCTGCAAAGAAAGACCTTGCAGTGGTGGAGATCTGTGCAAATTATTAAACTACTGGGTTTATGTCCAAATGATCAAAATAATCGAGGGAAAGTTCTCATTGCAGCAAAGAAGGTGCTAATTAAATCATGAAACCTTGCATGGGTGTGGTAGAATATCTCACTGTCAAAACCCAAAGTCAGAACAGTCCTGAGGGGGAAATAACAGCCTTGCTCCAAAGAAACCCAACTTTGATTAAAATGGAAATAATTTGGGCTTCTGTGTGCTTACAGTTTAGAACAAAACCCAGAATTCAGTGCAGCTTTGGTGCTCTTCAGCTTTGCTTTCTCTCCGTTTCTTCCACATGGTGTTTGGTATTTGAGTTCAGTGGTGCTGTGTTTGAAGTTCACTGCGTGTGATCTCTTCCATCTTCACAGCCATCCATGACAGTAGATCAGATTAGTGCTGTGTATGCACTGATCATATATCAGAGAGTGTTTTATTCATTATCTTGAGAACTTCTCCATCTGACCAGGCTCTTTCCAAATGCACCTGGAGTAGGTGACTGTGGCAACATCCCTCTGGTATGAAATGCAGCTGAGTAGTTACTGAAGGCTCACTTAAGTGTTCAAACGACCAACTGCCAACATCAGCACTGAGAGCTATCATAAACATAACAGTAGTGGATTGACCCTCTGCCTTTCCATTGCCAGAGAGAACGATATCACCCCAGTCCTGGACCATACCTTCTGTGTGGAGCACAATGCTTTTGGGAGGATTTTGCAGCATGAGCTCAAACCAAACGGCAGGAATATTCCAGTGACAGAAGAGAACAAGAAAGAATACGTCAGGTATGGCAGAATTAAAAAAAAAAATATATTTCTGCAAAGGTAGTGGAAAGAAGGTAGTAAAGAAATGATTTTTTTTTTTTTTTTAACTAATGAAGTAAGTATTTGGGGAGGAAATGCTGGAGGTGTGAATGGCAGGAGTGTTTTCACACAATGCACTATTGTAAGAGCTGGGAGGATGAAACTGTGATTTGTACTGGTGATGGTGCAATATTTAATGGTTGATGAGAAAAGGAACTGATAAGCACTTCTTTCCTAATACAAAATGTGTGTTTTGAAGCAAGTGCCTCCGTAAAAGGAGCGTTTCCCAGCTCTGCTGTACAAGCCCACCCCCTGGCAGCTCTCATCCCTGGCAGTGGTTTTTCCCCCCCCCTCACAGGTTGTACGTAAACTGGCGGTTTATGAGAGGAATAGAGGCACAGTTCCTGGCTCTGCAGAAAGGTTTTAACGAACTTATTCCTCAACATCTCCTGAAGCCTTTCGACCAGAAGGAACTCGAGGTACATCTTTTATCCACGTTTATTGTTTTATCCATGGTTACTGTTTTGTCGTGCGTTTGCTCCACCATCAAGCACTTGATTTTAAAAACCAAACCAAAGCATAAACCAAACCTCAGGCATCCCGTTCCAGTTTACATCCCAGATTGCTGTGTGTTTGCTTAACCAAACCCTTTTTGGTTTATTTAGGCATTCTTTGGGTTGGGATGATTGAGAGGGCTACTTAAACAGAGAAAGGCAAATACACCACGTTGCCTAATCAAGCACTAATGCTCCAAGCAGGTGGTCTGAGCAGGGAGGGAGTGCTGCATGTCTGAGGAATTGTTGGCAAGACCTAACGTGTTGTCTACCTCAGAGCTTGTTTTCATATGTGGCTGTTTCTATATGCACAGAGGGTATGGCTTACAAGGACTAAAATAGAATTGTGGAGCATATAGAAATTCATCTGTCTTCTCATTTAATCCTGAGGTGGAGAATGCTACCTCTTAAAATAATTCCTGTTAGAGGAATTTTCCCTCTGGTTTTGCCTTTTCTTTTAAGAAACAATAAGGCAACCTGTGGAACATTATTTGTGGTGCTGCAGGCACTAGCTTTGTGCTAGACCTTCGTGCATGCTGATTAATCCCATGAAGTTATTGCATTCCGTTTGCTAGCTGCTTGAAAAGGCAGATTAAAAATCCATTCAGTATTTCAGGGCTGCCTGCGTCAGAACAGACACAACTGCCCTAGTAACGAAAATGACTGTAAGTGGCTGCTGCCTTGGTGGCACAAAAAGGCAGCTGCTGAATGGTAGCTCTCAGGCATACTGTTCTCAATATGAGAAACTGTTGGAAGTTTAGAATGGGACACACATTTTTAGGGATGAAGCTTTCTCTATGCCATTGATTTGTGTTTGCCAGGGGAGGTGGTTAGATTCACAGTCAGCAGTGACTTCCTTTTACAGTATTTTGCAACCTAGTGTCATCTGGGAAAGGGATTGAAGTAATATCTCCAGGCTGCATCACAGGCTCTCACAAAGGACATCAGGAAACAGAGGAAAAGTTTCTCTAGTTTGTTGTGCTGCAACAAACCAACTAGGATGTGCAAAGTCTCTCTTGGGAAGGGAC
This sequence comes from Psilopogon haemacephalus, assembly GCA_013396835.1. Classification (NCBI taxonomy): domain Eukaryota; kingdom Metazoa; phylum Chordata; class Aves; order Piciformes; family Megalaimidae; genus Psilopogon; species Psilopogon haemacephalus. The sequence goes on from VWZI01015288.1 coordinate 876,351, forward strand.
TTTCTACAAGGGCATACGGTGATGGGATGAGGGACAATGAATTGAAGCTAGAATTAGGGTAGATTTAGACTGGATATTAGGAAGAAATTCTTTACAGTGAGAGTGGTGAGACACTAGACCAGGTTGTTCAGGGAGGTTGTGGATGCTCCCTCCCTGGAGGTATTCAAAGCCAGGTAGGACAGGGTCTTGAGCAACCTGTCCAGTGGGAGGTGACCTTGCCTGTGGAAGGGGATTGGAATAAGATCATCTCTAAGGTCCCTTCCAACTCAAAACTGTTCTATGAATCTATAAACAGAGCAGGACTTTGTTGTACCTGGTATTGACACCTTGAGAGCAAAGCTATGTGAGGACAGTGATGCTGTGTAGGGCAGAAGATGGCTTGCCATCTTCTGAGTCTGTGCTGGACCCTCATAAAAACCTGCTGTGCTTGTCAGGTAGCAGAGATCTAACAGAGCAGGGCTTCAGTGGGCTTTTCACTAGTTTCTTCTGAAAATTCTAGTTCAGAATTGAACACTGTTCAGTGTAGTACACTGGTGAGTGTACTGCTTGGCCTCACTTTTCATTGCAGTTAAACTGGAGAGGTTTACTGCCTGGTTTGGAGCATTACCTTGCACAAAAAAAAGGTGGTTTGAGCACGTAAAGAATGCTAGGTGCTGTGGGGTGGCTGGAGATAGGTTTCTAGAGCTGCAAACCTCAACTGCCTCCAAATGTTAAAGCACTTTCTAATCCTTTAACAGCTAATCATAGGAGGCCTGGATAAGATAGACCTGAACGACTGGAAGTCAAACACACGTTTAAAGCACTGCATGGCAGATAGCAATATTGTGAAGTGGTTCTGGCAAGCAGTGGAAACATTTGATGAAGAAAGAAGGGCAAGGCTGCTGCAGTTCGTGACGGGTTCGACGCGTGTCCCACTTCAAGGTTTCAAGGCTTTACAAGGTGACTGACGTGGAGGCCAAGTTAATCCTGGGTGGGGGAGAGATAAAAATGGTGTTGGTGTTTACTAGCCCCTTGTAAAGTATCAGCCTGTTGCTGGATAACTCAAGCACTCGCAGCCTTTAGATCCCAGGAGCAGTTTTACATTTGTCAGCAGCTCTGCTGCTGGTGAACACTTCAGCCCTTGCTGATAGTGGTGGAAGCTGGTCAGGCTGTCATCGTGTAGTGCTTTGACTTTTGTCAATATTAGCTTATCAGTCCCCTGCAACTCTGTGGGCTGATGCTGATTGCATGCAAGCACAGACACACGCGATTACAGAGCTGACCAAACAACTTTTTCACATGAGAATTGTATTCCCTTCAGTGTTTGGCATAGAAACACTGGACTTTAAACCAAGTTCCTGAAAACTGCAATTTTTTATTAGCAGAAAAAGTGGCAGTGTCCTGTTGTGGTTCTCTTGGTAACATTCCATCTGCTGGCTGGCAGTTTAGAGCATCAAAATTTAAAATCCGTAGTTCTGCTTTACAAAGGAAGCCTTCCTTGCACTTAAATCTTTTCATTTGTGAAGGTACAACTTTGTTAATATAAAACTGAGCAGCTTTCCAGAACACTGGTTTGGGAATAAATTGTCATGGACAGCTTCTATGATTTCTGCCACCCCTTCATCAGCTACAGATTTAGCCTATGACTTGTGCTTGCAGCTAGAACTCTCGTTTTCTGGCATGCCTTTTTATAAGCAGCAGAATTTGTCTGTGTGAATGATGTTTTGTTGAAGTGCATTAACTAGAATGTCTGTCTAAGGTTCTACAGGCGCTGCAGGACCCAGACTGTTTACCATCCATTTAATAGATGCAAACACAGACAACCTTCCCAAAGCCCACACTTGGTAAGATGGAAACATTCTGCGTGTCAGTGCTTGCTTCCCCTTTGTCTTGGCTTAAAGGAGTCATCTCTCCTGGGTATGGATTAACCATGTGATACGCAGAGATGACTCCAAGTGTGCTCTGCTAGCCTGGAAATATCTGTACTATGCAGCCAGCAAAATAATCAGCTTTTCTCCTCCTAGCTTGATTTGCCTTCTGTACTATCTCTGGTTTTCACTTAGCCCAGAGCTGATTACTCTGGATGGTAAGAAGTTTGTAAGTTTATTTCTACGTATTCAGCAAAGGCATTCTCTGAGGAATGACTCACAGCAGCGAGCCCTCGTGCAGGATTACAACCCAGAATGGTTTTCAGATGTAAAGAGCACACTGCTGGTGTGGTGCAGGCTCTGGTTTGGAAGTCTCACTCTATCAGAGACAGGAAATGACTTGGGCAGCAGCAGCACAGACTGTGCAGGCAGAGCAGGAGCTAGGCCTGTCTGATGTCCTGCTTTGTCCACAAGTCTCCTGCATCTGCCACCTGCCTCCTCCCAAGCACTGCCCTATCAAGTTGTGCTTGTCTGCAGCAGAAACTGAGCTGGCTTTTATCTTCTCTGCTTTGGCCACTGAAGTGGCTGGGGCGTTCCCTGACTTTTTTCCACTTCTGTCTCTCTGTAGCTGATCTGCAATATTTATTTTTTTCCCCCAATAAATATTTTATTGTTGCTTTCCCTCCAGCTTTAACCGGATTGACATTCCGCCTTACGAGTCATATGAGAAGCTTTATGAGAAGCTGTTGACAGCTGTGGAAGAGACATGTGGGTTTGCTGTGGAGTGAAAAAGCAACCAAAGGAAACAGATGCTAGCTCATGGACCACCAAATTAAAAGCTAGAAGAAGCTTGCTGTGAACTTCCTGTTAAGCTGTCTGAAGCATCAGAACTCTAGACAACTTAGAGACAGGGCTGTTTCCCTTCCACCACTGGTGGATGAGGGTGGGGGTGGGGGCTTTTGTTGGTGGTTTCCAACTCTTATTTTCTCCCCTTTGTTACAAGAACCCCTTCCCTCTTCTTCCATTCCCCATAAAACAATATGCAGCCAAGTTCAGCATTTGGCTTTGGTTACACAGGATATTCTGCTAGATTTGTAACACATATTGTGATAGGGTCAGTGACCTGGGGTTGTTTTGTTGGGTTGTTTTGTTTTGTTTTGTTTTTTTAACAAGAGAATCAAAAGTGTGATTAAGAATGAGCTTAATTTGCTGAGGACTTGCAACTGGTAGGTGTACCTGGTTAGTTTGTCTTAAATCAAGCTTGAGCCCTTGCAGAGTCCGGGTGCAGGATGTCTGACTGGCACTAGAATTTACATTGCACATTTTAAACACCTGTTTAAAAAAGTAAACTTCTAGCAGAAAATACCTCCATGCAAACACATAACTGAAAGGTAAACAAATCCAAGCTCTGCCTTAGCAGGAAGCTCCCAGTGAAAGCTGTGGCTCACCTTGAGAAAAGTGAAGGAGTCTGGGACAGCTTAAGTGTTGGTGTATGATTTCTTTTTGGTTGTCCTGGCTGCAATCTAATTGTTTTGCACATGAAAACAATTATTTCTTCCTGCAGAATTACTTTCCATAGTCCCTCCAGATGTAAGTATCTCGCAGAGAAGACTTGTGAGGAGGAGAACAAAAGACAAAAAAAACCTGTTCAAGCCCAGAGCTGTGATTTCTGTGACACTGTTTTACCCAAGATGCATTTGTGCAAGTTCAAATTCTAAGACTTACATGGAAATCACTGAAAGCAACAGAGCAGACTTTGGCTGTGACCTTTTTGACCTTGAGAAAGGCTTCTTTGGAGTTTGAGGTAAAAGGGTAACTATACAGTGATGAGTACATTTTTAAATGTTATGGAAACCCGTTGGAAGAATTTATGACTTCAGTTCTGTAGGGATGAAAATTTCTCCAGAGAGCCACACAAGGCTATTTTTTTTTTTAAATTTGCAGATACCTAAAAGTAATATTAAAAGCTTTATGCTCTTAACACATTGCTAAAACAACCTCCCAGGGGAAGCAGAGGCAAATCAAATACCTGAATCACTAACATTTTTTTTTTTTCCCCAGTTCACAAACCAAGACGAGGCAGTACCTTAACAAGTAATGTGGCTTCAGAATGACCCAGTTAGCTACCAAACCTCTCTAAACTTCAGTAAAGCAGGCTTGCTTGTATAGGATTTCTTGGGTTTTTAATTTTTTTTTTCTTTGGCAAGCCTGATTTTTTTAAAAGAGATTCATTACTGAAACATGTAACAGATGTTACCTTCATGGAATAGCGCATTGAAATTCAGCTGTGGGTTAAGAGGATGTTCGTAGAAGACGTCTCCTGGAATACTTCTGTTTTGTTTTGGGTTTTTTTTAAATTGAATTTGATAATAGCTTTAAACTGTGATAGGACAGAAGGTAGACGTTTGTCAGAGCCCTGGCATCTTCCTCCGTTTTCGTTTGTGGTTTTCTTTTTTTACCATTGACCATAATCCTTGTGGTTTGTCGTCGGGAGTAAGGATTGTGTCGGAGGTGTAAAACTGTGCCACGTTGTGAGATTTGCACGGGGTGGCTAAAGGTGCTCATCCTTGCAAGGCCATACAGGAGAGGCACGTTTGGACCCGCGTTCTGTAGGACTCCTTTTGGCACTTGGGGACTGATTTTTTGCAGCACTGGATGCTGGGAACGAAGTGATGTGACTCTTGCAGAAAAGAGGAAAAGCAACTGTCAGCACAGAAGCATCTGTAGGGTCTTGGGCTGAGCAGCAGAATGCCCCACACAGCCCTGGTTTTTCAGGATGGCTGTGGAGTTGTACCTGTTTGATAGAGTGTATTTAATCCTTTCAGTACATTTGAATGTGCAATAAACCAGTCAGATAGGGAGGAGGGAAAAAAAAAAAAAAAGGCAAAATGGATTATTGCCCAAAAGCTTTGCTTGCATTCCCATGTGGACTTTACACTAAAAGAATTTAAACCCCCCCCCATCAGATACTAAAGCCCACCACAAACAGAAATCCTACCACACAGGCCCTACGTGGCTGCTCTACAGCTGGCTCAGCTCAGTACAAAGCAAGCAAGATGAAGGTAAAGGCCACCCCCCCCACCCCTAATTTGGAGATCTGTAGGTCAAGTAGCTTCATGTCAACGACCCAGTTGACATCTGGTAGTTCCTAATGTCTTTGCTAGGTCAGTGTTTTATTGAATGCACAAAATAAGAATAGGCAAGGATCGTCGTTTGGAAGAGTCCGTCTGTTTCGGTTTTTTTTGCTGTATGTGAAGCCCTTGTCAAGGTACCTCCTCCGTGCTGACAGTGACAAGAGTTAGGGCCCTGTCTTTTTAGTTCTTTCAGTTCTCCTTTGAAGAGTTTCACCACCTCTCCCATCGTGTCGTCTTTGCAATTTTTGTGCCACTTCGGTGACGATGGAGGACTCCTTTTTGTGTTGTTCTGCACACGCGTTTGAGGCAGGCCTTAAAGCTGGTTGAGGGGCTGGAGGGAGATAAAGAAGTGAGGCAAGAAGAGGTGTTTCAGCACTGGCTTGGCTGGTTTCAAGGCCAAGGAAGGATGAAATGCAAACCACAGCTTGCACGGCTTGAGCCGTGAACTCTCTGAAGTCTCAGGAGCTGTTGGGATAACCTCAGCTGGCTGAATTTCTCCGTTCGTTTCCCACTCGGTCTGCCAGCACTTTGAACTGGTTGCTACTTCTCAAACTTGCCCAAAGAGTAACATCAAGTCTGGTGTTCATTTTATCATTCCACATTCCGCCTTGTACACGGAGACTCTTGGATCTGACCCGAAGGAAATACAAGGTTCAGTGTGAGTGTGTCTTTTCGTTCCTGTCCTAAAGGCAAACCTTAAAAGCTTGGTCCATCAGCACAGACCTCCCGTGCTTGCCCTGATACTGCTCATCAGCCTATACTCTATGCTCAGGGATGTAGGGGAACCACCACTTGGCTGGCGTTTGAAATCGGGAAAGAAACGAGGCTGCCTTTATTAACGAACGTTAGCGTCAACTTGGGCATTAATGTCAGACGAGACCCTGCTTCAGAAAGGCTGCTGGAAGCTCCAGATGGTGAAACCAGCGCTTGCTCAGCAGCACGGACATCGTTCAGGTCGAGGTGGTTATGAAATCCAACAGATTTTGTAAATCGGTGATCCAGCCACTGGGTCACTCTGGAGCCAGTGCCCAGGTTCAGGGCCACGTGGCACAGCAAGTTCCCAGAAACACAAACTATATGGATCTGGTTTTTTGTTTGTTTGTTTGTTTGTTTTTTCCCTTAATTTGTTTAATTTGTGGTTGTTCTTCGTCGTCGTCGTCGTTTGTTCCTCGACCACTTTATAATGTTTGTTGTGTTTGGGTTTGGGGTTTTTTTTGGTTGTTTTTTTTTTTTTTTTAATTTATTATTTTGTAACGTCACGTTTTAAGTATTGCTGCTATTATCCTTGTTACTCTTCCCACCGTTTTTATTGCAGATTTATTTTGTGACAGTTGTACACTAATGTTTTCATTTTATGTCTAAATCAAAGTATTTAAAGAAAATACTTAGTTCTATTTAATGTGGTTATGGAACCAGCTGGAATAAACAGTGATTGTACAGTAGGCTGGACCCAGGAGGTCATGTTCATTTTTGTTACATATGCAATAAACTCACAACTTTAAACTCTTGGTTTCCACCATTTTGTCTGTTAAAATATTGATGGGAAATGATACACTTGTGTGGTGGTTTAGCAATTGCCTTCCCCGCCCCCACACACACTGTGAAATCATAGAATCATAGAATGGTTTAGGTTGGAAGAGACCTCAAAGATCATCCAGTTCCAACCCCCTGCCATAGGCAGGGACACCTCCCACTAGATCAGGTCGCTCAAGGCCTCATCCAGCCTGGCCTTGAACACCTTCAGGGAAGGAGCAGCCACAACCTCCCTGGGCAACCTGTGCCAGTGTCTCACCACCCTCACTGTGAAGAACTTTCTCTTAACATTCAGTTTAAATCTCCCCTCTGCCAGTTTGAACCCATTCCCCTTCATCCTGTCATTACAAGACCTTGTGAACAGTCCCTCTCCAGCCTTCCTTCCTTCCTTCCTTCAGATACTGGAAGGTTGTTATAAGGTTTCCTCAAAGCCTGCTCTTCTCCAGGCTGAAAAGTCTCAACTCCCTCAGCCTGTTCTCATAGCAGAGGTGCTCCATCCCTCTGATCATTTCCATGCCCCTCCTCTCATCTCCTGAGGTCACTTCCAACCCCCACCATGCTGGGATTCAGTAACAAAAATGTATTGCTGATACTGAAATGATGCAGCATTACAAAACAGAGCATAAGGGATAAAAGAATTTGTTTGATTGTGTCAGCCCCAGAGCTCCATGTGATGAAGCTGTCCTGGTCAAAGTCCCTCCTGAATATTGAGCATCAGCTGCTGCTCACGGACTGGGCTTACATTTTTCTGAGTCCCTGTGATGGGGCTGTGGCTGTGGCAGCTGCTTCAGTGGACAAATGCCACTTGATTTCATGGCCTGCCCGGATAAAACCCCTCCTTTCCAGGTAGAACGCTTTGTTTCATTCATTCTTTAGCTGAGTTATTAACTTTATCCTTTCTTTTATCCCTTGTAACCCTATCATTTGTCTTATTCTTTTCCAAAAACTCAGTATGCAGGAAAGCAATTACAATCCTCCCTTTAATGAGGGCTAGAGAGAAGATTCGTTAATGTTGATGAATCTCTGCTGTCTGTTTGGGTAGGGTTTTTTTTCCTAATTAGTCATGTTTTGCAAGTGGAGAGAGATGGCTACAAGTCTGAGGACAGTGCAGTCAGTGATCATTCCATGCTCAGTATCAGGGTGTGTGTTGCCAGCAGAGTTTAATTCTTTATTCTATGTATTTTGGTGGTTTTTTTTTTTTTCAGTGATGCTGTTTATTCTTTCTCCCGAAGCTGCTCTGGCCCTAGGCTGGGGCACACGACACAAGGATTGCTGGATTCTCAGGGTGTTTTGGGGGTGGTATCCAGCCCCCCACTGATCTGGTATCAGAAAGGAGGCAGCTCTAGGGTCCCAGGAACATGAGAAGAATCCGTCGAACAGCTTGGGTCCTTAAGAGCAGCATGTGGGAAAGAGAAAGCTCCTGACTTCACTCGCAGTCTTGGATTGAATTAGCTATGCTGGTGATCAAGGAAACAAACCCACTCCTGTCTGCAGGCACTGAGGGCGCAGGAAGCCCCGCGGCCCTGTTCTAGAGCTGCATGGCACCCCAAAACCACCACTGAAGGCCTCCAAAGACAGCCCCTGTGGAGGACACCCCCGGGGTCTGGCTCCCAAGGGCTGCGGGGCCAGGCTGAGCTGCGTGTCGGAGGTTTCCATTCCAGAAGTTTAAGCACCGCGGTGGGGTCGCAGCTCTGCACCCCGCGTAGGAGAGCAGCGCCCTAGGGACCTGCACCCCTGCTATGGCAGATGTCCCCCAGGGGCACCTGCACCTCGCCCGGGCCCGGCCCCCCCCCCGGCTAGGAAACACGTGCAGCCCTCGCCCCGCCCCTTCCCCTC
>VWZI01015288.1:884802-922572 GCA_013396835.1 Psilopogon haemacephalus
CGGCTTCCCCCGCCTCTATGGTAGGTTTGCCCAGACGGGACCGCCCGGGCCGCCCGTTTGTCCCTCGCCGCTTGCCGCTCCTCGCCGCTCATCTCTATGGTGCGGGGCGGAGCGGTCACGTGGCGCGGGCCGGCCGGAAGGAGCCGGGCAGCGGCGGGTAAATGAAGCGGGGCCGGCGGGGGGCNCCCCCGTGGGGGAGGGGGGCGGTTGCTGTCCTCGACTGGAGTCCTGCCCCGTGTGTGTTCCCCTCAGAGCTGGGCCATTCCCTCCCTGTTCCCTAAGGGCCAGCTCCTCCCTCCCATTCCCCTCAGGGCTGGGTCCTTACTCTCAGGGCCAAGGTCTCTCTCTCTCTCTCTCTGGGCCAGGTCCTTTTCCCCCTCAGGCAGGGAGTCATCTAAGCCGAGTCCATCCCCCCTCTTTGGGTGCGGAGATCTCTGGGCCGGGTCCTTCGCCACCTCAGGCCTGAGGTCCTCGTCTCTGTGCCGTGTCCTTTCCCCCCCACCTCGGAGCCAGAGTCCTTTTCGTTGGGCCGGTCCCTTTTCCCCCCGGTTTAGCCCCGTTCCCTTTTCTCCTCCCGGGGTGAGTGGCTTGGCGCTGGTGAGGATCTCGCCGCCCTACGGCTCCGCTGAAGCTCTATACGGCCCCAGCAGGGAGGTGAAGTTGGTTGAGGGGCACCCAGGTACAGTTATCCGGCGCTGCTCCCTGTGGCCTGTCTGCACTGACTTGTTTCAGATCTCCTGGGCTGCGTGTTTATAACTCAGGAAGAAAAATAGTACTGGCTGCGGAGCCGGTGAGGAAAGGCGGATATAAAGCTTGTTCTTCTGACCCTTGTTTTGTTGTGGCAACACTTGGTGCCATTGGGACATCTTGACATTTCAGGCATCTGCTGTGGGAGCTGCTGGAGGAAAGAAACCCAAAACACAGCTGTCCTTGGAGTTGAGGGATCTGTGTAAGAGATACTCCTCCTCCTCCTCTTCCCCTTTCTCTATTGATTTGAGCGCTAGCTCAGCTCGGTGGGAGAGAGCAAACACTGGAAGCAGTAATGTACACAGCGAGGAGGTGTCTGATGGGTGTTTCTGCCTCTGGGGCTGCGCTCGTTCCCTCAGACGGCTGGAGGAAAGGTCGAGGGTTCTCAGAAGTATTCTGAGGCTAAATAAGTGTAGCTAACGCCAGTGTGTGAATGTGTGAAGAGGAGAGGAGTGTGAGCTCCCCAGGCAGCTCCTGCACGCTGGTTTGGGATGGGTGAAGCGGAGGTTGGCTTTAAAAGTCACCATTGTTTGGTGGCTTTGCTGGCACTGGCTGTTGGCCGTTGGGCAGATAACGGCTGGCTCGCACCTGCCGGGCTGGCTCAGGAGGTTTTGCTTTTCATCTTACCTTTACTTCGTGACCTCAAGTTGTCTTCTAATAACTCTTTTTGGAGTACCAGGCACTCAGCTGTCGTATGAAAGTTTTGTTGCCAGTGTTTGTTTGCAGCTTCCTTGCTGCTTGTCAAGCAAGGTTGTCTTTCTTACGTGAGGTATTGTTGCTTGGTGCCGGTTTGAGGCTTCTGATGCTTTACAAAAGAGAAGCTGATGTTGCTGCTGTGTGCTTTTATTTCCATTATCGAGGCCTGATGCTGAGGGACTCTGACTCTCTTCTCTGTGTGCTTTTCACAGTGTCTCTCCTTGTGTTTCTTTTCCAGCCTATTGACCACCACTCAGAACAGCAGACTCTTCTTGCTGTATTTCAGACAGCGATCTTAAAAGCAATTGCTAATTGGCTTGGTAGTTGAAAGGAAAAGGCAGCCTAAAACCTATGAGCAGATCCCTATGTCTCCATGCTGCTGGCGTTTTCTCTTTCTTACTTCTACTATTTCAATCAACATACTTTGGAGCTCTTGAAGGTTTCCAGTAGTAGCAATGGAGGAGGTCAGGTGGCTAATTGGACTTTTCATTCTCAGTTATATGGTGGCCTCTACCAGCTTTCAGAGGGCATGGCATAAGATCTTCTTTTCTTCCACTGACCTGTTTGGAAGATGAGGGGGAGTGTTTGAGATCCATCATTTCACAAAGCCAAATCTTGAGCAGGTTCAGGTACACCCATGTCACAGGTACCAGGTCACAGGAGCACAAACCTGTTTTCTTCAGGACTAGTAGAATTGCAGGGACAGCTTTTAATTACAGAACTGTGGGATTTACAGCTTTAAACGGAGCTTTTAATTTCTAGGATGAATGCTGTGCAAGAATTCCACTGCCTTACATGAGGTCTTTTGATATTGTCAACAGCTTAATAGATTTCATGTGCTGGGTGTCTGCATGGTGTGACTAGATGTTAGTAAACAATCATCTTGACAGGAATTTGTGCCTGGAATATCAAGACTTGGGAAAGGACTCAGACCCACTTCCTCAAGATCTGTAGAGATATTTGGCCTGCTTGGTAGTGATGTGTTCTGGTAAGGAGCCTCCTTCCATCTCTTTCTTTCCTAGGATGTTTTCCTGCCAGCCTGGCTGCAGGTAGCTTTATCAGTCAGGATAGCAATAACAGTCCCTGGAAGAGTAGTTGGGTCTGGCTTTACTGATAAGCTACTTTCTGGTTTCCAGCAGGGTGCTAGCAGCCTGGCCCTAGGCTTGTGTTTCAGGAGCTGCTTCCGAAGTCCAAATTCCTGGGTAGTCCACGCTTTGTCTGCCTGAGAATGCAGTGGGCGTTACTGCCGCCGGCGAGCTTCGAGTGATGGCAGCGTGGTTCGTGCTTTGAAATTGGACACAAATCACTAAAAAGTCCTGTGGCAAAAATGGGTGGAGCGAGCTGGAAACTCGAGCGACTGCAGCGCAGCTGTGGAGAGGGCAGGAAGCGGATCCCGGGGGCCGGGAGCTGCTTAGCGAGTCACACCAACCCAAGCCCCAGAGACGTGGAGGAGCCCTTTGGGTGTATTTTAGTGCCTGCTGGCAGAAGCTCCCATTCATTAATTTGGAATGGGTGCCTTAGTTTAATTTCTTTCTTTTTCAAGTCATTGTGAACGGTTTAGTGTGTCACAGTGCCGGCAGCTCGGCGCGGCCATGGGTGTCGGCGCCTGCTGCTGCCTGCATTCTTTTTGGGACAGTCAGAAGTGCGCCGCTAATTCCTCTCGTCAGGAGCTCGGGGGTTCTTTTTTTTTTCTTTCTTTCTTTTTTTTGCATGTGGGTTTGGTCTGGAGATAATTTAAGTCACCCCTTCAACGTGATTGAATTCAGGCATCTCTTCAGCTACTCAAAAGGAGACGCGCTGATGGTCCAGAAGTCTCTGTGTGTACTCTAATAATGGTGGTGTGCCTTGCTCCCCTTGGATTCTCAAGCTGCTATGTGTAACCTCAGCTGTTCTCAGAGGAGTAGGTGCCTAGTTTTTACTACAGCGAGCAGTGCAAGGTGTGAGGCATGCAGCTGCTGCAGGACACTAGCTACCTTCCAGCAGCAGCCCAGGAGATAAGGCTATATCTGTGTACTGATGTGGCAGTTCCTGTGTCTGAAATGGAGCTGGATAGCTGTGCTGATCAGCAGTAGCCTGATGAGGAGCAGAGTGGTTTTGTTTTAATCAGGTTACTGGGACAGGAAAAGTAGGAAGACGTAGGCAGGAAAAAGAGAAAAAGGCCACTGAGCACTGTCCTGGTGGCTTCAGTAAGCTATCCCTGGCCCAGCACTGAGATGGGAGATAAGGAATGGTACTCAGCTGGGGTGCTCTCTCTTTCTCTCTCTCTCAGCAGCCTTCATGTTGCTGTTGCAGAATTTCAGGTTTGTTTTGGAGTATCTCAGCTGTGGGTCAGTGCTGCAGAACTTGCAGTGGGTTTATATCTGTAACAATCCCTGGGAAAAGCTTAATTACTGAGGACTGAAAATCCTATTCCTGCTGAATGACACCTTTCTCCTAATTACCACTACTGCTGTGGTTCCCTCTCTGTGTTGGTGGAGGGGGGGAGCTGTCAGTGCCTGATTAAGTGGAAAACACATTGGGCTTTGGGGAAAGATTTCGAGGCGGGGCAGCTGCTACCCTCAGTGACAGTACCGTGTTGTAGCATTTCTGACCCAGGCTGGGGGAAATTTAAATGAAGTGTGGATTCCTTGCTGCCTTGAGGGGAGCCTGCACTCCTTCGCTGATGGAGTGGTGCTTGTCTGGTCACAGGGTGATTTTTGGAGGCTGTCATTGTAACGAGAAGCAAAGTTGATGAGCTGAAATAAATCTAGGAGCGTATATAGGTGTCAGGGTGACCTGAAATGTGCTCAGTTGGCTTCTGAGGACAAGTGCTGTATTGCTCACATTGTCTGCTCACCTCTGTAAAGAGGCCAGGCTACTGTTTGCATTATTTAGATAAATATTTGGACAAGATCTGTAGAGGCATCATGCGATGATATACTCTGTGGTATAAGGTGATCAGGGTTTGTACTGACTAGAAGCTTTGTTTGGAGAATAAAAGGATGGAAATGGCCATAAGCAATGTACTTTGTCTAAAGCATGTCTGGCACAAGGCTCCTGTACTGCTTTGTCAATACCCACATGCTCTTACCCAGCTGTGGACACTGTTGTGGCTGGTTCTCAAGTGGAGAAAGGCAGGCAGCAGTTGGCTTTTTGCAGCCTTTGGAAAGCCAGAGTTAGGAACAGATTTACACTTTGACTTCCAAATATCATCCCAAAGACATGATGCATTTTTATATTTGATGGAGAAGGGGATGGTAAACCTCCCCTTGCTGCTGCTTGCGGATGATCTTTGCTTGAAGGTACCTGGAGGCTGATAGCAAAGAAACACCCACATACCCCGGCAAGTACGAAATGTGGCTGGCTAAAGGTGGTGTAATGGGAGAGCAGAGTGAAACGGGCAGTGATGTTGACAGCTGCCTGCAGCAGAGCTGCCTGGAAGACTTTCCTCCTCTCCCTGCTCTCGCTGTTGTGCGTGGTAATGCAATTTAAGGAAGATGACAGCAGCAGCATAATGGGGAGGCAGGAAAAGAAGCATTTTCTTCCTTTCAGGAAACAGCAGCGTAGGGTGTTTCATACCTCCCTTGCTGCTAGGATTTCCAGCTGCAGATGAAGAAGACTGGCAAGATCCATTGGCTGGTGTAAACAGTTCATGTCCTCCCTCTATATTGTTGAACCGGAATCCTATTGTAATGGAGCAGGCTTCATTGTGTATAAACTGGGAGGTGCCCTTGGATCAGCCACAACTAGCACAGACTAGCTGGAACACACCTCAGACTCCAGCACAGCATGAAGAGTGCTCCTCAGCTTCATGTTTTTGTGTTTGTTTAGCAGTCTGTGGCTGCTTTTACTGACCCTTCATCCCAGATGGTTAAATAATCTGTTTAATGTTGTGCTGTTGCAACACCCAGGGAAAGAATTTTTATTCTATGTGAAGGCTTAAACAGCATTGGACACTTGACTGCGATGACTTAAGGGGCAGGCACGCAAATTTGCAGCCTGAAAATAGTCATGGCCTTAGCAAAGGGTTTTGGCTGCAGCCTATGTAGCCTCTTTTCCTGTGGCCTGTGGTGGTTTTGTAATCTTGCACATGCAAGATATTTTATTTTCCTTGGGGTGACATTGTTGAGCTCTTCTAAATCTACATGGCTATGGACCTGGAGGATTAATATGCAGTGCTGCTTTCCTCACTCCTTAGCTGGCCAGCTGATGGCTTCCTCCTTTGTGAACTTCTCATAGGCTGGGAAAAGAGTAAGGCTGAATGTGGAGCATCTCTAAAGGGGGCTGTGGTCTGATTTCACTCTTTTCAGTTCTGATGATACAGTGAGAATGCTTACCTGAAAGACGACCTCTTTGCTTTTCTGCTATTTTAACATGTTCTGCTCAAACCCTGCAGTGGTCACTGCCACGTGGTGTGGGTGAAGTCAGACTGGACAACAGTCATGAGCCTGGAAGGCTGCCCTCGGTTTCAGGCTGGGATCCCTTGGCCGCAAGGCTAATGAGTGGCTGCAGACAAAACTAGATCCAGGTTAACAAAAGCAGTGGATTGCTGCTGGCCTGAGAATCTTCAAACTGCAGTCCTTGAGCAATAAGGGCATGCTGCTGATCTTCAGATGACTTCATAAACAGCTTGAGCTTGAGGGGGGATGCTAAAGATCATCTAGTTGCAGGCCGACCTGCCATGGACAGGGACACCTCCCACTAGACCAGGTTGCTCAAGGCCTCATCCAGCCTGGTCTTAAAAACTTCCAGGGATGAGGCATCCACAACTTCTCTGGGAAAGCCATACCAGTGAATCTCCCCCTCCCCATCATAGTAAAGAAAGAGAGCTAGTGGATGCAGCAGGCTTTGGGTAGACGAGGCAGCTTTTTGTGCTTTTTCCAGCAAGAATGGATGCAGAGCATGGGCAAAATCCTCAGGTATTGTATGTGCCTTTCCAAGTTCCTATCAGTATTTTGCTCTTGCTACATAAGGCAATTTAAGGCTCATTTTTGCCTCAGAGTGAACTTGGCCTGTTGGCTCTGGAGGGCTCCAAGCTGGCTCTTTTGCTTATTTAAGCCCTTCAATTGGATGTGTAAAAGCATCTTTCAAAGGCAATGCCTGATCTTTGGCCTGGACTAGTTGGAGTAGTTCCACAGAGGGCCACAAAAATGGTCAGCGTCCTAGAGCACCTCTGCTGTGAGGACATTCTGAAACAGTTGGGTTTGTTCAGCCTGGAGAAGCCTCCAGGGAGACCTTTCAGCACTTCAGGGGGCCTACAAGAAAGCAGGGGACAGACTTTTTAGCAGTGTGTTTGGACATGAAAAGGGGTGATGGTTTTAAACAGAGTGGAGATTCAGACTAGAGAGGAGAAATTCTTTACGCTGAGGGTAGTGAGACAGTGGCCCAGGTTGCCCACACCTGTGGTAGAAGCCCCATCCCTGGAAACATTCTAAGTCAGATTGGATGCAGCTCTGAGCAACCTGCTCTGGTTAAAGATGTCCTTGCAGACTGCAGGGGGGTTGGAGTAGGTGAGCTTCCAACCCAAACTAGCCTATGGTTGTTTGATCCTGGCCTAGGAGCAAGTGCTAGTTAGGTATCTGCTGTGGCTGCACAGTGTCAACTGTTAGGCTGCAGTTTAAGATCTTTCCCCTTCTTGCAGTTTCTTTCAATGTCTTCGTTCAGTTCTCCCACTGACATCGTTCTGTGAGGAGAGGAAGTACCTGAAAAAGCTTTCCAGGGTATTTATTTTTCAAAGCTGTAGCAAATGCTGGTGGGGCAAATTATCAGAGGAGGTGACAAGCTGTGGTGTGGGAATGTGACCATCTGAAGCAGTCATTGCAGTGAAACCCTTCTTAACATGAAGCCACAACTTCTGGCCACCGCTGGCCAGTGACCCTTGAAATTATGGTTTAACATGGCTTGGATAAAAGGCTACAGCTAGAATAACATGTGTATTTGACCTATGAATTAATTCTTCTTGGTAATTCTGGGTTGTGTCACACCTAGAGTGGCTGGTGGCAAGCTTTTTAAGTCAATGCTTTTAAAAGCCCTGTGCAGACTGACACAGAAAACTTCCTTTTTGCTAAGATGGGCTACAGCAACAAGACAGGGTGGTTTTTTTTTTTTTCCCTTCTGTGCCACCTCAAGGTCAAGTCTTCACTTTTGTGTTGTCAGCAGCTTTGTGAAATGTAGTGAGAGACAGCTCCCATCCTTGAAAGCAAAGTTTTTTATGAGATTTAGGTCTCATTTAAAATAAAAGAGTTTTAAAATTCCCCTTTCCACATTTGCTCCTGGTGATGGTTTTTTTTTTTTTCCTGGAACACAACTTCCCAAGTGCAGCTTCGATAGTTGTTTGCAGAGTTGATCTGCTAGGCAGCAGTGTAATATTTAGGATGCTGTTCTAACCTATCAATCCTTCGTGGATTTTAAAGTCCTCTGGCTGTTACTTCATCTAAAACTGAGCCTTTTTGCTTCGAGCCCTCTGACTTTGTTCTTGTTAGTCCCTTGCTGTTGGTTTTAATAGCAGTTTGCTGTTTGAGTGCTGCCTGTCTGCTCTTCTTACTCCCAGTGCTCTCTGCAAACTGGGCTGTAAGCAGAGCAGGCTGCTGGTTGCTCATGTGTGAGTGTCAGTGCCACAGACTGTCCTAAGGTTACTCTAACCAGCGACCTTAAACTTCTTCCTTTCTTTAATTCCTCTCCAGTGAAAAATGGTGCCAAGATGGTCACCTGAAGGCTCCTATAGAAGTGCATCCAACTTGTTAAATAGCTTCTTAAAAGGTGGTGCTTGGTTTCTTTGTTCTCTTATACCTTTTAAAGGTGACATTCAGGATCTCTTGAAGGAAAGAAAAAAGGAAAAAAATCTACTAAGGATTTGGAGAGGAAATGCTGTGTCCTTTCCCCTGGAGAGCTCTGTGAAGTACAACTAACGGAGGAGCACTCTCATGTACATCCTGGGGCACGTAGGGCAACTCTCTTGTTCTGTGCTGTGTGGCTGCTGGGTTGGTGGGGAAGAGAAGGCAGCAATTAACGCTATGTAGAGCAGCAGCAGATGCATGCAGCCCATGGTAGGTTGCAGAGCCCGGCTCTTTCAGACACCAGTGTGTACTCGGAGAAAGGAGCCTCTGCCCCCCCCCTTTCAGACACCAGTGTGTTTAGTAACAGTGCTACTCGGAGAAAGGAGCCTCTACCCCCTCCCTTTGGGATACACATGAGTTCAGGGCAAGAAAACTGGAAGTAAAAGTCACTGTGGCAGCAGCAAAGCTGCAGATCGCCTGGTTTCACATGCCCTTCCTTTGGTCCCCACCCTTACAACCACAAAATCGGAACAGAACAGTTCTTTCAAGTGATGCATTGGGAGATAGGCTGCGAGCCCGAGGAGGGTGGGTTGGTGTGTGTGCTGAGCTGCTGGTGGCTGAACTGTTGCTTGAATCCAAGTGCCAAGCCCATACCTGTGTTTGTGATGTGAGAGGGAGCGTTTGGATTTGGGGGACTGCACTGATTGATCTCGCACACGCCAGGAATCTGAGTACCCTTTGCAGGAGCTAACTGCAGAGATGCTTCTTCCCTAGAAGAGGGAATTTCCACTTTGCTCTTAAAATGAGGCACTCAAGGCAGTGACATTAACTCTTTCTAAGCAGACTTTGTCATTTTAAGTCTCTTTCCAGGGCTCAATCTAACAGAGCAGACAAATAAGTGCTCCAAAGCTCTCCTAGCTCTTGTGCAGGACATGTGGGTTTTTTCCATGCATCAAAAGTAGCAGTCTCATGCTGATCAGAGAGATGTGGTGATCTGGAGCCTTGTTATTTAGGAGAACTGGAATCATTGTAGCCGGCCAGCTGCTAGGTGAATAAGATACAGCTGGGGAGGTTTCCCCTCCTGTTGCATTTTGTGTTAATAGATGCAATGAAAATGGTGATTGGGTATTAAAAAAAAAAAAAAAATGATTGTGGCCTTCCAGTATGTGAAGGGAGCCTACAGAAAAGCTGGGGAGGGACTTTTTAGGCTATCAGGTAGTGACAGAACTAGGGGGAATGGAGCAAAGCTGGAGGTGGGGAGATTCAGATTGGATGTGAGGAGGAAGTTCTTCAGCATGAGAGTGGTGAGGCCCTGGAATGGGTTGCCCAGAGGGGTGGTTTGGGCCACATCCCTGGAGGTGTTTGCAGCCAGGCTGGATGAGGCTGTGGGCAGCCTAATTTAGGGTAGGGTGTCCCTAGCCATGGCAGGGGGATTGGAACTGGATGATCTTTGTGGTCCCTTCCAACCCTGACTGATTCTATGTCACCTTGCTGGGATGATGACCTGTAAGTGAGGTATCAACCTCAAGACTTGTGATGTGCAGACAGTTGAGATGCTTCCTGAGTTGACTTGTGAAATGGGGCGGTCTAGATAGGGATTTGAACCCAAGTAATCCCTGCAAATCTCTCCTAATTGCTCCTGACTAAGCAGTTTTCATCAGACTGGAGCAGTGACACAAATGTAGCTCATACCCTATTAATCCATCATTTGTAGCAAACCAAGGTGCTGGAAACCAGGTGCTCTCTCCTGCAAGCTGATGCCCACACACGCTGCTCTTCAGGAGGCCAAAGGAAAGGCTTTTTGGCAGGGGCAAATGCTTTTATTTTGATGTGGTTTCTCCCAGAGCTGTGGGCAGACCTGAGAGGCAGAAGTCCTTCAACAGGTCCACCCTTTACCTCTGGCCTTACTCCTTGGCAAGGTGCGGTATGGCAGGGGATGGCTCCTTGTGCGCAGCGGACAGGACGGTTGTCTAGGGCAGGTTTTGTTGGGCTGATGATCAAGGGGGTTATAATTTTGGGGTGGGATGATGCCACTGAGCATGACCAACCGCTGTTAAAGTCTCCCTGCTTTCGCTAAGTGACTGTTAGGAGGAGCAGCCCCCAGCAAACCGTGAACCCTTTGTAATGTTTCAGTGAAATGCTTGACGGTAAGCCAATGGTTTATTTCCCTTCTGTTGTGCTTTGCCTTTTTTTTCCTTTTTTGCCTTTTTTTTTCCCAAGGATGGAATTTTTAGCTTTTCATTTTGCTGGTTGTCACAAGCCATGCATTATTTAAGTAGCTCTTCTTTGTTTTAACAACTTGAAAAGAGCCAGAAATTCACCTTGCTCGCAGGCTACCAGCAGACACATTTGCTGCCTGCAGGCACAAAGTGGGAGTTGATGCTCTTCTGTCAACGCAGGTGAGCAACACTGGTGTTCCAGTGTGGGGGAGAGGCTAAAACACACAATGATTTGATGTTGCTGACATCTCTTTCAAGTTGCTCTTTTTCCCCCACCCTACCCCCATTCAGTTGGGATTTCTATTCCTACCTCCCCGCAGTGCTTTCTGTCTAGTCCTGTTGCCTTGAGCTAGAGCCAGAAAAGAGCACTCGGAGACTAGTCCCATCCTGGCTGTGTGGGAGTTCAAGATTTCAAATGCTGTAAGTAGTGAGGGGGAAAAAAAATAGATTATATGTGCCTAGGATGGGGTGTGTGGGGGTCTCCCTTAGTCGCTTTAAATCCCAACGCTGTCTGAAGATGCTCATTGCAGCACAAACGTGAGGTGGTGAAGGGAGTAAATTTGAGTTCTGCTCCAATTACTGCAGCCCAGAACGCCCACGTACCCTGGGAGTTTAAATACATGCACAGTACCCCCTGCTTGCTATTTTTAGGGTTAGGCTAAAAATATGTAACGTGGTGTTTGCAGGGATTTTGAATGGGTTTCGGAATCATAGAACATTAGGGGTTGGAAAGGACCTCTTGAAGATTTACTCCCAACTGCCCTGTCAAAGCAGGATCACCCAGGGCAGGCCACAGAGGAGTGCATCCAGGCAGGTTTTGAAAGCCTCCACAGCCTCTCTGGGCAGCCTGTCCTAGTGCTCCCCCACCCTCACTGTAAAGAAGAAATCCTTGTGTAAGCATCCTGTGTGCACCTGGAACCTGTTTCATCTCTCAGCTGCTGATCCATCAACTCATGGGAGTGGCTGGGACCAATGGCTTTGTAAATGATATTTCTGCACGTGTGAGAAGCTTGTTTATAAAGTGAGTGTGACCTTAGCTGTCAGTTTGAGGTCTGGTCCATTCAGAGAGTGGTTACACAAGTTCCTGGTGGTCTCTGATTTATTTTTTTTTTTCCTCACTAGCTGTTCTGTTAATGGGTTGCTCTCCACAAGCTGCTGTAGGAAAAACATTAAGAGGGAGAATTTTATTGAAGCAACTTGGATATGCACTCGTGAATACGTGGAGTAGCGTGGAAAAGGGAGAGGAGATTTGGTGGATCTCCCTTCTTCAGCTTGGTGGCTTCCGCCGTGCTGTTGGGGTGGCTTTGAAGTCTCGATGAGAGTGCTGCCACATGGATATTTTTATTTGTCCAGTTTGGTGTGCTGTAGTGGAAGACTTTAAGAAAAGGGGTGTGTGTGGGTAAGCTTCTATCATGTGCATCTGTCTGCTGCCAGGTCCGTTTCCTTTGAAACAGTTTTAGTATGCTTTTCTTGACTGTACTGCAGAAAAGCCAACAGTCCTGCTAGAGCTTGGTTATAGGTAGCCTTATTCCCCACCTATAAATAGACACAGAAATCGCTGAGGTAGTGTGGGATATCTCCTTTCCATCTGTCTTCCTTGCTTTTTATTATATTGTTTATGTAGGGCGAGACCCCAGGGTGGCTTTGATCTTGTTACTTCACTTTCTTGGAGGCCCTGGTGCTATAAACATGAATAAACTTCTTATTCATGCCACTAGATGGAACTGGCCTGTGCTTATAGATCTTTGTTTAAACTCCAGCTCTGTATTGAGTATTGACAAAATGAACTGCTAGCTCTTGATGGGAGCTTTACTCTAACCCTCAAAGCAGTGCTTTATTAAGCTGCTTGGCCTTTTATGCAGCATGTTTTGAAACAGAAAAGTGGTGCCTTGCTGGCTCTTAATAGACTTGGGATTTGGTGGTGGTGGTGTTTCCTTGACTGTGTATTACGCTTAGTGCTCTTCGTTACACTCCTGCTTTGAAACCACTCTAAGTTTGGGGTTTTTTTGGGGGTTGTTTTGGTGGTGGTGTGTTGTTGTTTTTTTGTTTGTTTGGGTTTTTTTTGTGATTTGTGCCCATCTGTCTTACACAGGTGGGTGACACTCTGTTATCCCACATTTCGTTGCGGGTAATTTCCTGTACCTCCTTCACGATGCTCAAGGTTGAAGTGTGCAAGTTCCTCTCTACACAAATCAGAGCTGCCTTTAGAGAACATGATCTTAATGTTAGTTTTGTGGCTCACCCCTCTGTTCTTGGGTGTGAATAGCTGTGATTTAGCCAGCATTGAACAATGAATCATCTGGGAGAAGATTTTTTTTTGGGTTTTGGTGGCTGTGCCCCAGCGTTTGTGGTATTGACCCAACTGTGTACCTGGCTTTGCTAACGCTTTGCATTGCCTGTCTGGGGAATAAATATCCAAGCCACTGAGCTTAGCTCAGAGAATCTGAGCAGACACCTGTCTAGCCTCTGCCCACACCACTTGATGCAGTGAGCACTGATTTATAGCTTTTATGAATGTCCTTGCTCATCCTCAGCCAGTCTCTGTGTGATCCTTCGCCTTTTTGCTTGCTGAAAGGTGTCTTGGTTGAGCATGAGCCTGTGTGTAAGGCATCCAAGACAAGTTGAGTGCTAGCTATGTAGGGTCTGTTGGTTGGTGCAAGGAGTCCTTTGTAGGATCAGTCTGCTGGGAAGCAGAAGTGATTGGCACGGGTACATGGTGTGCCATGGAGAGGCCTGGGTGCCTTGCTGGCCTGCTTGGTGGCCTTAGCCACACAGATCCTTTCCATACTTCCATGTCTCTGTACTTTTGATTGCAGGAAGCAGGTTGATCTTGTTTTCTGAAGCACTGAGAGGGCCAAGGATAGGAAGGTGCTGTACAGGACTAGTTGGTAGCTTCTCAGGGGTAGCAGTAACTAATATGTGGATGTGACCTTTCAGAAAAGGCAGAGATTTCACCAAGTGTACTTCCAATGACCCAGCTGCTGAGCTGTGGCTTTGGCACCTGCCTGCAGTGATGAGAACAGCACTTTCATGCCACTCTGGTGAATAAATAAGATTTGTTTCTTCTTGCTTATAAGGCAGAAGCTGAAGAACCCAGAGGAAACGCTCCCCAGGTTTTGCTTTTCAAGTGTTTTCAAAGCATTAATGTGCCCATGATAATCCTGGAGCTGCTTACTGGAAGCAGGGTGTGCTGCTGAGGTGTCAGGCCTCAAATATAGAGGTAGCTGCATGTTTGTAGTGACACTGGTTAGAAGAGGCCTCTGCAGTTCTCCTGACTGACCTCCCACACAAATTTGGACCATCGTTAGTGCTGGGACGAGGTGAGTGTGGTTATGTGTAGCCAAGCCTTGAAGCCCGTGATGGTGGAGGTTCCCTGTGGAGAAAACTGGTTTAGGCACCATGCCATGCTGCTGACAGCCTTTGTGTGTGCTGAGGGAGCATCCTGCCCTGCAAACAGGAAAATTCCTCTGTCCTCCTTGCTGAGCAGGGCTGTGGTCCTTGTCTGTGCAGGAGGAGGGAGAATTCCTGCCCCAAACCAGCGAGCTCTTGGTGTGCTTTCTGTGAAATGTGCCTCAGCTTCTGTTTTTTTAGGTGCTAAATTACACTCATTTTTATTACTTTGTCCTGCATTAAAATATTTTGAAGCTGGTAATGATGAGTTCCTTGGGGGGCTGTAGATCTGAGTACCTGGCGTGCATCCGAACTGATTTCTTCATCTTGCTATCCTAGCTGCAAATCCTGTTCCCTGCAGAGGAGGCTAAGCAGAAACACTGAGGAGGAATTTATACTGCTCTTGTGTACTAGCAAACAGGATTTTACAGCAGACCCACCATCTTCTTCCAACTTGTGCATCAGTAAATATTTAATAATACAGATTCCTTTGTGCTCTGATAATGAGATGAATATTTCTCAAGAAAAAGACCTCCTTTCTCCTTCCAGTGATCAAATCGTGCTCAGAGTTCCTGTATACATTCAGCTACTCTGCAATAACAGGAATTGAGAGCTCTAAGCTGACAGAACATAAAATGGAAACCTCCTGTTCAGGTTGCAGTGATTCCTTTGAACTCCTAATCCTGCTCAGGAGCCTCCAGCTGGCTCATTGTGCCTCTCTGAGAACAGGTGAGGGGGTAGCAAATTTTGGTCCCAAAAACTCAGTACTGTGAAAGGAGCCTGATTGCTGTTCTGCTCTCTTTTTGGTTTGAGAGCTGGTTGGGGTATCCAGGAATTTGTACCAAACCCTCATTGAGGAAAGGATGTGTCAGAACTCAGACAAGCCTATTTTTTTATCATGGCAGCTAGTGGCAAGAAGGTGTGTTCTGTAAATGTGATTTGTTTCATGATGCTTGACAGTGCAGGCACAAAACACTTGTGCACTGCCCTGCTAGGGATGCAGCTTCCTCCTGCTGTGCCAACAGCATGGGCATCATGGAAGTGAGCTCCAAGCATCTGGTCCCTCTGAAGTTGTGCCTCAGCTTGGTGGCTCATGAATGAGAGAATCCAGGGTGTGATGCTGGTGTCTCCATGTCAGTATGACTCACTTCATGGTTCAGCTAAACAGCTGGGGTGTCTGGTCTGGCCCAGGGTATCAGCTGATCACCTTGGTTCAACACTTCAGTGCCATGAAGTTGTACCACACATGCAGCAGGGAAGTGTCATAGTGGCATCAACTGGTACATTTGAGATATAGGTTTACAGTGTTGTCCTGTGGCAGCTCAGGCAAGTGACTCTTGTTCCCTTCACCAGTAGATGGTGGCAGAAACACCACTATGTGAGCTGATGCATCCAGTTTTTGACTGGAAACAGAGGAAAATGTATGTATGGGGGGGTTGAGTCCCACTGGACAGAATTGCATCTTCTCCTCCCTCCTATTTCTGTGATTGCATAGCTTTTTTTTTTTTTTTTTTTTTCCCCTCCTTTTCTCCTAATTGCACTCTTCATTTGACTGTCAGAACAGGTGTCACAAACAAGTCTGCTTTCAGGCACTGACAAGTTGGTATGGAAAATTATCCTTGTGGAGAGACTGTTCTGGGGGAGCCAGGAGAAGCCCTCAAAATGATCTAATAGCTTAGTCTTGGGAAAGTCCAGTTAGGGTGTTGGCTGAGTTTCTCCTCACTCTCTCCTGTTTTTGTTTTTCCTTCCAGTTCCTCATGTGAGCCTGACTGGCCATGCCCAAGTGTTGACACTTCAGGGTACAGTTGTTTAAAATGGCAGAGAGAGGCAGAAATGAAGAAGTGATCAAGCTGAAGAGCTTCCGCAGGCACAGAGGGAAAGGTGAGTACCCACTGGGGCACGTTTGCCAAGCTTGGTAAAACTCTGCTGGCAAGCAGCAGGATCCATGACACTACACTTGCAGGAGTGGGAGCCTGCTGGTGGTCTTCTTTGCCATGTCATACACTGCTCTGTTACACTTCCTTCACAGCCACCCACAGAAAATTCTGTCTTTTTGTGCTGACATGCAAAATATTTGACTCTTGCCTTTCTCACGTTGTACTGCCTTAAGGCAGTTTGCTAACTTCTTGGCAACACCACAGAATCATAGAATTCGTGTGGAGGTATTTCAGCAGATCTGAGGGGCTTCTGGTGTCCCACCCTTCTGAGGACCTTGTAGGCTCGTTCTGCATTCCTGTCTTCACAGGGCTGTACGCATCAGCACCTGTTCCTCCGAGAGTGGCACTGAAATGGTGCTCTGTGTGTCTGCCTGAGGAGAAATAAATGAGTACTTGTGAACACTCGTGGGAAAGCATGAGCTGAAATGTTTTGTCAAGTCTTAGGGGAAAGTATGGTTGTGTGCTGTCCCTGCACTGCAGAAAGCCTCCCTTTCTGGCTAGAGTGTCTCTCTTGAATTCCAGCAGCTGTACTCAGTAGCATCTATATTCTATTTTATACAAGCCTGGAGGGACAAGGTTGTCACCTAATAGGTCCCCTGGCTGTGGGTGAAGAAGATACTCTGCTATCTCAGTCTTGCAAAGAGGCTGAATTGCACAGGGAACCTTATCCCTGCTCTAGAATGCACTGTACACCAATAGAAGGAAGCACATCATCCCCAAAATGCTGAAAAGTCCAGGGCCTTTCTGAAGAAATGGCAAAGTGCTCTGTACATTGTTCACAATTGTTCAGCAGCTTGACTCATGCTGAACTTTGGGCTAGAAGAACCTGGGGGCCAGTTGGAGCTTTGAGCAACCTGGTCTAGTAGCAGGTATCCCTGCTCACGACAGAAGGTTGGAGCTAGATGATCTTCAAGGTCCCTTCCAACCCAAACCATTCTGTGATTCCAAGGATCTCTACATAAGTGTCAGTGAGTTTCTTGCATGTGCCATTGTGGTGAGCTGTGGCTTGCAGTAGTTCTGCCCAGAGGTCTGAAGGAGGTAGGAGTGACTGTAACAGCAACGTGTGGAGGAACCAGTGACCTCTGAGTGCTTCTTCCCTCTTACTGCGATGCAAATGTGGAGATTGCTTTGCTGCCTGTGCCCTGTAATTTCAGTTGCTTACCTTCAGCAAGTAACCAACTTTACTTCACTGCAGACTGGGTAAACCGCAGGGACGAAGGCCATATCATGATATCAGATTCCTCAGATGAAGAATTGCCATTGCTGCTAGAAACACCAGTGGAGCAGCAGCATGAGGAAGAGGAGGAAGATGTAGTCATCTTGACAGAGGTAATTTTCCACTCCTGTGCTTGCCTTTGTGGCCAACTCATGCAAATATCTGATGTATTCCTTTGAGAGTCCTGTTCAGTTGGAGCACTGTTCTCAGGATGACTGAAGTGAATGTTGATGTGACACTGCTTTTGTGGTGTTAAGTGTTTAATCATGCTTTGGGCACAGGAAGGGAGAACTAGACTGTTAAACTATGTTGTATTTGAAGTTCAACTTCACAAAGGCTGTAGTTTCCATAACATTATCCATGTCAGTCCACAGAAGTGGAATGCTTTGTAAGAGGACTTCTTGTTCCCTAGAAGGCAGGTTTTCAAAACGTGCCTTGTGTGACCTTCTGTGCTGTTTGGTGTCTTGTTGGGCTATGACAGGCACTGAGATTTTTGCAGTTTTACAAAACCATCCCACCTGGTAACATCTCCTTTCAGTGGCACAAGCAGTCACACAGAGAAGGATCTAAGACTTCAGTTTTCCCTGATTAAGTGTCTAATTCCAAATCTAAGCTATATTAAGAATATATTTCACTCATCTGTTAAAGTGACCAGAGGCATTGAGAAAATGGGTTGTGAGGCCAACCTTTCTGCTTAACTGGAAACAGTAGCATGGAATATTTGGACTGTGTTGGCATACAGCAGTTCCTCTGCCAGAGGCAAGAACAAGGCCAGAGATAAATGTTTTGAGCTTTGGTTGCTGCCTATTGAGATAAGTTGGTGGGAATGCAAACATGCTGTCATTTTCTCCTTTCCAGGCAGCTTAGTGGGAGGAAAGTAGGAGCTGAGGTGAGCTCAGGAATTTAGAAGTCTTGTGCATCCTCAGTTCTGCCAAACATTCTCTTGGCACCTGGGGACAGACTGAGAGTGGAGTTCAGTGAAACAAAGGTGTGTGGGTTGCAGTTTTATGCCTTATTAACCACCTTGCTGAACAGACTTGCCGTCTGTTTCCCATCAGAAATTTGATTAGATGCAAAAGATCATCTGGAGCAAGGCTTCTGACATGCAGACAAAAATTCCTGCTTACTCTTGCCTGTTTTCTTTGTCAGACCCCAAAGCAACAGCAGCTTCCACGTCCCAATGTCATCAGACCTGCCGCTCAATGGCGGTGTGCAAACACCGTGGGAGAGGGAGGATCTAAAAGTGTTGTGAAGCCCCCAAGGAGCAGCATGCATCTGCAGGAGAACATCTCAACTCTGTGCCAGGGAGACCAGTATAATCACATGGTGGAGTGCAGTGCTGGACCAAGCAGGGATGAGAATAAGAACGTTGCCTTAGAGCAGCCTGGGTCATCTGAGCTTAATGGCTCTAGTTTTGAACTTACAAATAACCAGGAGCCTGGCCCAAGTTTGCTTCCAGCAATAAAGACAAATGCACAGCCTGTTGTTAACAGGGACGTCATTAATCTGGAGAAAGGAGACCTGCCACCACAACAAGAAGAGACAGTGGAAAGCCAGGGGTGGGAAGGAGGGGACCTAAAGCCAGAGCACAGCCTGAAAGGAGCAGCCAGAACCACCACAGACCCGGAGAACAGCCAGCTGGATCACCCATCCTTCCAGATGCTGGTAGGAGAGCCACATACTGTAGTAAATGGTTGTGCTCCTCAGCAAGTGCAACCTGAAGCAGACCCAGAATCTCTGAGAGCATATGGAGAGGAGGCTCCTGGCCCAGCCTTCCCTCGGCCAGAACCACAGCAGGATGGGATTCCAGGTCCTGCTTCGCCCCAGCCAGCACATCCACCAGAACAAATGGGTCAGCAGGCAGTGACAGACAATGAGCAGCCAGGGCCAGCATTCCCTGCACAGGACTCTCATGAACTTGACTCTAGTCATGTGCCAGAACAAGATGCTGCTGGGGAGGACCAGGACCTCACACTGCTGCTCATCAGAGAGACAGTAAGTATTCCCAGGGCTCATTAGCCTTTGGTGTGTATGTTCTTCTCAGACAGGTTTTTCAAGGTGGTGTGTTTCACCTGCCCAAAGCACAGTCCTCTTGACTTCAGCTGCAGTTCCTCTGTTTTAGCTGAGACTCAGATAATGCAATAGATGAGGAGCATGCAGTGAACTGCCTTGGATATGTCTAGTTTGAAAGACTGACCCCAGAACTATGGCAGAAGTGGTAAGAGGATGTGAACGTCAAGGGCACTCTGGTTTGGGATGGGCTCTTGGCCGGAGAGGCTGAGCACACATGGTTGCAGGATCTGAAGGGCACAGTGAGGTGAAAGAGCATGGGGTCTGTTCCCCTAAAGGCCACTGCCCTCTCAGTACTGATGCTTTGTTTGTGTCTGGCTGATTCCTAAGCCATCTCTCCAGAGCAAAACTGAATGCTAAACACTGATAAAAGTTCAGAGTGGGCTAGAGAAGGCTTAGAGGCATATGGCTGTAAGCCATGGCTGCTTTCAGCTGGCCCTCCTAAAGCAATTTGGTCCATGGCCAAGTTAAGGTCACTGTGGTGATCAGGGGTAAGAGTTTCCCTTGCAGTGTGGATTTCCAAGGAGCAGCACTGTGGGGTTACTGGATATGAATCGACAGTGTAAAAACCTCATGTAGCTGACAACACAGGCTCCACTTTGACTGTGCCTGAAGCTTAGCATGAAGAATACTAGCTTCAGGAGCTGAACCCACCAAAAAGGGTACTTCTTAACCTTCAGTATATTCAGCAACTTGAACAGGGTGATGTGTATTTAAAACAACAAACCAAAAATATGGTGATACTTGTCTAACTTTCCTGTCCAGTGTGCATTCTTCCCCTCAGTTTTTAGGGAGGAGGAGTATTCTCTTGATGGCTTATGGAATACTTTATTGCAAGCAAGTGTATTTTACTGCATCTGTATCTTACTTGTTCTCCCCCTTTCCCCCAATCCCCTCCAAGTCTCCTTTCCACATCCCAAATCTGGGGAAACTGGGATTGAGGAAAATATTCTTCAAGCAGCAGCCCAGCAAAAATCAGCTCTTTCCAAAGAAGACCTTTTTGATTCATGACTTGGTTTGATACTTTCGCACTGAGTTGTTTGACAATCCAATCCTGCAAAGTGAAATATGTGCTGCAAGCAGCAGTTGTGATACCTGTGCAGAAACCCAAGGGGGTGCACCAAAAGGGGCTCTTTGCTATGTGGTTAATGCTGGAAGAGCTTTCACAGAAATACCAGTAATGCTTTGTTGGCTGTTCTGATCTCGTTGCCCTCCTCTGGGTGCTTTGGGTGGGTGTATGTGTTGTTGATTCTTTCCCTTGTGCTTTGGAATGTTGTCTTTCAGCACACAATCTGGAGCTCCCTACTCTTCTGTCTGAAGTTAAATATTAGCTTTTTTTTTTTTTTTGTGTGTGTGTTGTAGATCATACCTACCTGCCTCTCCTCTTTCCATTCAGCCTGAATCACTTGTTAGGCCAGCTGCTTGTGGCCATTTGCATCACTACCCATACTCTTGGGAGAGCTGCTAGCAATCACCCTGTGGAGCAAAGGACACTCAGCAGCTTGCACTGTGCAGATTGGATGGGTGTAAATAGTCTCTTGAAATCCACTTTGGCCCTTGTCTCAGGAGCATGCTAGATAGTCACCTATAAATCTTTAATGCTGTTGCTAGGTTGTGCTACACAGCTCCTCTAATACCTACATAACCTTTAGCTTTTCCTACTGTAGGAAGCAAGATTCCCAGATGTGCAGAAGGAATACATTGAAGAGCTAATCAGCATCAAGAACTGCTATGACTTAAATGTGTAAGTACAGAGCTAAGAGCCAGGGTGTATCACACAACAGTCTGGCTGCAGTCACATCTCCACTCCCCAACCTGCTACTGATGCTGTTGTAGAGCTTCTATAGGCTAAGAATCAGCACTGCCAAAGAGCAGAGACTATTTTTGCACTCTGATACAGCATTTCTTAAGTCCTCTCTAATGCTGCTGTTGTGTTGTGTAGCTTCTTGGCCTCTAAGATCATTTGATATTTAAAGATACTATGTGTAGTTTCCTTGAGCTGTTACTAGGGTTCTCAAAAGGGTGAGCATCAGGATTAAGAAGTTGAGATTTACTTCTGTGAAACATAATAAGAGGGGTGGGTTGGTGAGTTTTGAGTTGGAGAAATGGTTTCCTACCTCTTCATTTCACTGGCTCGTTTCTCTTTTTATCAGTTAAAGCTGGCCTGTTAGACACCTTTATTTAGTGTCATCATGTTGGCTTTTGTCCTCTTAATGAAGCAGCAGCAATACTGTTTGAGTTGTCTCACGTCCCTTTTTGCAGCTAGACTAGAGCAAACATTTAAGGGCTGGTAGGATTGATTCTAGATGTTTGTTGAGGGACTGATTTGGGTCAAACTGAGCAGAAACAGGAGCCAAGAAGGGAAATAAAAGGAGTGGAAAATCAACATGCATGACTGTTGCTTGCTTAGTTGTGTTAGCAGCTCAGGAACACCTTAGTGTTCATCATTGTTCGATATCTCTGCGTTAGGTTAGTGACTTCAGAACTTTTGATTCTTGTTGATAAGTAGTTGCATCGTCTCCCTGCCCTTTTGAGCAAAGCTTGGACAGCTGAAGAGTGAAGGATTGTGTGTTGACTCCAGCAGCATGGAGGGGAGAGTGGTTTGAAGTAAATCATTTGTGATGTGTCTGCTGCTAGGTGGCTGCTCTCTTTCTCTCTGCTGCTGTCACCACTATCTCAAACATGTTAAAATTAGTTACCTGATGCAAGAATGAAGAATAGGTCTTAGCTGCCAGAAATATTCCCTCTGTCTTGTAGGACTCCAATGCCTTTTCCAGTTAACTAGGGCACTAATTAAGCAGTATTTGTGTGTGAGGCTTAGAATTGGCTATTGGGCCATAAAAGAGTTAACTGGCAAGGAACTAAAGATGATCCCATCTATTTGGCATAAATTTTCTAGCTGATGCCTTTGCCTATGATGCAAAGTCATGTCCCCAAAGCAGGAATTCTGGGTTAGAAAGTCATCAGCCTCTAATTTCTTTCTTGCCTTTCCAAAGTGTTTTTCCCCGCAGTGGTGGTGTGGTCAAAGTGAGAGCAATTTTCAAGCTCCTGTGCCACATTCTTGGTGTGCTTCACATGGACAATGCTTGCATGGAGAGTGTAGAAGACCAGCAGGGCCATTGCCCAGGGCAGTTGGGCTGTTGAAATCAGGCATCTGGCCGCAGGGACCCTCTCCCAGATTGTGTGGGGAAAAAAACCCAAAAAACCAACTTGTTATTGTGTCCTGTGGGGATTTAGCAAAGCCTGATAGAATTAAATCCCAGTATGGGCTTCTCTGTCTTAATGTGTCCCTTCCCTTTTTTTTTTTTTGCTCCCAAAATCTCTTCTCTCCCATTGTGAGCCGCAGACCCAGTGAGATGAAAAGGTGCTTACAGGCTTCCTTGTGGGCCATCTACAGTGTCTGCTCAGTGGTGCATTACCCACTTACTGGATGATAAAGATTTCTCCTGCGTATTTTTATTCCTTTAACCAAACTATCTTTTGAGTTGTCATTGCATCTTTTGTGCGAGAACAAACGGGTCAAAGCACTGGTCAGCCTCGCCGGCAGGGTCTCTTTGATCTCTATGGCACGTCAAGCTGAATCAGGCTTGAAATATAATAAATAAGGGTGGCTGGGTTTGGGCAGGGATGAGGCTTTTAACTGGCTCTGTGTCCCGTGGTGCAGATATTAATGAAGAGTGGGGCGAGTGTGCGTGCCTTGCGCGCTGGGACCCACTTAACTAATTGTCAGGCGCTGAAGGTTAACATCTCTGCAAATCCCCGGCAATGAATGGCTACGTGGCAGAATAGTTCCAACCCTTGCTGCTTGAGCTGCGGTGGTTTGAGCTGCTTGAAGTTGGTTTTGTTGGATTAAAACGGTTATCTTCGACAAAAGGGCCGGAGGTGGGGGGGAGGGAGGGCTGGGAGCTATTAAACGCTCAGCAGCCAGGATATTTTGTTGTTTTCTGAAATGATGGGCTTCAAACTTGCAGCTGATGGGAGAGAGAAGATGTGGGAGCTCCTCTTAGCAGGGCATCATCTATTCAGCTTTTGTGTGCAGAGGCATTCACACTCAGTCAAAAGCTTCTAGCTCAATATGTCAGTACCTGATTAAACAAAAAGAAATGCCTTGAATGTGAAAGCAGGGCTAAAGTAATCATGCCTTGATAGTGGGTTAATGCTCCCAACCGGTGCAGATTTCTTAATTAGGAACTGATTTCTGACATCAGGAATGCAAATTAGCTGCAATTATGCCTTTGCTGCAACCTAGCACCTTCTCACTCAAGACGTTTTACAAATGTTAATTGCTTGTCCTGCTAGCTCCTTTCAGGGGGATGTTATTCTGTGGCTGGGGAAACTGAGGAATAGAGCCGGCAGTGGCTTGACCCAGCTAGAGCAGCTGGTTAGTGCTGGTTGAAAATAAGCTGTGAAGGTCTCATTCAGGGAGCCTACAGCAAGCTTCCCTTTACAAAAGGGCTTCTGAGGTATTTGTGGATCTCGGCAATGGAGTATTCTGAAACTACTTGCTTGAGTCTTTCCTAATCTGAAAAGCTCCAAGTAAATTTACCTGACAGTTGGGGTTGTTTGTGATCAGACCTCAGCTATGCTGCATTTACAGGCACTTTTTTCAGCATTTTTTACTGCGTTTCTAAATGCTAAACAGTTTGTAGTGGAGGCTGGATGGTGCTGATGTGATTTCAGGCTTTATTACAGTGCAACCTGTTAATTCAAGTACATGTTGTATGTAAACTCATTTTAAACGTGCTTCTCTCTCTATTCTGGAAGCAGGTTAAGACTGGAGGCTTTAATTCAGACCCCGAGCTCTCTCCATACTTATCTTTTCAGACTTTGTAACTTTCTTCTGGAAAATCCAGATTACCCAAAGAAGGAAGGCAGAGTGGTTTTGAATCCCAGCAGCAGCCTGCTCGCCAGCCAAGATGAGACAAAGGCAAGTGAGGGTGTCCTCATCTGCAGCGTGCCTCTCCCACTCAGGATGCACAGATTGTAGAGCTTTGGATGTCTGCTTCTGTTAGTGCACATTTGTAGAATGCTTGCTTGACCCCTACCTTTTATAGGAGGGCCTCTGGGCACATTTAAGTTGACATTAAATAGCAATAGTTAGTTGCTTGCAAGAAAACTTCCAAGACTTTCCAATTTTGCTGTTGCACAGCTGCACTTTTGCCTTCAGCAAGACCTTCTGCCCCCTCTGCCTCTGAAGTGCTCATTTTGATAACTGAGACAAATATTCCCTGGTCATTCTGTCACATGAAGCAGACTGAACACTCAGGTCTCTCTTTAGGCATTGTGTGGCCTTTAGGCATTGCCTTATCAGCCTCCTGGCTGCAAATGGTTCTTATAGCTTCTTGATTTTATTGATTTATTTTAAAATTCACTTGCCAGAGCTGCTGTGAGTCTGAAATAGCTTTGTGTGGCCTGTGAGAGAAATGCTGATAACCTCTTTTTGTTCTTGGAAGCATCTTAACCTTGAACCAATAAAGCTGTTTGCCCTTTCTAGAATTGAACTAGCATCCTCTCCTTGCTTCTGTCTAGAACTAGACAGTATCCTCTCTTTGCTGTCTCATGTCTCCATGCACAATGCCTTTAAATGCTGAGATGAGGTGGAGCTCAGGGTAGTTACCCCCACAAGCACAAGGACCTGTAGGCTTCACGTTCACACTGTGCTCTGAGCCTGTGGTTAGGTAGGTGCTCAGGCTGGGTGCCATGTCACCTGAATTTTGGGGGTCTTGCAGAAGGTCCTGATCAATAACAGCATGGCTTGGGATGTTCTTGTATGTATTTTTATATATATATATATATATATATAGTGAGAGAGAGAGAGAATTTATATCTTTCACATTTTCTCTTTAGGTGCCTAAAGTGGACTACTTTGACTTCTCCAAACTCACCCCACTTGATCAGCGGTGCTTTATCCAGGCAGCTGACCTCCTTATGGCAGACTTCAAAATGCTGAGCAGCCAAGACATTAAGTGGGCACTACATGAACTCAAGGGACACTATGCAATCACACGAAAGGTTCTCCAATTCAAGCCTGTTTTCCTTCCTAGAGTTATCTTCTGTCTCTGTGCAGAGCGGTGCAATGGCTTTTGCTTTACTACACCATCTACTAGCATGTGGTTATGGGGCTTTTAATCATCTTCTTTTCCTTTTAAGAAGTATTAATCCATTTAGGAGAGATGTGCAAAATTTATTGGGCAGATAGAAAGCTGCAGGAAGTTTTTACTTTCTCTAATAGGAAAATTGGGAAAGCCCCAGCTAATAGATGGTGGTTGGTGCATTAAACTGAGAAGTGTTGCTGTACATGGCAGCTGAAGTGTGGTTATTGCTGATAAAGCCTAGACATATAGATAAATCTTAAAGCATTTAACTGCTGCTATTCTGGGAGTGGGTCCAGAGCAGTGCCATGAAAATGATCAGAGGGCTGGAGCATGTCTCCTACAATGACAGGCTGAGGGAGCTGGGGTTGTTCAGCCTGGAGAAGAGGAGGCTCTGGGGAGAACTAACAGAGACCTTCATTGCCTGAAGGGGACCTACAAGAAGGCTGGAAAGAGACTGTTCCCAGGGGACAATGGTTTGAAATTGGAGGAGATATTTAAATTGGATGTTAGGAACAAGTTCTTTACCATGAGCATGGTAGAACACTGGAACAAGTTGCCAGAGAGGTAGTTGCGACCCCATCCCTGGGGATACTGAAGCTCAGGTATATCAAGGCTCTGAGCAGCCTGTTCTAATGGAGGATATCCCTGCTGAATGCAGAGGGTGTTGGACTAGATGACCTTTGCAGGTCCCTTCCAATCCAAATCATGCTGTGATTTACCCAAAGCCTGGCTGTCTCTTCACTTGCCTGAGTGCTGAGTAGTTGAACTTCTTTTCTTCTTTAAATTAAAAACTCAAACCCAACACCAGAAATCCCAGCCAGCTGTGTTGCACTAGTGGACACCAGCTATTTTAGAGTTACTAACTGAAGGCTTGTGGAGTGTTGGTCAGCTGTTTTGGTTTTATGGAAAGGTTGCTTTATGAGCACATAAAGCAACAAGGTGAGAAAGGGAAGAAGTACATTTTCCTCTGTATGGGGTGTTTGGCTTTCTGGTTTTGAGTCAGTCTTGCACATGATTGCACTTTGCTTCAATTTGAGGTATGTGCTGCTTCTGTTTCCTTCCAGGAACAGAGAGGGCTTGAGCCTGTGTTATTGTTTTTTAGGCCTTTTCAGATGCTATCAAAAAATGGCAGGAGCTGTCTCCCGAAACCAGCGGGAAACGAAAAAGGAGGAAAGAAATGAATCAGTATTCGTACATAGACTTCAAATTCGAGCAAGGTAAATACCAGGCTG
Source organism: Psilopogon haemacephalus (assembly GCA_013396835.1). Taxonomy (NCBI): domain Eukaryota; kingdom Metazoa; phylum Chordata; class Aves; order Piciformes; family Megalaimidae; genus Psilopogon; species Psilopogon haemacephalus. Next base: position 911,160 of record VWZI01015288.1, read on the forward strand.
GATGTTTGGTGCTTCCTGCATTACTGGGCTAAGCAGAACTGGCTTGCAGCAGAAAAGTTTTGTCTTTGAAAGAGATGTGGTCCCAAACCAGCTTTGCTTCTATCTCTGCCTGGTGCCTGTTTTGAAGATATTCTTCATTAGTGCCTCTGCTTGGTACAGTGCTGTGTTTGAGATGCTGGAGTTTGGTTTGTGGAAGGAGGAGGATTTAAGCTTTTTTCTGGCTGCTCCATTTGGTTTCTTTGTGCCTTTAACACTGCCGTAGGGGATGTGAAAATCGAGAAGCGCATGTTCTTCCTGGAGAACAAGAGGCGGCACTGGAGGTCCTATGATAAGCTGTCTCTTCTCCCACCGGTGCTGCTGGAGAAGGAATTCTATGAGCAGAAAGTTAAAGAGATGGCAGAGGTGAGTGATAGGAGCAGCTTTGATCTTGTGTTGGAAACGGCTTCAACTACCCTGGAGGTCTTGGCCCTAAACATGGAAATCTGCCTCTTGGAGAAATTCAAACGCTGAGCAAAACGTTGAATAAGTGACTCCTTTTGCCCTTTCCTGCTTGTTAATGTGCATGACTACCTCTTTTTGAAGGAAAAAAGTCCAGCATTGAGTTCCATATTTACTTAAATAACTGCCTGCTCCTTTTCTAAATGCTGTTCAGGCCTTTTTTTTTTTTTTTTATATAAAGTAGTAAAAACTCTGGTAATTATTTTCTCTAATTGTCGGCAGGCTTCTCTGCTTCTTTAGGGCTTCTAATTGCAGCTCTGTGTTGGTGGTGAGTAATGACCAGGCCCAGCTCAGTGTGTCCACTCACTTTCCAGCCTTCTGGAAGTTGGCAGGCCTGTGTCTCCAGAACATCTTGTCCTGGTCATGAGGGCCATATGTTTCAAAGCAGAATCCTCCGAAGCCTGATGGTGTTGTTGTCTTGCCCCCTTAGCCTGAGGAAGGACTCATTTCACAGCTCTGCACCTACAGTCCTTTCTGAAGTAGCTTCTTAAAGATCTTTGTCTCTTGGGCAGATGGATAGTGTCTCCTTTTCAACACAAAGCTAATGTTCCTTGGGGCTTTCTCTGGAGGGGCCCATTGGGTGAGATCATCACTGCCCGTGGAAACCTGAGCCAGCAGCCCTCCATAATATAGAATTCTCTTCTTTGTTCTTCCTGCCTTTGCTTCTCCCATCTGTTTTAGCTGAATCATAAATAGCTTAATGGATTGGAAGGATGGGCTGAGTGATGCTGTAAGGAGACAGTGAGCCTTTTGTGGTGGTTTGTAAGCCTGGAGATAATGTAAGAGTGTAGTGTAGAGGCTGGCAAAGTACTTTATTCTGTAAATACAGATGCATGTGTCTCTCTTGCAGCACGCAGACTTTCTCCTTGCTCTGCAGATGAATGAGGAGCAGTATCAGAAGGTCAGTATCTGTAATGTGGCCCATTGAGTTCAGCTTATGCCTAGACACTGCTTTGCACTTATTACTCCACAGACTCTCTTGGTTTCTGGAGCTTTTCTGAAGCTGCATTTCCATTGCTGAGCTGGCAAAACCTGCTCGGTGTGTGCTGGCTGGCTTTTAGCAAAGGTAGGAGCTGAGTCCAGCAAGAAAGTATTGATGCATGTAATGATCTGCAGTAATTCAGTCGGCTGCTGCTTGTGTCTTTACTGGCCACAACAAACATTGCAGCAGAGCAGTACTGGGTTTACTCTTGCTGTGCCACCATTATGGCTCTTTAAAATAGATTTGCTGCTGCTGGAGCTCTGCCAGTGGAAAGGCCTTCCTCGTTGGCAGAGGGGACTCTTAAAAATCCTGTGGATCAGAGCTTTTTCTTTAAACAAAGAAAGAAGTGTTAGAGATCAGTTCAGCAGCTGTGAATCACCTTTGCATCCTCGATGGCCATTTCACTGGACCTTTTGAAGAAGTGGTCACACTTATTCTTTTTAAGAGTGGCAAGCTTCTTCACTCCTGTAGTGAAGAAGCCAGGAAAGTCTCTCCAGGCAGATGGGTAAACATTCCTTTAGAGGGCAACAGATAAGAGCTGTGACTTTCTTTTTGGGTTTTTGTGGTTTGTTTTTTCTTTTCTTTTTTTTTTTTTTTCTTTTTTTCCTCCCCACATGAATCATTGTGCTCTCTGCTGCTTCCCTGGCATTGCAGCTTACCAAACTCTGGTGGTTTAGCAATTGCCTGCCCTGCCACACTGTGAAATAACCCAGGCTAGGACTCAGCTGGCTGGAAGTTAAGGGATGAAGCTTTATATTTACAGCTATGCTCAATATACAAGCAGATATTTACAATGTATAACAGATATTTACAGATATATGCAGTAAAAAAGGTAATAAAGAAACACCACAGCCCTCCCAGAGATCAGAATCCCTAAGAGGGGTTTCTAACCACCCCTACCACCTTTCCCCCCTTCCCCAATCTTATCTCACCAGCTGTTGATGCAGCAGATAGACAAAGGTAGATGGGCCAGGGGGATTAGCAATAGGAAAAAAGTTAGTGAAATTACTGAGAATCAGCTACAAAAGGTAGGTAAAAGGAGCCAGCCACAGCCCAGAGAGGTCTGAAGCAGTCTGACTTATCTATATTTGGGTTACAACTCTTAAAACATCTTTTTTTCTTTCTCAGTAAAGCTGTGAGTGGAGTAGCATTGTCAGTGCTTTTCTCTCAGCCTATAGTCTAATTTATAATTCGGATCCTCCAATTAGTTCAAACCAGCACACAAACCCAAGAAGCTTCTCTGCCTGAGAGCTAAGAATTATTAAACACCACAGGTTGTGTAGATTTTTTGGGGGAACCTGTCAAACAGGACATGTAGGTACTAAATTACTTAAAAGGGGGTTTCTAGTAGTTGGAGAGTTTTGACCACCAAACAGTGTATCTAATGGAATGGTGTACATCTGTTGCTCTGCTTTACAATCAGTATTGACATTGTTTATGGCCTGCAGTTGTGTGTGTCTGTAACTGTAGATGATGCTGATATCTCTGTCTGTGGCTGCAGGACGGTCAGATGATAGAGTGCCGTTGTTGTTACGGGGAGTTTGCGTTTGAAGAGCTAACTCAGTGTGCAGATGGTCACTTGTTCTGCAAGGAGTGCCTAATTAAGTATGCTCAGGAGGCAGTCTTTGGCTCTGGGAAGGTAAGATTTTTCCCACCTGGAAAATTTCCTAAGGGGAGAACAGGGGAAGGTGGGTAAACTGCTTTTTTGGGAGCTCATGGTGCTGTTCACGTGGTGGTGTTGCTTAACTCTGATGGAACTGTATTTCCCAGGAAATATTTGAATAGCATTTATATCCTGAAATCCAAATCCACCAAGTCAGTCTCACCATCAAGTGAAGCCAACAGCTTCACAATGGGATCCTTGCTGAGCAGGATTTCAGTTTGCTCACCTCCATCCTTTGTGCTCCATGCTCGGCGACTTGAATCATTAGGAGAACTTTCTCCAGCATTCATAGTGACAACAACAACTTGCACTCATCTGATTTTTATCTTCTGCTTGAAAGCAAATGGTATCTGCACAGAGAACACACTCTTATCTCTGACTTGGCCAGTCTCCTTCTAGTAAAGAGTTTGTCCTTCATAGTATCACTGTGATCCCAACTGAATTTGGGGGTTGGCTCCTCTATGATACTATTAACCTTAGTCTTCAATTTAGCTGGTAATTATTCTAGTACTTAGCTATAAAGAAGTCACTAATCTGCTCTTGAGGTGTGCATGCTCCTTTGCCTTGAAATATAATGATCAATCTGAGAGATGCTTTTGTACTCTGGGATCTGTATTTCACATAGACACAGAAACTGGCAGCTCTATTTTATGTGGCCCTGTTGACAAGAATACAACATGCTGCACCTGAGCAGAGAGCATACAGGAGCAATGGGCTGCTCTGTGGTCACAGTGGACTTGGAATGAGTGAACTGTGATCTCAGCACCTTCATACTCAGTGCTTGTTCAAAGCCTGCTCTGTTTGATTAACTACTGCTGTTCTTTGTGGCAGTCATTTGCTGATTTAAGCTCCGTTGTCTCTAAGCTAGGCCCTGGAAATGTTTATTTGAAAATGTTCTAGATACAGAGTCTTCATTTTTGCTTGGATCATACTGAGCTTGAGCTCTCTCCTTCCAACCCTAGTCAGAGCTCAGCTGCATGGAAGGCAGTTGCACATGTTCATTCCCCACCAGTGAGCTGGAGAAAGTGCTGCCAGAGAACATCCTCTGTAAATACTACGAGCGGAAAGCTGAGGAGGAGGTGGCTGCTGCCTGTGCCGACGAGCTTGTCAGGTGAGTGTCCAGCAGGGGATGCAGATTGCACTTACTGTGGGAGAAAATTGTTCCCTGAAACCCTAAATGTGTGCTGAGTATGAGACAGGAAGCTTTCAAAGAGCCCTATTATTAATTCAGGCTTCTTTTTATTCAGGTTGGTCTGCCTTTGACTGGGAGCAGATTAAAATTCAATAGACTTGTCTCCCCTAAGATTTGCTTGCCAGCTCTGTGCTGATCCTCTAAATTACATAGTCAAAAGCAGTGCTGAGCATATAATATTTTGATTGCAAACAGGGAAGTGATCGAAGAAATAGGAGCAAAAAGGCAGCAGTCGGCACATGCCGGCGGCAGGTGTTTGCTTGGCAGCCTTATTAACTGCCTCAGAGCTTTCTCACTAAATCCACTTTGAGCAAAGAGGTGTTTGGCACTCTGCATTAATGGTATCTTTTTTTTTTTTTTCTTTTTCTCTTTCCTTTTTGGCCTCCAGGTGTCCATTCTGCAACTTTCCAGCCCTACTGGACAGCGATGTGAAGAGGTTCAGCTGCCCTAATCCCCGCTGCAGAAAGGTAACTGGGGGATGTGTGGCCACTTGGTCTCTTCAGGGGTGCTGTGCAGGAGAACTCTCACTTCTGAGTAGCAGGTGAATGAGTATCTGCTGTGGCTGGATAGGGCAGCAGCCAAGGTGCTTGCAGGATCCTGAAGGTGTTCTGTGGAAATGTATGGCTGGGCAGATGCGTTTCAGGGCACTGCTGGTCAAAGGCAGCAGTGTTCCTTTCTTTCCTTGGAAGACGTTGGTTTAAAAGGCTTCTGGATGCCATAGGTTGGTTGTTTTACATACACAGAAATGTTTTAGATGTCCAAGGAGCTGGGCCCTTAGAAGGCATAAAACCAAACTGTGATCCTTTATCTAATGGAACTTTAGAGAACACCCTTGCTGTGCTACCCTTAAGAGAATTAGCATCTGCGTTTTTCTTTTATGCTGATGCCTGAATGCTTTGGATTCAGTTGGAAGTGACAAAAAAACTTGTTGGAAGAGCTCACTGAAATGTGAGCCTCTCAAAGGGCCAAAGATCTTTGTGCTCCTCTCAAAGTTTGCTAATAACCATAACGGGAGAATCATCAGGCCCTATGGGGGGATGGAGTGGAGGGGGAAACTTGCTGCTTCTGCACCATCTGTTCCGGGGGAAAATAGAAGCATAGAAATGTGTTTCCCAGTCTGCTGAATGTCTGCAGAGCCCTGCCTGCATCTGGTGCCAGTATCAGCGTTTAGCACTGAAGCTACAAAGGCGTCTTGCATAACTTTAGCCACAACAATGAATTCTCCTGCAAGGTTCAGGGAACTGCCCGTGCCCCGGCAGAGATTTCTGCTAATCACTGACATTCCTCCGGAGTGCATTAACCCTAAGCTTGGCGCTGCCATAGCCTTGGGCTCTCATATTGAGGCGATGCCACCGATTGCTGCTAAGGAGAAATTAGTAGGAAGTCAAATTCTGTTGCCTGGGAAAATTGCAGTTGCCGGCAGTGAACGTGGTTTACTGTAGCAAAAACTGAACTCACTGGGAGGAGAAAGCCGCCTAAATAAAAAGCACCGTTCCGTTTTTAGATCTCTTCATCTCCAGATTACATTTTTGGAGGGTTCACTTCTGGCGTTTGGGGGGAAGCGAGTCCATTCTGGAGCGAGGAGGTTTGCCAGGCACTAGGTGGCAATGTTGATTCACGTTTAAAGCAACTTCTTTTTTTTGTTTTTTTGTCTTGCTGTTCTTGCAAAACTCGAGTTGGTTTCCAAGCGTACATGTGTCAGCCCCACAGTGCAAAACTCAGGCTTGAAGAACACGAATGCTTCAGCCTGCAAACCGAATCGAAATTGCTTTTATTTTTTTTTCCCCTAAGCTATGTAACTGTGGTAAGAGGGGTCAATGCTGAAATGTTCCCTTTCCTTCTGGTTTGCTGTTTCGTTTCCTTCCTAGTGTACTGCCTGTCGTGTCCTCCCCCTTCCCTGGGGCTGCAGCATTCCAGCGGGCTGGATTTCTGTTTTCCTGGACAGCTTGTGTTGATTCATTAGCTGAAAAGCTGCTGAGTAGCTTTATGTTGCTCTTAGAAGTCTTGAACGACTTCAGGATTTGAAGCTGAGGGTGAGGAATTTGGATAGCAGGATGTGGTGTAGTCTCACACCATCAGCTGCAGTGCTTCTTCGTGCTCCTGCTATCTTGTCTCTCTCCAGAATGAAGGATTTCAGTTAATACTCTGGCTTGCAGGAAGCCATTGCCCTTAGGGAGGAAAGGGCTAATCTAGGGAACTCTTCAGAGGATGCATTGGCTTTGCTAGCAGTGCCTCTGGCAGCCTCGGTGGGGGTAATGACTGATCCTGGAAGGAGTCTTTCTCCAGTTGGAAGGACTGCACTTGCACAGCTGAACCTGAAGTGAGGGGAAATGTGGAAAGGGAAAGGTCAAAAATGTGCCTCCACTGAAACCTCAAGGCTCTTCAAGGGTGGGTAGAGGAGGACCAGATGGTGGACCTGTTGTATTTCTGTGCTCCATCACCTGGATCTTTTGCCTTGCTTTGAGATTTCATGTTGCTACCCTGAGACTTTCATTTAAACTTTCCAGAGAAGTTGATTCATATTTGGGCCAGCTATGAATATGTTGTCAAGTAACTGATGAGAACCAGCTGGAAGCCTTCATTTTGACTGTATATATGTATGCTGGGCTCAGTTAGAGGAGCTGTAGGCATACCCAGGTCGCTACTGATGCATCTCACCTGCTGTTCCAGTCGTTTTGCACCTTGCAGGGGCCAAAATGTGGCTAATTGTAACCTGAGCAACGGACAGAGATGCTGCTTGCCTTCTGTGCCTGAATGGCTGCATGGGGAGCATGCAGATGAGCCTACACCATCTGCCAGGGCCACCATGACTCCAGCTGTGGGGCATGAAGTTTGGCTCCTAGTTAGGTGGCCAGAGCCTGACTCTTAATATCACAAACTGCAGGGTGGAGGAAGAGCTTAATTAAGGGAAAGCATCGCCCAAGGTGCCGTATGGATGCATTCTGTGTGTGTGCAGTGTGACCTGGTGCTGGGTAGAGACAGCTTTTGCTCAGACCTGTCTTGAGGATTTGGGCTCCATAACAGATTTGAAGGTTTTGCTTTGTAACAAACAGGTTGGTGACCATGCATAGAGCCTAGTGACAGGAGGTTTTGCCAGCCTGCTCAATCAGCCTCCATCCCATTCTGCCCAAGGATTGCTGTGTAAAAGCAGTGCTTGGATTTCTCATCTCTAATGATGTTTGCTTCTCCTCCCTCTGCTCTGACACAGCAAACCAGACCTGGCAATGCAGACTGAAAGTTTGGAGAAGAGGAGGCTCCAAGGTGACCTTATTGTGGCCTTCCAGTATCTGAAGGGGACCTACAAAAAAGCTGGAGAGGGGCTTCTTAGGCTATCAGGGAGAGACAGGACTAGGGGGAATGGAGCAAAGCTGGAGGTGGGGAGATTCAGATTGGATGTGAGGAGGAAGTTCTTTACCATGAGAGTGGTGAGGCCCAGGGAGGTGGTTGGGGCCATATCCCTGGAGATGTTTAGGCTGAGCAGAGCCTCATCCAGTCTTGCCTTAATCTAGGGTAGGGTGTCCCTGGGCATGGCAGGGGGGGTTGGAACTAGATGGTCCTTGTGATCCCTTCCAACCCTGACTGATTCTATGCTGGTGAACCTAGGAAAGGCACATGTTGCTTGCTGACTCGTGCAGTGCTGGGAAGTCAGGGTGCACTTCTGCACTTTGGGGGAAGTGCTGCTTCCCACCAGAAAAGGAAGTCCATTCTGTCTCCTCCCCAGACCCCATATTGTTGGGGAAGACAAGGCTTTCGTTCCCAGCTGCTCGCTGTGCTGCAAGGTGGGGGGGAGATGGTCTCCCCTCTTTGCAGTCTCAGCACAAAGCACTGCAGGGCTTTCAGCCAGCCAAGAGATGGGGAGGTGAAAGCTGCTGTTGCCATGGAAATAATGCATGCACGGAGCAGCGATGTCCCTCTGGTGCTGGAGAGCTCGAAACCCTCAACGCTCGTTTCATAGCCAGGCCATATTGCAGGGACTTGTATTTTCCAGACTTTTCCTTTCTGGAAAAAAACCTCCTTTTGCATAGCTTAAAAATCTGTGTGACTTTATTGTACTGGGTTGTTGTCTGCCTTGGTGCTGGCTGGCTGAAGAGGTGGTGGCATATGGCTGCAGGGTGCTAAATCCCATTGCCCTCAACTGCCCCTCGTGTCCAGGGCTCCTTGGTGCACTCAGCTAATGAGGCTGTGTTTAGGCAGAGGGTTTGCCTGCTGGGCCTCTAAATTGTCACACTGGAGAAATGAGCATTGATGAGCCTGTGTGAGATGGATAAAATCACTATTCTTGCCTTTTTGTCTTCAGACTCTCGGGCCACAGCAATCCTTGGGTGCACTTCTAATTTGTAGGACGAAGAGTTGGTATTTTCAGGCACTTTTTCAGCCCCTGGAATATCTCCAGGTTGATTTGAAGGTGCTGGCTAGGAACAGATGTACCTAGCTGCTTTTAACCTTCATTTTCTGTTGGAAGCAAGACAGGTTTAAGCTTGCACAGAGCTCTGCCTGGCAAGCTGTCTGAACATGGCTTCTCATAGCAGGGTGCTAGCACCTCATCTACAACTGATGGCAATAAGCTTAAGTCACCTTGTATGGTTTGCAGCAACTCTGATTTGTGTGGCCTTGCTGAAATAAATCTTTGCATGATCAACGAGGCTTAGAGAAGGAGCTGAGGTGCATGCTGCAATGCCTGCAGCCCTCTGATTGTCTTTGTGGCTCTTCTCTAAACCTGCTCCCACAGTTTGATGTCCCCCAACACAAGAAGGGCATTGAACTGTTAGAGCAGGTCCGGAGAAGGGCCATGGAGATGATCAGAGTGCTGCAGCATCTGCCTTGTGGGAACAGGCTGAGTTGGGGTTGTTCAGCTTGGAGGAGAAAAGGCTCTGAGGAGACATCATAGCAGCCTTCCAGTACCTGAAAGGGGCATACAAGAAAACTGAGGAGGGACTTTTTACAAGGATGTGTACTGGCAGAATGAGGGACAATGGACTTAAGATGAAAGAGGGGAGATTTAGATTGGATAGTAGGACCAAAATCTCTATAGTGAGGGTGGTGAGACACTGGAACAGGTTGTCCAGGAAAGCTGTGGATGCCTGCTCCCTTGAGGCCTTGAAGGCCAGGCTGGACTAGCAGCCTGGTGTAGTGGAAGGTGTCTCTGCCCATGGCAGGGCGTTTGGAACTAGGTGATCTTTAAGGTCGCTTCCAACCCAAACCATTCTGTGATGGGGCACGTGGCTGCTTATGGTTCAGAGGTAGGTGAGGAGGCAGCCCCAGTCACAAGTGTTTCATAGGGTGCAAGGAGAAATGTTTGTGTAATCAGGGGCCCAGCAACAGTGAGCATTTAGAATGCCAACAGACATCCAAGGATGTCATCCAACATGTATCACAGAGCCTGCTACTTCTGTGCTAGAGGCTGGCCCACTGCTGTCCTGCCCAGCTCCAAATGTGCCATGCTTTTAGGCTTAACCCATATCAAGATCCATCACTGGCAGGGTTTATGTGCTACATGGAAAAAATTTGTTCTGGTTGGAGCAATTGAGCTTGTCCAAAGTGCCTCAGAGTAGGATGTGCATATGGAGAATTACTTAATTCTCCCTGGTTTGCAACATGTTTTCCCAGCTGTTGAAGGCTGCTGTCTCATTCAGCTTCCTGACAGCAGTGCAAACATTTTGAAGGTCCCATGGCCCCATCTCGTTCTCCCCTCAGCCGTCCTTATTGCTGCTCTCTGTATGCTTTTCCCTGAGTCTATTTATTTGGATTTGATTGTTACTTAGAGCTTAGCCCCCACAGCTTTAATGGAGAGCAGAGCCGAAGGTGACACTGGCTTATGGCAGACCCCTGTAATGTCTTTCTGGTGGCTACGACCTCAAGGCCCAGCCTCAGCATTTAAATTCTCATCCTCCTGTATCTGTGTGAATGCAGCCTGGCAGAATTTGGGATGAGGAATCAAGGGAAATGTGGTGTGGAGAACCTTGCTATGTGTTGTACTGTGGGGTTTGGGAAGAGAATACTCATCCTTGTAGCGACAGGATGAGAGGCAATGGAGTGAAGCTCTAGGAGGGTAGGTTTGGACTGAACATTAGATAGAAATTCACAGAAGCATTCCTGTTGGAAAAGACCCCCAGGATCATCAGGTCCAACCCTTATCCCTGCTCTACAAAGTTCACCCTTACATCATCTCCTCAAAGCACCACATCCAAACGACTTCTAAGCACATCTAGGGTTGAATTCCCTGGGCAGCCCATTCCAATGCCTGACCACTCTTGCTGGGAAAAAAATGTTTCCTGATGTGCACTCACCCAGTTGCAGCATGAGGCCATTCCCTCTTGTTCTATTACTGTCTACCTGTGAGAAGAGACCAGCAGCAGCCTCTCCACAACCTCCTTTCTGTAAGGGTGGTGAGACTGAAACAGGTTGCCCAGGGAGGTCACGGATGCCCCCTCCCAGGAGGTGTTGAAGGCCAGGTTAGATGACACCTTAAGCAATCTGGTCGAGTGGGAGGTGTCTCTGCCCATGGCAGGGGAGTTGGAACTAGATGATCCTCAAGGTTCCTTTCAACCCAAACCATTCTATGACTCTATGCCTGCATATGCTTTTTTTTCTGGAGACCTGGCTTCTGCTCGATGGTCTAAGCCATCATTTTCATAACTCTACCATCTTCCTGCTCAGCTCTGCATCTCTGTAGCATCCTGCTCCCTAGCTCCCAGCGCCCTGCCTGCACCCTTTTTAAAGGAGCAGTGCGCATGGGAAGGCTTTGGGCTCCGCTACTGCCAAAACCACAACAAATGGCAAGTTTCCGTCTGTCATCTCGCTGGGCTCTGAGGCACTCGGCGGCCGGGCAGGCGATTTTCATTTTTCTTCCATAAAAGGACATCGAAACCCGTCTGCAGCAGCAGCGGCAGCAGCAGTGAGTGCTCCGTGCTGCAGGCGGCCGAGCGGTGATGCTCTGGGCGGCAGCGCTGCAGCCCAGCCCAGCGATTTGCCTATCGCTCCTCTAAGGGATAGGCAGGAGGGGAGGGACCGAGGCCGAAGGTGGGGTTGAGGTGATTGTAGGCGGCAGATAACATCCCAGAAGACTTTTTTTTTTTTT
>VWZI01015288.1:922609-962351 GCA_013396835.1 Psilopogon haemacephalus
TCCTCTTTTTTTTTTTTAATTGCCAAGTCCTAAAGGAACAGAGATAAGTGCTGCTGGTACAGCAAGGCTGTAAAAGCACAATCTGGTGTAGGAGGAGCACATGTGTGTGGAACTATGCTGGCTGGCCTGTCAGGGAGCATAGGGGCAGTGTTTCATGGGGCAGTGCTGAGAGTTGGGACATTTTCTCATCCCCAGTTTTATGCTGGGCAAGCTGCTTATCATCGGTGGGAAGCTGGAAGGGGGATGAGCAAAAACCATCTAGAATCATAGAATGGTTTAGATTGGAAGGGACCTCAAAGCTCAGCCAGCTCCAACTTCCCCACCATAGGCAGGGACACCTCCCACTAGAACAGGTCACTTAAGGCCTCATCCAACCTGGCCTTGAACATCTCCAGTGAGGTAGCAGCCTCAACCTCTCAGGGCAACATGTTCCAGTGTCTCACCACCCTGACTGTAAAGAACTTCCTCCTAACATCCTGCCTAAATCTCTGCTCTGCCAGTTTAAACCCATTACCCCTTGTCCTGTCATTACAAGACCTTGTAAGTTGTCCCCCTCATGCCTTCCTGTAGTCCCCTTCAGATAAAAGGTCTCCTTGAAGTCTTCTCTTCTCCACGCTACAGAGCCCCAACTCTCTGCAGCCCTCTGAGCATCTTTCTGGCCTCCTGGACTCGCTCCAATAATTCCATGTCCTTCTTGTGTTGGGGGTTCCAGAACCATACACAGTACTCCAGGTGTGGTCTGACAAGAGCAAAGGAGGAGAATCCCCTCCCTCGCCCTGCTTGCAACACTTTCTTTGATGCAGCCCAGGACACATATGCCAGGAGCTGTTCTTGCTTTCCTGAAGCTGGACAGTTGAAACCCAGGGACCAGGAATGAGTTATCCCTCCTGGATGTAATCCCACTGCTTGCTCTCTGGTTTGGGGCAGAAGCATTTACAAGAATTGAGTGGTGCCAACTTCAGTTTGCTGCTAAATGTCTCTTTCCAGAGAGGATGCACAATAATTTCCCCCAGATCGTTCACCTTTTCTATATGCCTGCTACCCCTCCTTGGGATACATACAAGAAAGGACTGTAGGAGCTCAGAGAATACCTCACTTGGAGAGAGGGCAGGAGTGGGCTGCCTTCATTTCTGTGGTGGAGTGGTGAGACTCCATCAGTGGGAGCTCAGGTGCTGCTGCTTTTACAAGGTCAAGTCTATTTATGCAGTGGTATGTGGAAATGCTTCACTTGATAAATGAGTCTGGCAGGAGAAGAGGGCGAAGCCCAGCCTGAAAGCAGACCTGAGGAAAGAGGTCAGTTGAAATTGGGTATCTCTCTCTTAAAGGAGTTTATAAAAAAGCTGCTGAAAGCAAGAACTCAAACTAGTCCCTTTAAAAATAGACTGTAAGTCAGTGCAATTTCAAGCAACAAAGCTTACTCCTGTGCTTGCTCTCTGCCTTATATAGCAATATCCATTCAGTGAAAAGGCAATTCTCCTGCTGTGTGCTGACCACTGAATACCTCTCTGGCAGGTCCATAAGAGGCAGCAGCACTATCTTCCCTTCATGGCTTTGTCCTTTCCCAAGGAAAGATCCAGAGGTCAGAAACTGAACACAACTTCATGCAGGGGTGGAAATTTCGACCTCAACAGGCTGGCCTCACCTATGCTCCCTGGGCACAGCCTGCCACCATTTAGGAAAAGGAGCCACTGAGAGTGGTTGCAAACCTGTGGTGGTGGTGTCTTTGGAGATAAGCTGATGAATTCCGTGAGGAATTGGAAAAGAGCACCCCAGGTGGGTGGTGCTGGAGTGTGAAAGGTCTTTGGCTGCCTTGAACGTGGTAAGTTGTTGGAGTGATCCTGTAGCCAAACTGCTGGGGCTGGAAGGACCCTGAAGGCTGTAGTTGTGCTGAGGGTGGAGCAGGCTGCAGGCAGAGACGAGCTGTAAGCTTTGTCTCCTCCTGCTGGGTCCCTTTTGCAAGAGAAAAAGTGGTGATAAAGGAAGAGAAAAGGTTCCACTTCATGCAGGGAACAAGCAACAGAATAATGTATTATGATCAGCATAGCACCAGGGAGAGACCTGAGATCTGTCTGGACCAGAGTGCTCAGACTGCCTTATTTGACTTCTAAAGAGTGAGGTAACCTAGTTCTGTCACTTAGCTGTCCTTAAAACAGGTAGTGATGCCACCAAGCTGCCCTGGGACTGCTGTGGGTCCTTAGTGTGGGTACCTACAGCAGCAGAGGTGAGCACAAGGTTAAAACTCTGTCCATTGCTACTTGTGCGTGCAGAACATCAGAGCAGGCTTAGCTGCTCCAGTGGAAATGGAGGGGTTTGAAAAAGTCTGTTCCCAAGCCAAATGAAAAACATTGTTCTGACCTTACTCAAGAAGCTACATCTTCCCCTCTCTTTCCTCCCCCTCACATTCCTCTCATAGCAATCACTGATCTCTAACCTCAGCTTCATCTGCCACAGCTAACCACTTTAAAAATGCTCTTAAACCTCCCTCCTCCAACTCTCTTGGTACACCTCATCTTGCTGTACCTCAGCACTTCCAGGGGCAGAGCTATCTTTGGAGGGGCATGAGTCAGCAGTGGAGGTTTTGAATAGGATTGTGTCAGGGCAGCAGATGACTGTGTCCAGAGCGCTGAGATTGGCCTAACCTGGTGTGTGTAGTACAAGGAGGTGTTTTGCTTCTCTTTTCTGTTTGCACATAAACAGAATTCAACAGATGACAGAAGTCATCAGACCTCCTGAGCTAATAGAAGGCTGCTGCAGACAATGTCCATTTTGGAGGCTGTCAGGAGAGTTTGTTTCCTAATTTGGTCACAGTGTGCTCAGGGTTGGCCTGCCTGCCTTTTTTTTTTTTTTTTTTTTTTTCCCCACACANTTTATATCACTCTCGTGGAGGGGAAGCTGTGTCAGAGAACCTTTAGCTCCTCTCACTTCCTCTCTGCAGAGGAAGTGATACTTGAAAGGTCCCTCTGAAAAAAACAACATACTTCTACAGCTGATCTTGCCAGTTGTGTGCTTTTTCTCTTTGCTCATCTCAATGAGCATCTCAATGAGCATCCTGAGTTGTTGTTTTTGGTGTTTTTTTTTTTCTTGTTTTTTGGGGGTTTTTAATTATTATTATTTTAATCCCTTCTGGGTGGTTATCCAAAACCTTCATGCTGGAGGACTTTGGAGTAGCTCTCTTCAGTGACTGAGCGAACTGTGCTGCAGCTAAATGGCATAATGACACCGATAAGCTGATAAATAGTGAGGGAGAGACCTGGGTTTGATTGCAGCTGATGGAAAGACCATGTGCTTTTTGCTTCACACAGCCACTGACAAGAGCCCTGGCATGCAGGGAGCTGTAAATGCCAGACAGGTGGAGAAGAAACACCGTGGCTTGGTCAGCTCTCTTAGAAGATCTTTGGAAGTTAACCTGTCTTAAACATCCTCTGAATCTAGAGACCACCAACCCCTTTAGAAGATGCCTGCTCTTTGCTCTTCGAGCAGTCAGCTCCCAGCAAGCTGCCTTCCTAATGTGCAGGGGACAATTCAGCCCTTCTGCTGTCCATGCGTGAGTTTTTCTTCAGCAACAGGAACAGCTGAGGCACCAACACCAAACTTGTAGGCCTCTTTGTTACTTGTTTTTCCTTTTTCTCTTTCTTTCCCTGCTAAGCCTAGCATAGAAATAAAAGTTTCCAGGTGATGCAGTTGAGGATGCAGCTCCAGCAGCTTTATTCAGTGTGACTGGGAAGCTGCTGTATGCCTGACATGGTTCTGAAGCTTGTTAAGGGAGCTGCTGTCTGTGGTGGAGAAGACTCCCTGGCCTTGGAAGCACAAGATGATGCTGGATTGTTTGCTCAAATCCAGCACTATTTCAGGTTCAGAGTGCATGTCATAAATGGCTTCAGCAGAACCTCAGGTTAAGGTGCTCCAGGAGCAACTTGATTACAGGCATTAAAAGGTTTGGCTGTGGACAGGCAGGTACGGACTGGTCTCTGCAGGAGCTCCACTGGAGAGAGGGAGCTTCAGTGTGTGTCATGCAGTGGATGCCAGGTTACCATTGACCTCTGAAAGATGAGTAACGGAGAAATGGGAACGTGAAGTGGTGACGCAGCAGGTTTAGAGGGGCAAAGGGAAGGTGAAACAGAAGTTTTCTTCTAATTTAGTAAAACTCACCTCTGTGTCATCCTTATTTACATATTATCTTCTAATTAGCCATGACTGACTCACCAACCACTTCCACCTGAAAGGAATGCTGTGTTTTGAAGTACAGGGGTTGTAATCTCAGTAGGCCAGCATTTCTTCTCCTCCTCCTCCCTCCCCTTCCAGTGCCCCCCAAAACGCATTCTCTTACTGCTTTTAACCTTCAAACCTCTTTCCTCCTGCTCTCCCTGTTACTACTCTTGCATTATTAATGGGACTGTAGCAATCCAGCTAGAACACTGACATTACTAATTACTACTTGTAGCAGAGGAATGAGGAGCAAGATAGAAACTGGGTCAGGAAATGTTGTCATTGGAAGATGATAGCATCAGAACCAGAGAGCAGAACTTTGTACAAGCAGGTTTGCATTGGAGGTGACCTCCTTCACCCAGCCCTGTACCTGTCCTCCTTGCTTGCTGCATGCAGATGAGGGGAGTCCATCTCTCACACACGAGGAGGTTAATGGACCTGAGGACTGGACTGATATGTTGTGTTCTGCCTGCTGGCACTTCAAACATCACAAAATTCCTGTGCTCTTTGCTGCTGGAGCCCCTTCCCTTGTTGGTGTCAGAGGCTGAGGAAGCGTAAGTGGCAGTGTTGAGTTTTGCATTCAGCGAGAGTCTGTCACGCTCGACGTGTTCCAATTGTCCTTGCTAGTACCAAGGGCATCCTACAGCAGCAAACAGCTCTCCATGCTCCGTGTAAAGAAGAGAATATGGCTGCTGTGAGATCAGAATGAGAACATTATTTGGAGGATGCAGCAATTAACCTGTGATTCTTGAGCTGCTGTAAGCAGAAGGAATTGGCTGCTTCTGGTTAATGCCTGTTCACTCAATTGGGCAGAGCATCCACCTGGGAATCTGGCATCCTTTGGAGGCCTTGCGTGGAAGGTTGTGTTGCTGAGCTTGCTTGCTCCTTGAGAAAGGGGCAGTTGTGGAAAAGGAAGTGTCATTTCGAACACCAGCTCTCATGGTGAGCGATAGTTAAAGCAGTCTCTTTAAACACACACTCTCCTCTTTGAAATGGTTAAAACAGTTAAAATAGGTCAGCAATAAACCACAAAACCAGAACTGATCAGCATGTGCTGGCCAAAGGCTGAAGTCAGCCTCCCAAAAAGGAGCTTTAAAAGAAAAAAGACGAACTGAAGTCTAACCTCTGAGGTGTGAATTTGCTTGCTAGTGATGAGGAGATGAGAGCATGTCTCTGGGTGAGATGATTGGCTCAAGGTGGCAGATTCCTTAGAAATTAGAGGATTGAAGCAGCTCTGTGAGGAGGAAAAACTGAGACCTGGGGCTGTTCAGTCTAGAGAAGAGCAGCCTGAGAGGGCATCTTCTCAATATGTAAAAGGCAGATGTCAAGAGGATGGGCCAGCAACTCTTTGTTGGTGCCCACTGGCAGCGGGCACAAACTGGAACCCAGGAGGCTCACAGGATCACAGGATGTTAGGGGTTGGAAGGGACCTCCATAGATAGAGGTCCCAGGTTCTATCTGAACAGGACGAGAAAATTCTTTCCTATAAGAGTTACAGAGCCCTGGAGCAGGCTGAACTCAGATTGTGGAGTCTCCTTCTCTGGAGAGATTCCAAACCTGCCTTGACATTGTGATCCTGGGTAACCTGCTGGTGGTGACAGCAGAGGGGTTGAGCTAGCTGATCTGCAGAGGTCCCTTCCAACCCCCACCTTTCCATGATCTCTTGTAGACAGAGGAAGGGCCTGTGTTTCTTCCCTCTGGGCATTGCTGGTCCCTGCTTGTGCATCAATTGGGTGATGCTGCCTTTGGACCAATGTGGGGAAGCATCAAGGCACTTTGTGCTCCGTCCCTGCGGGGCAGTCGCACACCCAGATAAGTGAGTAGTACACTTCAGTTATGTCCTCAACAAAGGCAGGAGGCCGGCTCCTGAGCAGCATGACTCTCTCAGAAGTCAGATGGTAGCTCACAAAGCGAGCTGGGTATTTGGGGCTGGGCAGATTTGACAATATCCCCTTTTCAGAGATTATCCTTTAAACTGTCCTAGTTGCACATCGCCTTTGGCGCCTGCCCGAGCCTTTTGTAAGGATGAGCAGTATTTAAAAGAGAGGCTGGCTACTCTAATCTCTTCTCCGTGGGCTGAAAAATAGATCCTGCTGTAGCTGGCCAACTTTATTTCTCTACCTGATCATAAGAAGTGTAGGGGCTCTTAAATCCTGGCTCATGTTTTATCCGTGGTGGTGGTGGGGGCTGCCTGTTATCTCGAAGCAAGCCCAAAGCAGAGCTTTGCTTCTGCAGCTTGGGATGTCTGGGGGTGGGGGCAGGTGGTTCTGTGAAGTGGGAGCTGATGATGATAGGTAATATTTTTGGTTTTTTTACCACGGATCTAATAAAGCCACGCTGGAGCTGGAGAGGTCTAGAGTTTATAACCCCAGGATTTTTTGGGCTTAGAAAAGGCGAGTCCTGATTTGCCGTTAAAAGTTGAGTGTTGTCGGTAAGGGGAATGCTTTCTTTGGCCAGAGTTTCATGTGCACGTATTTAATTAAAAGGCGACAGGGTTAATGAAGCTTGGAGTGCATAAGGCCTCATTCCCTGAATTTAATTTTCTTTAATTGCTCCAGAGATTGGAAATCCCAACTGTGGTTGTCCCCTAACATGTGAATTAAGGAACTGAAAAGGGACGATTTGAATTGTCTCATTCGGTGCCAGCTTCTTCCTCTTCTACTGGTTTGTTTTTTGTTGGGTGTGGTTTTTTTTTTTTTTCATCTTTTTGCTTGAAAGAGGAGTAGATAAAAGTGCTTTAATCAATGTTTGAGCTTCGTGGTGGAACTGGCAACGCTGTCAGCTGCCAACACTTTGGCCACTGGGAATGAGGTGAAAAACAGGGAGTGTTTCTGCAGGTCGTGTCGCTCATCTCTAATGGTTTACAAAAGATGGAAAGCAAATACAGCTTTTATTCTTCTCCCACCCCAATACCTGCCATCACATTCAGGGTCAGTGGGGTTAAGTCAGCAGGATTGCATGTCACAGCCCAGATCTAGCCAGCCTTCATTTAGTGTGCAGCTTGAAAAAGGAAAAGGTGTTTGGAGGGTGGATTTCTTGCTTGTTTTCAGGGACTCTTCATAGCGGTTTTAGCGCTTAAGACCTCTGTGAGAGTCAAGGTCTTTTTGTGCTCCTCTTGTGTTAACTGCNGCAAATCCACAAAGCAGCAAAATGATCAGCGATGGCAAGAGCTGGTCGCATTCCTGGCTTCGTTACAGGCAAAACTTACGACCCTTGCTGAACGTCCCCGTATGTGGTGCTTTCTATCTCTATTTGTGACAGATGCTGTCAGATATTCTAAGGCTGCTGTAGGTTTTTATGTGTCCTCCTGGGCTTGTTAGCAGCTACAGCCTTGACTAGATGGTTAATAGAAAAGAAAGCTTCCAGCGGCAGCAGAAGACGTTGGGGGTTAATTTAATGCACATCTACCACTGGAACCGTGGGGGCAACAAGTGGTTGAAGGTTTTGCTTTTTGGAGGTCTTAGCTGTCAGAAGTCCTTGGAAAATTATGTAGTAGCATCCCCTTGATCTGGTGGGGACGTTGCCATAACCACCTGGCATGTGGTACTGATAGATGAGCATCCCCTGCTGTCAGACTTTCCCAGTAAGAAGCTGGTGGCTGCTGGTAAGCTGTGGTATATAAAGTGGTGCCTGAAGTAAGCTTAAGGGCTGAGGGGTATTGTTCTGAATGAACTTGGCTCTCAGGAATGTTATCAGGTCTCCTCCTGTTGCTGTGGAAAGAGCTGCCCCACAGGCACCCCTGTTCTGCCTGTGGATCTGGGTGTGTTTGGGGTGGCTTTAGCACCTAGCACCCTGGCGACTTGCATTTTGAAGAGGTGACAGAGAAATGCCCTCCACATACGAGCTCTAAACCTGCATTCATCAGTCCTGCCTATTGAATCTCTGCCTGAACAGATGAATCCATAAAAACATTGGGGTTTAAAAAATGCAATTATTTTCTGGCGTTGTTTAATCCTTTTTGCTTCCCTGCCAGCCTGCTCATCTTCGGCTGGAGTCAGCACAAATACCTCTTTGAAGCTTGCACTTCTGGCCTGAAGGAAACCACTTTCTTTGCTACTACACTAACACCTCTCCTGCACCCTGATGGTTTAAGTGACCTCTGCCCTGTCAAATAACTAATAGCCGGGTCATTGTGCCAGGGGCCAGGAGGTCCAGAGCCTGGCCCGTGTGCGACTGCTCCTCCTGCCACAGGCTCAGGGAACAGAGGTGATGCTTAAGTGGTCTCCATGCTGCTACCAGTGTAAACAGAGCAGATGTTTCCCTGAGTTGGAGGAGCATTAATGGAATGCCTCAGCCCTGGCTGATGTAAAACATCTCTGCGAGTTTGGGGGATGAGGTCAGCAGCACTGAAAGCTGATGGGAGTTTAATGTCGAGCCTGCCTCTCCAAGCCAAGGGGTCAACTGAGAAGGCTGTGGCTAATGGAAATGCAAGTACACTTGTCATAAATCAGTGCCAAAATACTCAACAGGCTTAGCTGCCTCTGGGTGCTGCAGCCAGCAGTGTTTCTGTTACCACCCATCAGCCATTCAGTGCCTGCTTGCCTCACTGGGTGCTCCTTAGCATTTGACTTCAGCGGGGGACAAACAGGCTGAAAATGGAGGGGTTGGAGGAAGCTTTGTCTCCATGTCCTAGGAAACCCCTGCCCGCTTCACTGCCTTGCCCTCGCCATTTGTGGGGTCCCATGGTTACTGCATCCCACCCACTGCAGGAGGGCAACTGGGAGCTTGTTTCAAACCAGTTGTCCTCCTGGTGAAAGGAGCTGGGTCATGTTTCTGCTGCGAGGTTGCTAGGAAGTCCCGAGGCGTCCAGGAGAGCATTGAGAGGAGGAGGCAAAGCAGGCTTGGCATTGCTTACAGATCATACTGGGGGGGTTTTAAAGCAAACAAATCTTGTAAAAAGTAAAGAGCAGCATTTTTCTAGACAATGAGGAAGCCAGTTTGCTCTCCAGACTAACCAGCCCACTTCCCATGGAGCTGGACACTGTAACATGCCATTTGCCAGCGAGATAAGGTGGTCCTATTTGTTCAGTGATTGATCCTCTGAAGCGAATCTGAAAAGAATGCTTTATTGCTCTATTTATTTTCTCAAAAGAAGCTTCCTTGACCTCATTTTGTTGTTGGGAGCATACATGCCTTTAAGCTAAATCTCAATTTGGGGTCTGTCTGCAGGGTTTGCTGCTTAAAACGCATTATCTGTGGGCTGTTAGTGGCAGAGATGCCATTCAGAAGCAAGAGTTAAGAATCTCTGCCCAAGGCCTTTACGGTATTGAAAAGCTTTGCCACCATACCCAGCATCACTCTAAGCCAGCCTGCAGCTAGAAGGTGGTTTGGGTGTTTTGTTGCTAGGTGTCTTGGGGTTTGTTTTTTTCTTCTTCTCTTTTGGGCCCTCCCTAGAGGGCAGAGGTTAAAACAAAGCAGATGCTCTTGGCTAGTGTCTGTACTCTGCTAAGAGGCAGTTGCTGTAAGAGGTCTTGCTTTGGCTTCTGGCACGTGAAATGAGGATGCTGCCTCCTGTTTGTGAGTGGATGTCAGGCTTGATTGGAAAAAAAAAAAAAAATCTGAAAGAGCCAGATCATAGAATCAGGGTTGGAAGGGACCACAAGGATCATTTAGTTCCAACCCCCCCTGCCATGGCCAGGGACATCCTACCCTAAATTAGGCTGCCCACAGCCTCTGCCAGCCTGGCCTTAAACACCTCCAGGGAAGTGGTCCCAACCACCCCCCTGGGCAACCCATTCCAGACTCTCACCACTCTCATGCTGAAGAACTTTCTCCTCACATCCAATCTGAATCTCCCCCACCTCCAGCTTTGCTCCCCTTAATTGGTGGTGTTACTGCACTGCCTCCACCCTAAGGTGCATTATCTATGTAAGTAAAACCTGAAGGTGCCTTCAAGTGGCACCTTATCCCCAAACAAGGGAAAGGACTGCAGCTACCAGACTGGCTTGAGAAAAGAGGGATGGATCTTCCAGGTAGCTGGAAGCTGTGCCAGTTGGTGTGTTTGCTGGTAGTCTGCTGCTATATTTAGTTTCTCTTGGCCTCCCTGAATGAGCACATTGAACTTTTCTAGATATGGAGATAGGCACAACACCAAGCAGCTCAGAGCACCAGCTTGCCAGCTGCTTGGCTTCAGAGTTGTTGTTTCAGCCTTGGTCCTTGCTGTTCCTGTGTTTGGGGTAGAAGTTCAATAGATGGAGGTTATCTGAGCCAGAGTTGTTTTTGTAGCAGTTCTGTCTGCACATGAAAGCTGGACTACTTTTTTTTCTTTACTAAAAGCTTCTTTCTGAAGTGTTTTATTATCCTGTGGCATTAACCCTTTGTGGTGCATTTCAGGTGTGCAGTGAGGAGCAGGCTCTTCACAGGACTTACTAAAGAGTGTTTCCAGTTCTCTGCCACAAACAAGCACAGGGGACACTTTGAGATACAAATTTCTTTTGCCGTGAGAGATCCTTGTCTTGGATAATTCTGACTTCCCCATGTAACTAAATACGGGTTTGGTTTTGTTTTTGGGGTTTTTTTCCACTTTCTGGAACTTTATTCTGGTTGCAGCTGTTGTACAAGCTATAGATTTCTAGATTTGTGTCAGAAAACCATGACTTCAGACCGCTGGGATTTTTGTGGGTGGGTAGAAAGTGATAACAGATTAATGAGTTTTGCTTAGCATCTCCCATCTGCCAGACTAAACCACGTTTTGCACAGGAGACTTAACACAGCTGTTTCGAGCTGCTCCTCTAAAAGCAAAGCACCCTTTACCTAGTCAAAACTGACCCCTGATCTAAAAACAGCAAGCACTGCTCTCTTGGAAAGCAGTGCCTTATATATAATTTACTTTCTTTTTCCTGACCCCAAGCACTGCGATGTGCTGAAAGCCTGCAAATGAGGAAAAGCAATGCTGAGATGGAGAGATGCAGGTGATCCCCTGAGGAGGCAGGTACAAGCCCTGGGCACTCACTGAACACATGGATCAGGTTCCCTGTCTGCAATTTGAACTCTTACTGCTGTGACAGTTGGAATTGCTTTACCTCTGTGAGTAGATAAATGAAAAGGTGTTGGGTAAAATGAGTGTTCTCTGTCCCAGTGTGGGTGACAGGCAGCAGAGGATGGTGACTGGCAGGCAGTAGCTGTGCAGGGCTGTACGTTTAAAAGCGCTTTCTCAGATTGCACTTGGCTCAGATCCCTGTCGCTGCAAGGGGCAGCCTCAAAATCCAGCTGTGAGCAGAGCCAGGGAGAGGAATGAGATGACCTGATCAGGGAAAAGCTGCTGTGCCTTCACTGTGGCTGTTAGCTCCTCTGTTCCCTCCTGTGAGCTCTGAAAGTTAAATGGGAGTGAAGTAGCTGGTGAATAAGAGACCTGTTCCCCATCACCTGCTTCCAGTTACAGGCAGCAAGTTGCCATGGCTAAGACACCCATCAGTTATTGGTACTTTGAGAGTTATTCTCCAGCTTTTTTTCTTAGCAGAGAAGTTCCCAGAAAGTACCTACAGAAGTGAGCATTGCCGTTGTGTGTGCCTGCACAGAAACCTCCCCTGCTGTTCCCCTGCACCCTTCCTCTAATTTTTTTCGTTGCCTGCAAGACTGGGTAAACAGCCCCAGTCCTGAAGGAGCCTGCAGGCACTGGGGAGTTGGAGGGGGTAGGGGAAAGGCTGGCTTGGCTGATCTGGCTGTGTAAAACTGAAAGCTATTTACTCAGTGCACTGGGTGGACTGTGTCTGTATATTACGAGTTGTGCAACTGCACAGCTGGACCAAAACAGACCGAGGTCCTCTGACTTGTCTCCCACATGGACTCGTTACAGCTGCTTGTCAGGAAGATGCACACTTCCCGTGTGTCACTTCAGATGTTCAGAGTGCTGCTTGGGTTAATGCCTGGAGCATCTATGGGTCTGCTTGCTGCTTTCTATGGCCTCGATGACAGATGCTATCCCTAACGTTTGCACCGGGCAGCTCCTCTCAAGTGTCTCACGTAACCGTGGAGAAGTGAAAGCAATCAGTGTGTTTACCAGGAATGACACAGTCAGTCAGGGTTGGAAGGGACCACAAGGATCATCTGGTTCCAACCCCCCCTGCCATGCCCAGGGACACCCTACCCTAGATCAGGCTGCCCACAGCCTCTGCCAGCCTGGCTGCAAACACCTCCAGGGAAGTGGCCCCAACCACCTCCCTGGGCAACCCATTCCAGGGCTTCACCACTCTCATGGTGAAGAAGAACTTCACTCTCGTGTTCAGTCTGAATCTCCCCATCTCTAGCTTTGCTCCATCCCCCCTAGTCCTGTCACTACCTGATAGCCTAAAAAGTCCCTCCACAGCATTTTTTGTAGGCCCCCTCCAGATACTGGAAGGCTGATGTAGTCCTTGGACTTGGATGCTGGGGCATCAAGGGAGGAGAGGATCTTTTCTTTTCATTGTGGCATGAGTGACACCAATGATTCTTGGTTAAGAATGACAGGAAGCAAGAAAACCCATAGAGGAAGTTTGTAGAAGTATTTTCTGCAGTCAGATGTTAAAGCTCTTTAAAGAGAAATGTTTCGAGATTGCTTGATAAGGCTAAATGTGTACCTTCAGACATCTGTGTGACATCTCAAATACAGCAGTGGTAAGATAGTATTAGAAGTCAAAAAGGGAAAGCTGGTTGAAAACCCATGCTAAGAGTCAGCCTGGAGCTTTTGGATCAGATTGGGGATTTTGGTTGAGAAGGAGGAAAGGAGATTTCAGGTAAATGGAATTTTTGGTGTGGGAAATGGATGCTTTTAGAGGAGCCTCTAATGGTCACTTCTGGCTTCATTCTGAGTTGAAGTCTGTTGCTTTAACATCATAGCAATCCACAGCCCCACCATTTCAAGCTGTGATTCAGCTAGATTGTCCAGGCTAAACCAGACTAGGTGTGAACAGACGTGGCTGGCTGACAGCTGGGGAGCCCAAGAACTGTGAGAAGTGGCAGCCTGCCTTCAGTAGGCAATGCTTTCCTGGGGATCATGTTCTGTGTTAATTAGCACTGCCAGGGAAGAGACAACCTTGGAACATGTGTGATTCAAAGGCCACAAACTCAAAGAAGAAAAACTTTTAGAAAGCCATTAGGCAAAGTACAGTGGGTGGTGCAGAAAGTCCCCAGCCCTTGGAGAGCTGCACGCAGGAGCAGTGTGCCTGTCCTGTCTGTAAGGTGTTTTCCTCCCTGCCCCCCATCTTCCTATGCTGGAAACAGCAGGTCTAAATGGACTTCTAGTGGTGGCACCCTGGGTCATGCCAGTTAGGCTGGTGGACAAAACTAGCACTGTTTTGGTACTGAGGAATAAGGTCTGTTTGAAAAGGGCTGTAGGTGATGGCTGCAGCTAAAACTCCATTTGGGGCTTGAACTCTATAAGGCAGCCTTCGTTTTGTGACCAGTGGCTTCTTAAATAGCTGTTGCCCCAAAGCTGGGGGTAGTCACTTCAGTACCTACATACTGAAAAAGAGAGGTTCTTCTGTCAACCAGAATTCCTCGAGTTCTACTGAACCAAGGTAGGTGTGTGTGGGCGTGCAGGAAGGTCCTTCTCTGCCTGTTTCTCTCTGTGTGCCTCCCCACTTAGCTCTGAGTACAGATGTTTATGCATATACTTAGAAAATGCTGCTCTGGAAATGAACTCCTTTTTTTTTTTTTTTTCTTTTTTTTTTGTTTCAGCACTCCACCTCCCACTTTTATATTTTAAGACTCTTCACTCTCTCATAGTAATTTTCCAAGTGGATTAGTGCAGGTCACCAAGGCATCCACAGGAGTGAAATACAGCGAGACCTTACTGTCATCTCCTGAAACACTCCAGCACTCCACCCCACTGCTTATCAACCCTCACTCCAGTAATCCTAATAGCTGTGTCATAGCAAGATTAACAGAAATCCAGGCAAATATTTATGGTTCCCTTCAAGGTATGTATTAATCCAAGAATGTGAAGTAGGGTAGATGCTTTACGAGGAGAGCTTGGAAACCTTGCTGAGAAGGGATTCTGCCAGGCTGGCTAAGCTGCTGCTGGCTGGGGGAAGAAGTGTGTGGTGTCTTGCAGGTGTGAGGATGGGGAAAGGAACAACTGTAGCTCATGAAGGTGGAAGGAGGGACAAAGACAAAGTGTCCCTGTTGCCCTTGGAGCTATAGTGGCATCATACAGTAACTTGGTAATGAGAAAATGGAAAAGAAACACAAAGGCAAAAGAAAGGAGGAGCAGCTTGAGGCTGGAGGAGAGAAGCCAAAGAGCTATACAGCAAGGTGGCAACTAATAAATGTCTGAGCAGGCAGTATTGGATGGGAGTTTTAATCATGGTGAGGACTGGTTCCTTTTTGTCTGCAGGGCTGTGCAGGTTTCTGGAGGCTGACACAGGAGGACTAATGAGGTACAAGAGGACTAATGAGGTATGGCTTCCTCCCCAGAGTACAGCTAGTCTCTAAGGTGATCAGGTGCCAGACTCTAGCTGATAGTGAGGATACTCTCATATTTTAAAATCCCTGTACGCATAAACAAAAAAAAGGCCTAAGCTGAGATCTTTAATAGCAGCACATCAGCACATGTGAGCCACGCAGGCAGGAGCTGTGGAGGAGAAGGACCTGGTGAGATGCATGGTGGAGGTTGCAGTAAGTCAGTCTGCAAAGGGATGAGCTGGAAAAGGAGTAGGCTCTTTGTGGATGTAGCTCCAAACTCTGAGACATCTCTAGTGTCCTTAGTGTGCCTGGCAAGGCTGTGGTAATCTGTAATACTTAAAAACATTGGGAGGGGAATAAAGGAAGAAAAAGAAAATTTAAAAAGGCGGGATTAAGGCATGTTGGAATTGGGGAGTGCTTTGATTCTGGTTCGACGGCAGAGCTACGACACCAGAGGGAGCAAGCGAGCCTGAAATAGTTGCTTTCAACAAAACCCAGCAGCAAATAATCGCAGCCTTTGCAAGAGGTAAATTAAAACCATCCCCAGCCTGGGAAACATGCACAGCTCAGCATCTTTTCTCCATAAATATTTCCCGGCTGTTGATTCTTTGTAACCCTTTCGGAGCCCAGCAGCGAGCTGCCTCCTCGCTGTGTGCTCCCTGAGTATCTGCTGGGCAGAGGTTTTGAGCTGTCAGGTAACTGAGCTCTGTTGAACCTTACCGGCCTGGAGAGGTCAGAAAGGGTTGGTTTAAATCAGTCTGGCCTTCCTGCGTGCCACTGGGCAGCCTGGCATCCTGATGGGGTGGTTGTTAGTACTGGAGCAGTAGATGAAGTCACTTCCTTAGCACCCCTCGTGTGTTTCTACAGCTAAACAACAAAGTTTGGAGGAGGTTGGTCACACTGTCTACTTTTTACTACCTTTAAATGTGGAGCTTGCTCAGTCTTTGAATACTCATTAGGAGCAGGCAAGTACCTGGAAGTGTAGGGGTGTTTAACATTGGTGTTGTCAAAGTTCAGCTTCAGACAGACAATGTTTTTCCCACCCTCATTCTTTGGCACTGCAGCCTTGTCTCTGCACGGAGATGCTAGGAGGTGTATGCAGCGTTTTGCTCCGGAGAAGCTGAGAGCAAGCTGCCATAAGAGGGCTCCAGAGGCCTGTTCTTGAGTACGATCCTTTGTGGAGCAATATTCCTTTTTTTTCTTTAGCAGTGTGCCCGAGCTGCCTTATCAAAACCCTCTGACACCTGCTCGAAATATATCTATTTTATTTTTTTTTTCCTGGTATTGCTCAGACTGGCAATGAAGCGAAGCTGCTCTCCTCCTCTGAACCAATGTGCATGCTGCAAAAATGCCTTATGCTAGTTAAGCTTATTTCTGTGATAAGAAAAAAAAAC
The DNA here is from genome assembly GCA_013396835.1 of Psilopogon haemacephalus. Taxonomy (NCBI): domain Eukaryota; kingdom Metazoa; phylum Chordata; class Aves; order Piciformes; family Megalaimidae; genus Psilopogon; species Psilopogon haemacephalus. The sequence continues at coordinate 938,590 of VWZI01015288.1, forward strand.
TGGCTTAGTAAGACTCCTTGCAGGGGAAGCCCTGATGACCTCAACTCTGAAGCAGGAGCTGTGTCAGGCTGCAGGGAGCTGAGACCTGCGAGCACCGTGAGAGGCATCGTTCATCTGTATGCATCGAGCTGCCTGCCTGTCTGGTGATGAGCACAATGAGACTCAGATGAGGTTTGGGGCAGGGGAGGGAGGTGTGTTGCCATGACAATACAAATTGCAATGGATGACTCTTCAGATAAAAGCAACACGGCTTTCAGAAGAGGGAAAACAGTGGTGTAAAATAACAGCACTTGAAATAAGGTGTGGATTGTAGCTTCGAGTAGATGTGGCTTGCTAGGAAAACATGGGGCTGGAACCTCTGGAAAGGCTCTTCCCCTCTGGGGCGTTGAGGGAGCATTAAGAAGATCAGGCAGGAGCCAAGCATCCTATGAGTAAGTGTCCAGCAAGTTTTCCATGCAAATATTTGGACAAGCAGTAATGAGTTCCAGTAATAGCTGGCTGCTGACTCGCATAGCTGCAGGAGGTGCTGGGCGAGCAGGACCTGTGTGCTGTTAGCCAGCTTGCACTGAAGGTGCAGCTGCCAGGCTGATGCAGCCAGGCACGGTGCAGATGGCCAACTATTTATATTTCTGTTGTGCCTAGAGCACATTCCTCTCTCTTACCACTGTCTGAGGGAAAGTAAAGGTCCCCTGGAAGCCAGAAGCAGTAAAGATGTATTTACAGGAAAGAGAGCGAAGTCCAACAGACCCTAGTCCTGCTCCAGGGGCTTTTTAGGAATCTTCTGGATGATGCTGTTTTGGTGGAGCATTTCCAGTCCTGCTGTGAATCCCAGTTAGAGACTGGGCTTGTTTTCAAGCATGGCTTGTGTAAGATCTGTTTCTAATTTAATCTGGCACCTACCTGTATGCCTACCCCTTTTAAACATCGACTCCAAAGACCACAGCAAACCAGGCCCTTTTTTTTTTTTTTTAATTATTATTATTTTAAACCATCCCAAAACTTTTCCCAAGGAGAAACTAAACCTACCCAGCTGCCTGTAATTCAAGATGTGTGATGATTGCACTGGTGTCACAGCCTGTTGTGTCTTGTTGAGCACAAATAGAAATTCCAAGGAAGGATGGGATAATTAGAAGCAATTTAGCCATCCTTGTGACTGCATAAAAATAACAGGACTTTTTTTAAGGATGAGTTATTTTTAGTGACCTCGTGTCAAAAAAGGTTTGTGGGGAGTTGCATCAGAAAAGAGTAACACGAGGTACCTGCCCTTTTTTTCCTCCCCCCCTTTTTCAGTCTGATGTGCTGAGAGTCTGGCTTCATAAAATAACTTGGCACTGGAAGTTGTCGTGGTAGCTAGCACAGCCCAGAGGCATCCTTGCAAGGAACATCAGCATCAGATTTAGCAGTGGGAGCCACAACTGACCAAACACATAGTGGGCAGTGCAAATCTGATTGAAGGAGAGAACATGGTTCAAACAATACACCCAAAGAAACCTTGCAGCCTGGAGCCTTCTGATGTCTATCTGATTTGTACTTTATGTTGATGGTTTGTTGTGTCTTGGGAAGGGTAATTTTTTTGGTGTTGTTTTCCTGTCCTGGAATGAGGTTCTCCAGTAAGGTTGTTTTTCAGGGTTGTCCTGAAAAGCTGTGCTTGCAAGAGAGAGGTTCCAGGTTGTCACACAAAAAAAAAAAAAAAAAGGTTTTGTGGATTTTCTGTTATAGCCAAGCCTCTTTGTGCTTCTGAGAAGGTAGGTAGTGGTGTTTATATCTTGAAGAGGGAGAGGACTCACTGCCAGACAGCACCTAAGGCTCTACAGCTTACCATAGGAGAGGTACTCAGCTCTGTGTTGTGTGTTACCAAAGGCTGAGCTTGTGCAAGGCTAAATGAAACTCAAGATAAATACTGATGGTAATCTTAGGTGATCACTGCGGAGAGCTTGCACTGAACGACCTCTTAAAGGTCTTTTTCAAACCCCAGACCACTCTGATTCCATGAGTCTTGCTGGAAAGCAATTGGGCATGAGTGGAGCAGCTTGTTCTAAGGTCTGGTGTAGGACAGAGTAATACGTCTTTCAGTATAGAGGGGAAGGACATGGATCCATTCATTACTGTTGTCTGTCTCCCTCCTTGCTGGAAGTCTTTTGGTTTGAGAGGCCAGTGCTGGGGAGGGGAAATGCATCAGATGCATGTGGAAACCACAGCAGGGAAGAGAGTTGGAGACATTGTGAATAGGAAGCAGCGATTCCTTGAGTCCCTTTAAAATGCCTTCTTAATGGGGAACTCCAACTAGGTAGTTTCCTCAGCACTAACAACCTTCTCCTGAAAAACTGCAGTACAGAATGTCTTGGGAGAGGACTGGAACACCTCTCCTACAAGGACAGCCTGAAGGAGCTGAGGATGTTCAGCCTGGAGCAGAGAAGGCTCTGGAAGACCTAATAGCAGTCTTCCAGTACCAAAAAGGGTCTTGCAAGAGAGCTGGAGAGGGACTGTGTACAAAGCTTGTAGCGACAGAACAAGGGGCAATGGTTTCAAATTAGAGGAGAGCAGAGTTAGACTGGATGTTAGGAACAAGTTCTGCACCGTGAAGAGTGATGGCACACTGAAACAGATTGCCCAGGGAGGTGGTTGAGTCCTATCCCTGGAGATTCTTGAGGCTTAGTCTTGACAAGGCTCTAAACAACCTGATCTCTGGTGGAGGATATTCTGCTGACCGCAGGGGGATTGGACTAGATGAACTTTGGAGGTCTTTTTCAACCCAAACCGTTCTATGATCTTAATCCTACAGGCATCACAGTGACTTTTCTCCCCAGATGCTGCTGTTTAGGCATCATCTCCCTTAATGAGACTTGACAAAGTGACACTTGGCTTCATTTTTACTCCCGGAGTCATCTTCAGTTGTGTGGTTTCCACCCAATACTGCTGCATTGTTTTATGTGATTCTGAAGGCAAAACGCAGCACTGAACAAAGATGAAATTGTCTTGTCAGCTTCTGTTGTTGGAGCATCTGAAATGTGAGGTGTGAACTACTGCTGGCAACCAGCAAGCAGTTGTCAGTGCAGGGTCACTTGGCCCTCATCTTTGTGTAAATGGCTTTAAGTGTGGCTGTGTTTAATGGTGTGAAGAGAAGAGAACATTTTTTCACTTGCAGCATAAAAGCAGAGTTACTGTTCCTGACTAAAATCCCTTGTTGTTTCTTTTTTTCTGTTGAGCATGTCTGCATTTAAGCTCAGAAATTGGAACGATATCTTACAGGAGAAATGTAGGGGTTTAAGCAAGCATCAACATGCCCTAACTAAAAGGGCAAATGCATTCCTGATCGAACTGAGATTCTTAGCTTGTTAACCATCGTTTTCCAGCAGTAGGCTCAAATGGAATGGAGCATATTGGGTCACCTGGGAAAACAGTGCAGAGGCTTCCCAGACTGTGCACAGGAGCTCAGGGCAGAACTCCTCAAATGCTGCCCAACTCTCTCTCTTTGCTGCCCCTATTTTTTGTTTCCCTCCCTTTTCTTGTCTTGTTTTAATAGACTTCTGTGCTCCCCCAGTCTGGCCTTGTTGCCCATATGCATTCCTGATGGAAGCAGGAGAAAAACCCTTTAATCCTTACTGGGGGACACTGGTGGCCTCTGGTGTTTCCGGAATTTTGAGGAAGTCACTGAGGTTCCTCCTCCTTGACTCCACTCCACAGAAATGTGACAGATGGGTCTTTGCCTTTTATGGCCAGTAACGCTGGCTTCCCTTTGCAATAAAATCCTGGGTCAGAAGTGGAAGGGAGAAGTCAGGCAGGAGGAAGGGGCTGGTCTCACCAGCTCTGAATGGGTGGGGATGCCATTTGCGACAGAGGCTAAAATAAACCAAGTTACAACATCTACCCAGAGGTGCTGATTTTGTTTGCTTGAGGAGCGCCTTAGGTTTACAGTCTGGTTGCTTAAGGTAGCAATTAGGGATTGTGACTCTCCTTAATTTCGTGGGGAGCAGCTGATTTGGTCATAACCCAGGTTTGCAGGTAGTCTGAGTGAGTCTAGATAACTCTGATTGAATCTAGACAAGCACAGGGGGACAATACTCACTTCTTGACAATCACCTTCAGTCCTTCGTGCCAAGTGAAATGTCTTGGCCTGTTATGGATGTCCCAGAATAGTTTTCTTCCTGGATCCTAAAGAGTCATTTTCCACGGCACTTAATGGGGTCTTTGTGCCTGACACTTGGCACTGGCTTCCCTCATTAGCTGAGAACAGGTAATGTCCCTCTGAGTGGTAATTGCCAACAGTGCTGGTAAGCCAAAAGCCAGCTTTGTCTTTTGCCAATTATGTCTTTTACAAATTGCAAGTGGTTTGATGAATTTGAACCTTAAAAGTATTTTTCTAATAAAGTGAATCTGCTGCTCCTTGCCAGAAAGTTCTCCATATCCTCTTTCATGATGTTAATGCAAATGGCTCATTTGGCAATGGCTAAAACTGCTCCATTTTTTTAACTGGTGCAGCTCATGTTTCTTCTCCCTGCAAAACCTGTTGGCAGCCACTTCACTTTTGGTTCTTATTCAGCACTTGAGCTCTGAAGTTAGGAAGGATAAAAAAAGATTAGGATTAGGAGAGTCTGTTGTGATGTTCTGGGGCTGTCCATGAGACTCCTTTGCTCTCAGGAGCTACTGACCTCGAGAAAATGGCTCCTTTATGGCCCCCCCTGCTCTTCTCTGGAAGACAGCTGAAAAAAACCTTTTTTTTTCCCTGCTTTAACTGGTTATTTCCCTACTTGCACCTCTGAACAAATGAGTTGGACATGTGAGGTAGGAGCAGAGCTCCATACAGCTCAGGCGTTTCGTTCCATCTCACCCCCACTACATCACCAGTTGCAGGTCTGCAGCTGCAGGTCTACACCTTGTGGAGAAAGGTGTTTTGAAGATCTCCATTCTTGGGTGGTGCACTGTAGGAAGGGCAACAGGGTTTGCTGGCACAGAAAGCCTCCTCCCTGGGGTTACTGACTGGTCAGTAGGACGTGTTGGGGAAGCACTTTAGAAACAGTTTCCAGTAGCATCCGCATATTATTCTGCTGTGTTTTAACGATGGTCTGTTTGTGTCCACACTATTTTTTTTTTTCCTTCCTCTCCTTGTCTTTACAATAGAGATCCTGAGAAAATGAGAACAGGAATCTGTAAGCTACTCTGGAGTTGGGGAAATGGCTGAAACCAGCCCTGTTCCTAAATACTTCTCCTGCAATACCAAAACTATTGATTTAATCTTCAGGTATCCCACACTCCATGTTTTTTAATCTGTGGTTGCTACCCCTCAGAGCATTGTACTTAATCCTTTTGGAGGTGCTGCGTGTCCAGTGTGACTCAATATCTTTTTTATAAGGTACACTTTAGATAAGGTAACACCAAAGCACCAGCCTTGCTCCTCACCTACATTCAATCATACCACAGCACTCTGGACTTGTAGTTCTTTCCTACTATATGGGCAAAGGAGGAAGGGTGTGGTTTGTGTGTGGTGAAAGTGAGCAGTGGACCCACAGGCTTGGATAGCAGCAGCATTTCTCAGTGGCCCAGGGTGGTAGGATGTTTTTTCTTCTCCCTAAGCCAGGGAGGATTCTCCCCTCCAAACTGAAATGATTACAACATGAAAAATTCCCGTTTGTTTTGCCATTGTGGCTGGATCAGAGCAGGAGTAACCTGTCACCACCTGGGGGTGAGTGCTGGGTCTCAATCAGAGCCCTGGAAGTGGTGGCTTGTGCTTTTGGGGGCTTTTGGCTTTTACAGAAAACCAGCTTGCAGCATCTCCGGTTAGCAGACAAGGCAGAGCACGAAAATAGTTGAGCAGTGTGCTTAAATCTTGTGTGAAAGGGGGGGAGGGGGATGGAGAAGAGGGGGGTTGGTCTTCCAGCAGTGCTTGTGAGCATAACACAAAGAGAACTGCCTGCCATGGCATTTCACAACACAGAGGATTGCAGCACAGTGGTGTTGTGTTGGGGCATCTCCTGCATCTCCTCACAGATGTTTCGGGGTTGGAGGTGTTGCTTTCAGTCTCCTTTTCCCTGCCTCTTTCCCAGTCTGTGTGGAAGTGAGCCTATCTTGTTGCATTGCCAGCTTTGTTTCAGAGAGGCTCCCCTTTGAAGCCAAACTTTGCAGGCAGTTCTATGTCCACAGAGCTGAGGTGGTTTCATGGAATCATTTAGGTTGGCAAAGATCATGGAGTCCAACCACACTTTGCTCTTACTCCAAGGCATTTCCAAGCCCCACATTTTTCTATGGTTACTTGAATAAAGTGAATTGGAAGGGATTATATAACTTAAATGAAAATTAATTTATAGACTGATTAACTCTCCTAATGAGAAGGTGAACTTGTCCTGTGTTATCCTTGCTTGGCAGGATACTTCACAGCACCACTGTCACTGACTTGCCTGACCTCCCTCAGGAGATAAGGCAGCTGATCAGCTTTGGTCAAGATTAGACTGGTTTGGGCTAAGCAGGCACTGCAGGATGGCTTAGGATCACTCTGTCCCCTCTGCCATGCTCCTTGCTGGGGCTGGTGAGTTTGCAGGGTGTGCTCTGGGCATTGCTCCGCTGTTTCAAAGCCTGCAAAGTACTCTTCATTGGCAAATTGCAGTGGCCTGCAGGGATGTGACAGCATACCCTCAGCAAGGGCAGGAACTGGTGTTTTCCCCATTGCAAGGTGCTGAGTAAGAAACTTTTGATCTCTACAGCCTGTGCTCAATGGCTTTGGACGTCACTTGTCTCTCTGCATCTCCTTCCCAGTGTCCCTCTGCTCCCTGCAGCCCTTTGGAGCACAGTGCAGCTGCTGAAGCTGAGGGACCAGGCAGTTTTAGCAGGGCTTAAAACAACTACCTCTTCATCATGGGTTTGAGGCTTCTTTGCCACTCCTGTACCAAAGACAGAACCAGGTCCAGGTGGTGCTGGGCTGAGCTGGTTGGTGCCTTACAAGAGGGAATGGAAATGTCATCTGAGGGCTCTGAAAAAGGAATCAGTGAGTTGCTGGCACATCTATTTCCCTGATTAGGTTTTGGTACTTTAATCTGCTTTAGTTTGGGAAATACTCATTTGCTTGATGATTTTGTAAATTATTATTATTATTTGGAACAGGCTTCTAGAGCAATAAGGCCACAAACATGATTTGAGGGCTGGAAGCCCTCTGTTGGGAAGAAAGGCTGAGAGAGTTTGGGTTATTCAGCTTGGAGAAGAGAAGGCTTCAGGGTGACCTTGTGGTCATTCAGTCCCTCACTGAGGTCTGTAAGCAAAGTAGGGACAATCTTTTTAGCAGGACCTTGTGGTCATTCAGTCCCTCACTGTGGTCTGTAAGCAAAGTAGGGACGATCTTTTTAGGAGGACCTTGTGGTCATTCAGTACCTCACTGAGGTCTGAAGCAAAGTAGGGACAATCTTTCTAGCAGGACCTGTTGTGACAGGGCAAGGGGTGACAGTTTTAAACAGAGACAAGATTTAGGCTGGATACAAGGAAGAAATTCTTTACACTGAGGGTTGTGAGATGCTGGCCCAGGTTTCTCAGGCAGATGGTAGATGCCCCCCATCCTTGAAACTTTTCCAGGTCAAGTTGGTTGAGATTATGAGCAACCTGCTCAACTTGGAGATGTTCCTGCTGACAGGGGAAGGAGGAGCTCATGTAGAAAGGATGACCTTTAAAGGTCCCTTCCAGCCCAAACCATTCTATGGTTTGAAGAGCTTTTGTGGTGTGGGAGGAAATGCAGAGTGTGTCTGCAGTGGAGTGTAGGGTGTAAACTCTTCCATCACGTTGCACTTCTTGGTGGTTGGGGCTTTTTGGAACCTGCTGCAGTGCATTTTCTCACTGGGAAGGTTCAGCAAGCTGCCGGCACAGGCCATCAGCTCTGGTTTTGCTACCAGCTTATTTTAGCGTAGCAAATGAGCTGCAGATGACTCAGTGTCACACTGGGGAGTTTGGAAGATGGAGATTAGCAGTTCAGAGGGCCATTTCCAGTTTATCTGCTGTAAATACTATCCCTATAAATATTTCAGCTAGAGAGCTGCCTGCTGTAGCTCTCGTGCTTGGTTCAAGGCTGCAGAGCTGTCCTCTCACTGACTACACAGAGCTCTGGTAAGGAGCAGCAGCTAAAATAGTGAATAGATTCATAGAATGGTTTAGGTTGAAGAGACCTTGAAGATCATCTGGTTCCAACCCCCCTGCCATGGGCACAGACATCTTCCACTAGATCAGGTTGGTCAAGGTCTCATCCAACCTCAAACACTTCTAGGGAGGGAGCATTTCTACCTCCCTAAATCATCTGAGATTTCAAGGAGGTGGGGGAGCGTTTTGCTTTCTTTGTTCTTAATCCTTGCTAGTTCCCCACCATTTTGTATTTATTGTTGCCTTACCATGAGCAGTTTAAAGCTAGGAGCACCTTACTTTGGGGGTTCCCCTAATTTGGGTTTGATTTCCTTGTCAGAGCAAGCTATGCTTGCCCTGTTTCTGAGTGTGTATTTGTAGCTAGACCAATCCCTTCACCAGCATAGTGGCTTCACTTAGTTAATCTCTTTTCATTCTTAGCTGGTGGTGGTATGAGCTGAAGTGTTGGAGTTCTGCTGTGGGTAAAGAGAACGGTAACAAAAGGCTCTGGATTGGAAGTGCTGCTGAATGTTGCCATAATGCACAGACTCATTAAATGTGGCTGTAGGTGTGTTACATAAACCTGAATCTCCATGCAACTGCTGATGGAGCAGAGGACATCTGTAGCTGAGCACCTCCTAGTACAATAAAATCTGGGAGACAGTAGGGGGAGAGAGAAGCACGAGAAAGATAGGGCAGGGCTAGAGGAGGCTTCCTCCAGTTCCTGTCACTAAGAGCTCTGGTTAGAGATTTGTCTGAGGTGAGGAGATGTGTTTATCTTGTGGTGGTGTAAGAGGGAAGTTGCAAAATTAACTTCAGTAATTGTTCCTCCTCTCAAGTCTGACAATGCATCATTAGCAGGTACCTCTGCAAATAAAATACCTCCCTTTTGTTCCACCTTAACCTCCTTAAGGCTGCTGAGTGCAAACCCTTGAGTGACCTTCTCAAGTCATCCTTTTAAAAATCAAATTGCTTGTCTTGAAATGTAGATCTCTTCCTCTCCTACGGTCTCCATTGTTTCCACCAGTTCCACAGTTGCTGCCATTGTCCTTTAGCCCTGCTAGATGTCATCAGTTCGAGTCTCAGCTATCTGGAACAGCATCCCTTTTTGTGTGAGACTGTAGGATTAAATGGATAACCTCTTGGGACTCCCCTGCTGAATGGGGTAAGGCTGAAGGGAGAGGCAAGGTGATCAGCTGCTGAGTGCTTTGAACTACTCTGCTCTCATCAGGTTATCGATGCTGGTTGGGAAAGCACAGATCTGTTATCTGCAACCAGTGCTGCAGATCCAGAAACTCTGCTGAGCAGCTATGGATGGGTTTCTTGTAGTATGTGTTTGTAACTTTCTGCACTGGGAAGGTGCAGAATGACCTCAGGTATGCTGGTTCAGTCATCTTCGGTGTGAGGTCACAGACTATCTTTAACCTGCCTTTATAAGGTGACCTGCACTGCAGGCTGGCTGAGGTTGGTGAGTGACCACCTCTGGGTGGGCTGTACCCAAGCTTCTTTGTGTGCTGAGCTGGAGACATGCTGTGTGTGACATCAGTCTGCTCAGCCTCTGAGAGATGTTATTTTGTGCGGCTTTCTTACTCTGGAAAGAGGGATCCTGACGTGATGATTGTGTAGTGCAAGTAGTCCAGTGCTGATCGATGCAGCTGACCTGCAGCCTGCAACTTTTGGTATATATTCCTCACTCCTCTTGAGCTTGAGAGGAAGCAGCTTTGGAACAAAAGTACTTTTTGAAACTTCCCAAATAAAGACATTCTTTAAAGTCTTGCACAAGTACAAATTAGAGCGTGAAGCCCTTCAGTGAAAGAGCTGCTTCTGCTGCTCTGAATCTACTGCACGAGCACGAGATCAGCAAGTGACCGCTGGTGCTAGGGCAGCTTCCACTTCTGACCAGCTGCAGGGTGATGCTGGTGCTGAGCAGCACTTCTTGTGGGAAGCTGCTCTGTGGGTCTCTAACCACTGCACCCAAAGCAGCAGCTGACCAAGCCTTCTGGAGCCAAGCTTGCATAGGTTTGGTATATGTGTTTTGGGAAGTTGTGAAGGTAAGGTAGTCCTGCTGACTAGGCAAGCACAGAGTAGCATTTACTGTGTGTTTCTGGTTCTGACACAGGTGGCCCAAACCTCTGTTGGAACCAGCCTGCCAGTGTGGTTTTTTTGAAGCAAAAGGGTGTTCCATATCTCATAGAGTCATAGAATGGTTTAGTTTGGAAGAGCTCTTTAAAGATGATTAATAAGCAGGGGCATCTTCAACTAAATCAGGTTGCTCACAGCCCTGTCCAACCTGACCTGGAATGCTTCCAGGGATGGGACATATACTAGTGGCTTAAAAAAGGGGAGAGAGCACCCTATGCTCATGTTTAACAAGATCATGTAAATCAGGAGGTGGTGTTTGGAGGTCTTTGGGTTTGGTAATGGAGTTTAGTACATGCCCATAAGAGGTTTGAGCAGCCCTCCTGGTGGGTGTCAGATGGGAATGAGGATTTCCCTTACCCAGCTTTTAACTCACCATCACTCTTGGGTCTCTGCTTGCACCCTGGCACAATCTTACAGCCTAGTCTAGCAATTGTGCCTTTGCTTTATTCCTTCCTGAAACCACTCCCCTCCCAAAATAATTCACAGCCTTGGTAGCAAGAGGGGACTTGGCTTTTTCCTGTCTTTCTGTCTCCTCCTTTCTATCCGAGGTCCCACAGCTGTGGCGTGGCTGACAACCGCTGAGTGGCAGCGCTGCCCGGGGAACAGCCTTGCTCAGGGACCCTCCGCTGGGTCCCGAGGGAAGCAGCAAACTCAACCCACACCCCTGTCCTCCCAGCCCTTTGCTCCTGTACCCTGTCAAGGCACAGCATTCATTTCTCCACAGCCTGTGGATTTAGTGTATTTGATACCTGCTGCGCATCTCACCTCTTGCGTGTGGTGGGACTGGAGAGCTGCTGCAGCAGATCATACTGGAGGGAGAGCTCTGCACTGGACAGTATCTGTGCAGCTGAGGGCTCTCTTCTCTGTGCTGCACGTTGGTACATCTCTCAAGAGGGGTCTCTCACCAAAATGGATTGTCTTGGGTTGGATTATAACCTCTTTATCCCAGCTTAACATATAGGAAATCCCAGGAACAGCCTTGAAGGAGTTTGCTTATGAGAGCTTATCCATGCTTAAAGGTTGTATTCATTTAGCTACTTCTGCATCCATTTTTAGTTAAGGTCAGTGCAGCTTTATGGACAGTGGGGGCTTTGTGGGGAGGGAGACTGTGTGGTTCTTTGTTTTCCCATTAACTCGTCTGCTTGGGAATTGCAGCCCTTTAATTAAAGCAGCGCAGTACAGGCTGGCCCTGAGGTGCTATTCTGAGACTGTTGCATTCACATCTGCTTTTGGGTGAAACTTGGCCTGTCGGAGCTCAGCCTGTGCTATTGTGTGTCTGAAAGCAGGAAGAAGCAGGGAATCAATCACTGGGGCTCCATCTCAGCGAGCATAGGAGGGTGTTTTACCTCCCTCTCACTCCTAGCAGGGAGTGCAGCAGCCAAGTACTTCTCTCAAGTCACTAATGATAGAACAAGAGAGAATGGCTTCAAGCTGCACCAGGAGAGGTTTAGGCTAAGTATTAGGGGAAAACATTTCGCTGGAAGAGTTGTTACCATCCCTGGGTGTGTTTAAAGCAGTATAGATGTGGTGCTTGGTGATGGACTCGGTAGAGTAGGGTTAATGGTTGGGCTCACTGATCCTGAAGGTCTTTTCCAACCTAAATGATTCTCTGTCCGCCCTCTGTGTGGATTTGGCACAAACCACTGCAGTGTGCAGCTCACCCTTTCCAGGGGACACAGCACAACGGCAAAAGGCTTTAATTAACCAGCATATGGAGAGCTCAGGAAAATCCTGGGCTCCGCTCAGAGCCACCACAGAGAGCTGGAGAACGGCGACGACAGCCCAGTCCGTGGCCTCTTGTTGCTTTGGGTTGAGCTTCCCTCCTCTTTGCATTTTGCTCAGCCAGTAAATGGCTCTGTGGAACCTCCTACAGAAGAAGCGGGTGGGCAGGAATGCTGTGGGCAGCCTGCCCCTGATCCCTCTGCATCATCTGATGATGTTGCCCATGTGGCATTTGTTTGAGTCGAAACCAGAAAAGTTGGTGCATCTGTGTTGCTAGCAGTGTGTCCAACAGCCTGCTTGTTGCCAAAAGGACATGGAGACCGGCAGGGAGAAGTTGGTTTCTTGTTTGGGTTTGGATTTTTCTCACCGCTGATACGTGGGGCTGGACCTCGGAGAGTTGTTTTTAGTAGATAATGGAGAGAACAAAAACGTTTGGTTTAAGGACATGGAACTGTTGGAGAGAGTCCAGAGGAGGGCCACGAAGATGATCAGAGGGATGGAGCACCTCTGCTATGAGGACAGGCTGAAGGAGTTGAGACTTTTCAGCCTGGAGAAGAGAAGGCTTTGAGGATACCTTATAGCAACCTTCCAGTATCTGAAGGGAGCCTACAGGAAGGCTGGGGAGGGACTGTTCACAAGGTCTTGTAATGACAGGATGAGGGGAAATGGGTTCAAACTGGCAGAGGGGAGATTGAAACGGGATGTTAGGAGAAAGCTCTTCACAGTGAGAGTGGTGAGACACTGGAACAGGTTGCCCAGGGAGGTTGTGGCTGCTCCCTCCCCGGAGATGTTTAAGGCCAGGCTGGATGAGGTCTTGAGCAACCTGTTCTAGTGGGAGGTGTCCCTGCCTATGGCACAGGGGGTTGGAACCAGATGATCTTTGAGGTCTCTTCCAACCTAAATCATTCTATGATTCTAAGGTGAATCTTGTAGAATAGGGTTATAGGTTGGACTTGGTGATCCTGAGGGTCTTTTCCATCCTGGATGTTCCTGTGATCCTGTCAGGCCATGCTTCAGAAGGGCAGCATCCATTGGAAGCAGTGATGGAAGTGCTGAGGAAGGTGCTGGCTTTGCCCGAACCCCCTCCCTTCTTCCTTCGTTAGGTGCTGGGACAATGAGCAAGGATGTTGAAGGGCCACGGGTGCCCGTACTAAGAGCAAGCTGCCTGCCCCTGAGCACAGAAAGCTGAGCATCCGCAGGGCTGACCCTGGGAACAAAGGATCCTCCTGAACCCAAACATGTTTGTGTTAATCCTGGCTGCTTCCTGGCTGCCAGCGAGAGGAAGCGGAGCCACTACCTCCAACAGATGTACAGTGAGGAGATTACAGTGTGTGATTAAACACCCTCTCCATCACATCCTCCTCTCCACTGGCCCGGCCCAGAGCATTAATGGACTGTCCCAGGCTGCCTGCCAAGCTCGGGCAGATGTAACAGGCAGCAGATACTTAATCTCTTGCATCCATGCTGGGTTTGGAGCAGTTTGCTAATGCCAAGGCTCCTGCAAACATGCCGACCCTTGCACCAAAAGCGTGAGCTGTGTTAGCTTGTGTCTGCCTGAGGAGCAGGCTGGGGAGAGGCAGGAGAAACGCATGGAATTCACACCAGCCAGAAGTGATGGATTTAGCTGCAAAGCTGTTAAAACCAAAACCTGCTCCCCCACATCAGGCACCATTACACGAACAGGTCAGGGTTTAGTAATGGACAGGGTGCTGAAGATGTCAGGCAGGGTCTTTGTTTTGGTGGACCAACTTGCTTTGTGGCTGCTGCTCTTGGAGTGGAAGATTTGAGGGGTGAGAAAGGCTCTTTGTGTAGGTTTAGGCACTGCCTGCTGTTGTGGTAGGCAGTCTTGAGTGCCAGGTCAGGTAATCTAGGCTGGATGCAAAAATTCAGCTGTCCTGCTGTGTGTTTAGGTTAATTAGCATGCTAATGGCAGAGTGTGCTGCTTTATCAAACAAAAAGCTGTTTCTGAAAGAAAAGAGCCCCCTGTGGAAGTGGTAGAGATCAGAGTTGTCATCACATGAGAGCAACGAAACTCTCACCAGTTGGATTTCACTGAGAATGAAAAATCAGAAGTCCCTTTACTGGGGTGAGAGCTGTGACCTCAGTGACAGCACTGGAGCAGCTGCCTTTGTTTGAACCGTGGCCTCTCTCCCTGCTTTTGTGTGACAGTGTCCAGCACGGGTTCCTGTAACTGCCAACAACGTGCCATTGTCTTGGGCAGAACAAGGGGAGAAGTCACGTTGGGTTCTGCTGGTGGCACGTGTATTGGCCATTTTCCCCTTGCCTCTCTTCTGGAGAGAACATGGCTTGGTCACAGGCAGCACTTCAGGTGATACCTGAAGTGGGGAACCTGTGGGGACATCTCCTTCATAGGGTGCATTGGTGGGTTTGCAGCTCCCCTGGGGCCAGCATATCTTGAGAGAGATCCCAGAGAAACATGCCCAGCTGTGCTGGCACTTGCAGTGTAGAGCTGGATGCCTCCCACCTCACACCATCCCAGTGCTGTTGGCAACCCACACTGCAATGCCTCTTCCCTTTCTCCTTGCCTGCACAGAGGTCTCTTCTTGAGTGGAGGAGACAACTGTTTGGCAAGGCCCAGCAGCCTCAGCTCAAGGGAGAGCATTGTTTTTGACCAGCTCTCACAAGGATGGCAGTAGCAAAAGCTAAAGGGAATGGCTTGGTGTGAAAGTCCAAGAAGCACCATCTGCTTCAGAAGGGCATCAGCTCGGATTCGGCAGCGAAGGAGGCTCCTGGCTCAAAGGTGTGCCAGCCCTTCTGGCAAAAAGCTGTTAAATCTTTGGTGCTGGCATGTGAAAGTGGGTCTGTGTAGCAGGGCTCCAGGGACTGGGTTTAAAGTAAAAAAATTGAAATAAATCAACCTGCAGCACATTTGATCTTGGAATGGCATATGAGAGGGTTCTGAGAATAAAGGGGGAGGTAGGTCCTCGTGGAGGCACATGAGCAGCTCCAAATCTGATTTCTCCTGTGTTGATAACAGCCAGCCGTGGCCTGCCAACAAATGCACACAAAAATGGTGCCTGTGTTAACAGCTTCAGTGGGCAAACACAGGCTGTGATGAGTGATGTATGAGGATCAATAGAACTAAGGCATTTAGTGCTCCTTAACACTGGTGCCTGCCTGCCTGCCAGAGGGTGCATTTGCAAGGTAAGCCATCACAAAATCCTCTGCTGAGCCTTTGGGACACAGTAGTCACACACTTGGCTCTCCTTGTGCTACAGCCCTTACCCCGTAGCCTGCAAACATCTCCAGCTCACCAGCCAGGCTGTGGAGCCTTTAATTCTCCAGATGAAAGCCCAAGCTGTTAGGTGGCTCCCAGTGAGCGCAAATACAAACAAGTCTACGTTTTGTACCCCCCTCCTAGGACTGCCTTCCTTGGAAGCTTTGCTCTTCATCCTGTTTGATTCATGATCAAAAGAGCCTTGCTGCCTACGTGTGTCTTTAAGCAGCTGCTTCTATCCTATCTCACACAAACCTCCCAAGTTCTTGGTTAGGATAAAACCAGGCTAATGCAGTCAAATAAGGTCTCTCTCTTGCAGCCACCATCTTTCACTAACGGTGTGAACAGAGCTGGGCACAGCTCTTCTGGGACCTTCTTTGGTGTGGAGGGGAAAAAAGGATACCTTGCAGCTCGCGTGGGTTTTCCTTGCCAGTTGGAGAAAGTTGGATGTATAAAAGCCTGAGCCCCAGCCATCCTGAAGATGAAACAGTTGGATTGTGAAATGTGTACTTTTTCCAAGTTTAATCTGGATGGTTTTTAATCTTCCTCAAAGGAAAAATCTCTTGTTTTACCCAAAACAAAATCATGTTTTCTTTGGCCAGCCAACCAAAACAATCAACTCTATCCCCACTGTTAGTCCATGTTCCCCTGCCAATAGTGCCTCCACAGCTTTCCAGCTCTACCAGTCACAGATTAGAGCCTTGTTGCTCAAGAGTTTGCAAGAATAGGAGAGTTCAGCCTTTCCCCTCTAAGTTTGGTTCAGCTCTTCTGGTTGAGTTCATAAATATTTGTTCGTGTTCCACTTCTGTGGACACTTGTCCACATCCTGCCTTTTAAAGCTGCTTGCTCGCACGAACCGCTTCAGTTTTATTTTGTGAGGTTTCCTAAAGCTTAAATGTGGATTTGCTTGTACCTGGGGTGAAGCAGTTTCTGATGCAGTTGCAAACTTGCCCGTTGCCTGCTGAACTAGAAGCCCTTTATGTGAAGGTGAAGGATTTGGGTCAGGAAACAGATAAACTCCATGTCTCTCCGCACCACGTCTCCATCTTTGCAGTCTCCTCTGGCGAACTTGGTAGCTGTTTCATGAGTTCTAGGTGAAGCAGGATTTGTGGACTCATTTTGTATCTGTGTTCTTGGGCCTTGAAAAAAAAACCTTGACTGCATTTCTGATCTCTGGTGGAAGACAGAATTGCAGGCTTGCTCCATTCTCGCCTGAGAACCTGCAGTGGCTGGGGAAGAGATGGGAATTTTTCCAGTTCCTAACGCTGGTAATGGTGTGCTGGATCTTCTCTTCCTTTAATGCTTGTCACTCTCCTCAGGAAACGTGTCGGAAGTGCCAGGGGCTGTGGAAGGAGCACATGAACCTCACCTGTGAGCAGCTGGCTGAGAAGGATGACATCAAGTACAGGACATCCATGTAAGTGAGCTCTGCAGCTAGGCTGAAATGGGGAGATAGATGAACTGGTAATAGCAGTACACCAGGCAATACACTCTGGTGTGGAGGGGCTGAGAAAGCTCCACTGTTCTTGTTCTACTGGGTGTCACTATTCCATCAGGGAGGTCTTAGGGCTGTCTAAGCTGATGAGGGGGTCAGAAGGCTTCCAGGATGGGATTTCTTTCTGTGAAAGATAGTTGGCAGCAGATCCAGCTGGTAATTGGAGAACGTGGGAGAGTTGTCACCAGACCAGCTTGTTTCTCTGGCTAGCTCAGTGTCTCACAGGCTGGCACCTGGTCCTTCTCAGAGGTGAGAAACCTCCATTAGCATTGCTTTGGCAGGGGGGAAGGGAGGTGCTGCACAAAGGCGAAGTGGTGTATTAAGTCACAGCAAGTCATTCTCGCCCTTTGAAAATGCAGAGTGGAGACCAGGGGTGGTTTGCTCAGCTACTGATTTCTGGCTTGGTGGGAGGAGATGTGTTTTGTTACAGAAGCTTGTCTGTTTCGAACTGGTTTGCAGGAATTGTCACAGAATGGAGCCACATTTTGAATTACACAGGTGTAAATCCCTGGTTTTTCTCTCAAACCCTTTTGAAGTTTGATCTTTCTCATTGCTGCAGTAAATGACAAAATCCTCTGCCTTTAGGAAATAAGAGAAGGCTCATCCACGGAGCTGCACATCTGGTGCAGTCAAACGGGACTTGCCTATATTGCCCAATCCTTTCCTCTCTGATTTAGAGTCTGTCTGGCATGAGGAGAGGCTGGAAAGCTCCACCACTGCCAGGCTGAATGACTGTTGCTTGCTCATCTTGCACTCCCTAATTCAAAACAAAATTTTCATCATTTGATAGGACTTTTTTTTTTTTTTTCCCCCCCTCTGCCACACCTTTCCCTGTAGGAAAGAAGGGTGAGAGAGAGGAGGAATGAGTTGTCATGTCCCTAATAAGGGAAAAAAAAAATATCTGTTTCAAAACCTCTAGCAGAACGTTGCTGTGGGTAGATGAGTCCAACTGCCTGATACAATAAAAGCTTCCTTTTGAAGCCCTGTGTAAGGAAAGGGAAGCACAGCTGGAGTTGAGGCCAAACTTCCTGCCTTGCTTAAAGTTTCCCAAAAAAAAAAAAATCTGCAGCACCAGCATCCTGTTGGATAGTGGAGGGAAGAGCAGCTGCAGCTCAGAGGAAAGTCATTCTCAAGTTGTTGTGTTTTTTTGGTTTTTTTTTTATCTCTATTCTTAGCATATCTCCACATGGCAGGGTGCAGGTCACACCAGGTGGAACTGCAGGGATGCTCTGGGTAGCTGCAAAGCAGCTGAAGTCACCACCTCACCCTTCATTCCCTGCTCCTCTCTGCTTGTCCTGACCCAAGTGGTCTGCAGGGCCTGGTTTGCTGCTGCAAGCCTCCTTGAAAACACTTCCCTGTCATCTCCCAAACATAGGTTGCCTTTGCAGGTCCACTGAGGCAGCTGGGTGGAGATGCCTGGCGAGGGAAGATCGCTCCCCACTGTCAGGTCAGCACAGCCAGAGGACTGTGCTTCCCTCAATGAAAGCAGCCCCTTTGCTCTTTTGTCATCAAATTTCGCTTCTAGCTTGTGAATTAAACTGTAACCTGATCTCCAGCGGTCAGAAAACTGCCCCTTAGGATGCCAACTTGTACTCTTAAGTCTTTTAATTAAGTGACAGTGGCTTGCTTCAGTTTCTGTGCCAAAATAGTATTGCCACGAGCTGAGGCTTTGCACTGGAGCGTGTCGCTGCCAGGCTGTCTCTTGGGGACAAGGACTGTGCTTTGTCCTGGATTCCCATTTGCCCTCTGTTAGAGTAAAACCCATCTCCTGAACCTAAAGCAATAACTTCTGGGGGGAAAAAAAGAAAAAAACTAGGTAGAAAATCTTGAGAAGGGGGAAAGTCCAATCTCTGTGGGGAAAGATGCAAGTGCCTTCAGTTTAACCAAAAAAAACCCAAATAATTCTGGAGTGTGGAAGCTAGGATTTGGGGGCAAAAAGCTAAAATACACAGTTGTGGCAGCTTTGTAGCTGGAGCCACGGGCAAACATAAAACTAGCAAGCAGATGACAGCCAGAGGTTTGCTTTTCCTGAACTTTTATCTCCTGGGCTGTATTTCTCCACAGCCAAGTCAAGCATCCACACACCCTTTGGCCCCTTGACTTACAGCTTAAATTCTTCCCAAGCCAGAGCCTGGTGCCGTGGCAGTTTTGGCTCGCATGGAAACCAGGATCGGGTCTGCAGCATGCAGCCAGTGATTGACTTTCTTTCACTTAATTTGTTCTTGAGTTGTCATGGGTTGGCTCCAAGTGGAGCTGAGCCCAGACCTCCTTGGAACGAGCGGTGGACCATGAGGATGGCGTAGGAGGGAAGAGGAGGGGGAAAGGTACACTGGAGAGAGGGGTTTAAAGCACCCCTGGGATAGCATAATGGCAGCTTTACCCCGCGGTGGTGAATGCAGTCACCTCTTCTCTACTGCTTCTTCCTCTCGCCTTGCAGAGAGGAAAAAATGACAGCTGCTCGGATCAGGAAGTGCCACAAGTGCGGGACCGGGCTCATTAAATCGGAGGGCTGCAACCGCATGTCCTGCCGCTGCGGCGCTCAGATGTGCTACCTCTGCCGGGCTGCCATCAACGGCTACGACCACTTCTGCCAGCACCCCCGCTCCCCTGGGGCCCCCTGCCAGGACTGTGCAAAGTGCTCTCTCTGGACAGATCCCACAGTAAGTAGTGCAGGGCTCTCGTCAATCGTTCACACCCTGACTTCGGTTCCCCCCTCGATGCCAGCGCGTTGAAGTACCAGAGGAAAGCGTCTGGGTTCCAGCAGCACACGACTGTTTTGCTTTCCCTAGGAAGCTAAATACACACACTTGGAAACCTACATCAACACAGAGTCACATCTGACCACAGCTTGGAAGGAGCTGGTGTTGCTGGAGGGAAAAACCAGCTCCTGTTAAAGAACTTTGACGGGAAGAGCTTTTTTCTGGGGAATGGGGCTTGTGGAAAGAGCTGGTAGGGGAGTGTGTGCTGGCACCAAGCACGGTGGCAGGCATTGGGATTTTTTTGGGACTCATGCCTAGTTTTGCAGAGGAGATGATGTTTGGTATGGCTTTGCATCAGGAGGCCAGGGGAGTTGTCTTTTTTACTGGTGCCCACATCATCCAAGTGCAAAGATGGATCCACTGAGAAAACTGCCCACAAGCCAACAGACCCAAGTTAGAGCTGGAGCCATGCTCCACAGCTGTTGTCAGCAGCTGCAGAGAGAGCTGAAACAGGGGCTGAGCTGTAAGGGAAGCTGTAGTAACTTAATACAGCTCGTAGCTGGACAAGCATGGGAAAACTGAGTGCAGCATCTCTGTAAATAGAGGTCTTCAACACTAGAAATCTGTGAGGAACATAGGGAGGAGCAGGAGTTGAATTTCCTGATTTCAGCCAAGCAGCAGAGCAAACACGAATGTGGATCTGCCTTCCCAGGGCTTATCTGAGCTTTGTTTGTCCCAGCACTCCTTTGTCTTAGGCTGCTTCAGCTTGCCAGACAGCTACCAGTCTCTCTTTCCACAGGGACATGCACTATCCTGTGCTTGCATGGAGCCTGGGAAAAGCCACTTGAAATTCTCCCTCCTACCTGCAGGCTCTTAGGGATCTCCCAACAGTGTCCCAGCCAGCATAAACTTCCTAGTCCTCTGTCTGCCTTTATTCCTTGCCTTATCCTATGGATGTGAGGTGTTAAACTAAACACAGACATCTCTTCGTAGGCACCCCCTGTAGGGTTTCTAACACCTGGTTATGTGCTGCCTGGATTCCCATCCCACTCCTCCCCCCTTTTCCACCAGGATGCAGCAATTCAGAGTTCAGCAGCGCTGGTGTCTTTTGTTCCCGTCAGGCTGCTGATTGTGCTGGGTGATGGCATTTGTTCAGAGCCAGGGAAAACATGAGGCCTCTCAAAAAGCTCGTACTGTACTTGGAAATAAATAAATAAGCAACACAAAGAAGACACTGTCACCAGGCCCTTCCCAGCTCTCTAATTAACCAATGTTGTGGTGAAGGAAAATTTCCCACCGTCAGCAAAGAGCTGGCACTGTGTGCTTCTGGGGTTTTTTGGGTGGTTTTTTTCTTTTGGATGATGGAGCAGTGATGGGGTGGGGAGGTGAAGCTGGGTGGCTGCAGATAATAGCATGAAACTCTAAGCTTCTAAGGTAGGAGAGAGCTTTGTACCCCTTGGTAACACTAGCACAGTCCTGCTTGGGTGATCTGCACTCTCGTATGGGACATATAAGTAGGAGTTAACGTGGAAGGTGTGAAGAAGGGCAACAAATCTGTCTCCTGATGCGGTGACAGGAAAGAGCAAAAGGATCAGTAGTGTCATGTCCTCTGTCAGGGACAGTGTCTGTCCAAAGGGTTACCCCCTCCTGGGTTCTGCTGGCTGCTGCATTGGCAGCCTCTTGTCTTTCTCAACTTCTCTGTTCCCTCTTAGCTGAATTTCTTCTGTTGAAGTCAGTAGGTAGCTGATGATGTGCATATAGGAGAAGAGTATCTGCTATGGGCTTGCAGCCATGCTCTGTGTGTGTGCAAGTACAGAGAAGATAAGACTGGGTCTTATCAACCATGGAATTTGCATCCTATTGCTTAGGAACTGTCACTCCTCACCCTGAGTTAGGGTCTGCTGCAAAATGGGAAGGGATGTCACCAAAGCCTGGCTTCCAGAGAGTGACAGGATGTGTTTTGTTCTGATTTCTGGATATACTCATGCATAGACCTTAACTTAAAACAGTCTTCAGTAGACCAGGGATGCATTCACACTACCGTGGACCTGTCTGTTTGTTTCATGGATGTAGACTTCAGCTTTCTAAGATATCTTGTACCTATGTGAAGGACCTGGTTTTGGTCTAAGTCATAGAATCATAGAATTAGCCAGGTTGGAAGAGACTCCAAGATCATCCAGTCCAACCCAGCCCTATCCAATCAACTAGACCATGGCACTAAGTGCCCCATGCAGGCTTTGCTTGAACACCTCCAGGCACAGCAACTCCACCACTTTGTTATTTAAGGCAAAACTCAAATTTATTTAGGATAGGGACCCTTTCTTCTTTTCGAAACGTTTTAACATTTTCTGAGTCTGGAATGATTGTTGCAGAAGTTTAAGTAAAGCTATTCATTAGCTTGGGCTAAAAGCAAATTGAAGGCAGTCTTCTAGGAGCTGCAATATCTGCTAATCTGTGTCTGAAATGATCTTGAGAGGGTAAAGCAGCTGCTTCAGAATGTCCCATAATAAAAGGTTAGTTAAAATCCTGTCCCTACGCTATAATCAGACTGGGGTCCAATTTAAAAGTATCAGTGCAATATTTGCTGGCTCAGAGACAAACTGCAGTTGAGCTGTGGTCAGCAGCTTCCAGGGTAGCCGGCAGTAATGGCTTAATCACTGCGCTTCTTCCAGAGCTAATCGGTGCCCTGCACCTCTCTGGGGTATGAACATGTGCCAGGAGCTCTTCTCAGAAAGCTGCTTGGCCAGAAGTTCTGCCAGTGTGCCCATTCCACAGTCTGTGTGCCCGTGCTGGCTTTGCCTTGTCTTGCTGAGCCGTTGCTGGCTGCAGGAGGGGGCTGATGCAATATTGCCAGAGACAAAGCTCAGGATGGAGCAGTGAGAATTGGCTCTGGGGCTCAGGGGCTGTGTTTTCCCTCATTTCTAGCAAACCTGGGGGTGATGTGTGCACTTCAGCTGGCTTGTGTGAATCCCACCATGCAATTTGGCTAACACATTCTGGCTGCTTTGGTAAATCAGCTTCTGCTCCCATGTGTTGTTTTTAATACTCACCTTCAGAGTATCAGTAATGCTGTGCAGGGGCTTTAAATAATGATACTGCTTTGGGGGGCTGTAAAGTGTAAGATGTTTTCAGTAAACTCTTAAAACACTCCCAAAGGCCTATCATTAAAGTTCAAAGCAGAAGGCTAATAAGGTGTTTGCAATTATTCCATCCTCCTAGCAGTATGGAGAGGAGATGTTGGGCAAAGACTGTGTAAAATTCCAAATGCATTAAGGAAGTGCATGGAGCACACAGCCCTGTGCTGCAGGGTTTGAAGGGGGCAGAGCACCCCTAAATTTGAGTGCATTAAGGAATCGCATGGAGCACACAGCCCTGTGCTGCAGGGTTTGAAGGGGGCAGAGCACCCCTAAATTTGAGTGCATTAAGGAATCGCATGGAGCACACAGCCCTGTGCTGCAGGGTTTGAAGGGGGCAGAGCACCCCTAAATTTGAGTGCATTAAGGAATCGCATGGAGCACACAGCACTGTGCTGCAGGGTTTGAAGGGGGCAGAGCACCCCTAAATTTAAGTGCATTAAGGGAGCACATAGGACTATGCTGCGAGGGCTTGTAGTGCCAGAACAAGGAACAGTGGCTTTAAGCTGGAAGAGAGGAGGTATAGACTTGATATTAGGAAGAAGTTCTCTGCAGTGAGGGTGATAAGACACTGGAACAGGTTGCTCAGAGAAGCTGTGGATGCCTCCTCCCTGAAAGTGTTCAGGGCCAGGTTGGACAAGGCCTTGAGCATCCAGGTCTAGTGGAAGGTGTCCCTCCCTGTAGCAAGGCCGTTGGAACTAGATGATCTCTAGGGTCCTTTTCATCCCAAACTGCTTTTTGATTTCTGTGATTCTCTCCCTAAATATAAACGCCTCACAGCAACGCCTGGAGCACACAGCAGCTCTGGCTGGTTTTGGAGGAGAGAGGGGGAGGGGGAGCATTCCTAAATCGAGAATGCAGTGGGTTTGTTGGCTTTATTTTAATTTTTTTTTTTTTTTTTTGTCTCTTAGCATGCTATAAAACGCCTTAATCGTTAGCATTAAGCAGGGTTAATTGGGAATGGCTGTTGCTAAAATAAGTCTGCGTGCGCTGGGTCCCCGTCCTGGCCCCCCTTTTCCTGCAGCACTGCGGATGCCCTGTTCCCGTTCACACACAGCCAGCTTTTATCCCCTGCTTCCTGCTGCATGGAGGAACACGCTGGAGACAGCCGATGCCTGTTCTTGCTCAGGCTCTCTGCAGCTGATCTGGGAATGATTTGAAACAAAACCCTTTAGTCCTCTGGAAGCCTCCGTCGTGCAAAAAAAAAAAAAAAAATTAAAAAAAAAAAAAAAACAATAATTTCA
>VWZI01015288.1:962435-973019 GCA_013396835.1 Psilopogon haemacephalus
AAAAAAGGCAGTTTAAACAAAACAAAAAAACAGCCAGAAAGGGGGAGGTGATGCTGGTGGAGGCACTTTCTAAAGGCACAGCCCAGAAATAGTTACCAGGTCTGTTGTTTTCCCTCTTTCAGGAGGCGAGCAGCAGCTTTCCCATGACACTTAATAATGAAAGATAAGGAGAGGCACAGCAAATAAACCCAAAGCTCCGTGGATGGCACTTTTGTTCTGGGCAGAGGAGGTTTCCTCTGGAAGGGAGGTTGTCTCTGTGACTGGCAGAGCTTTTATCTCTGGTGCCGCTCCACCTTCTTGTTCCCCGTGGCTCGTTTGTTTCTCTGGAGGCTCCTTCTGCCTGCAGGGCCCTGCCTGGACCTCTCTGCCCCAGCATTGTTGAAGCTGGACCTCCCTGCCATGAAAAGGTGCCTCTCTTAGCAACCCAGCCCAGCTCTCCACTTAATCCAGCCGCACACCCCAGCCCTGCTGGCGGCTGTGATTGGCTCCGTGCTCACCGCATTCCCTGGATTCAATGGGAGAGGGCTGAAAGGAGAAGCCTCCTCCACAGTGAGGTCCTTTGACGGGTGGAGGATCGCAGGGGCAGCCTCTCAGGCTGGCCTAGGATGAACAGATTTGTAAGGGTGGGTTTTTCTGGGGGGGCTACAGGGCTGGGGGTGGCTGTTGCAAAGAGCATCCTGCTGTTGTGCTTAGGGCAAAGCTCCATCCTGTTTTGCCACTTCCAAAGGCAGTCTCTGCTAACAGCGTTGGCTTTCTGCAGCATTTGCAGATCAGGCTGAAAACATCTCACACATCCTTTGCATTTTTCCCTTGGCCACCTCCCTCCTCCCGTGGTGCAATGGAGCACGGGGATGAGCCATGCTATAGCGTTGCTCTGCATTTTTCTTTCTCAGGAGAGCCAAGTTTACATCCTTGCTGGGGAAAGATAAAAAAAGCAGGCTGGCTGGTGCTGAGCATCTCCCCTAGGGCTTGGGGGGTTGCTTTTTGCATTTTTTCATTGGGTGTTTTTTTGTGTGTGAGAGGTTTGGATTTTTTTGGGTGATTTTTTTTTTGTTGTTGCTGTAGGCAAAGCAGCTGACAGGAAGATGACTGTTAAGCTGACAAGATAAATCCTTCACTGTGAACAGGCTATTAAAATTATAGTCTAATCCTTTATTAAGGGCCATGAACCCACCGAGGGAAATGGACACAAGAGGCTTTTGAAACCATACTGCAGCCTCCCCACCATGTGACATTAAATGGTTTCTTCACCACAACACCCAGCCTTAAGTGCACTAATGACAACTTAATTTCTGGTGTGGATGCTTTTCCCCTGGACGAAATCTGTCATCTCTCTGCAATTAACCATGGAAATCACACAGCCCAGCCTTTGCTGCTCAAAGAATTAGCAAACCTCACCACTGGATGTGGTGAATCTCTGCAGCCCGAGGACTTGGTTTGTTAAATCTGGCCTGTGCTGGTGCAGTGTGCAACAGGCTCATTTTTCCTTCACAAAGATCCTCAAATGGTCTCTGTCTGCACATATCATCAATTTTTGTGGTTGTTCCTCAGCTGGGATGCGGCAGGTATTGAGGTGCTGTGCTGGTTGTTCATCCCCTGCCAAATTCAATGCCAGCTTCTTCTAAAGCAGGAAGGGGCAGGGGCACATCGTGCAGTGTGGGTTTGCTTTGTCTGTGCTGATGGTCACCAGCTCTTCAGAAACGCTGATGCAAAACCACTCCCGAGTCAATTCTTCATCTGCGGAGTGAAGTGTAAACACTTCTCAACCTTCCGAGGTCAGAATGCACTTTTATCAGCAGAGAGGCAACAAAACTGCAAGCTCCTGTTCTTGGGGATGTGGTTTGTTGTGCCTCTGCCGTGATTTGCAGTCTCAGAACTAGCTGTGAGCTCACCATCCAGATCCAGCTCTGTTCTTGGCAGGGTTTTTGCATCCAGGGTGTGTGTGCTGCAAGCTTTGAAGCCCAAGAGGGGATAGGTTTGAGTAAGGATCTCTGGCCGCTGCGTTTGAGGGGATGTGTTTTATGTTGTCCTTGTGAGATAGATGTCGTTTGGGAGAGCTGGCAGATGGGTTTTGCTGTTAGGTTTCTCTGATGCTCTGGGAGCTGCAGTAATTGAAGCCAGCATCACCTTGGGTGTGCGTGCAGCTGGCCGGCCCGGCCCCGGGGGCAGATGGCTTTGTCGATCTCTCATTAGTGTGGAGGTCAGCCGCAGTTTAAACTGGGAGGGTCGAGCAGCCCTCACTGCAGGGGGACCTTGTAAAGTTGTGTTGCTGATGTGTCCCAATTCCCCAGGCTCCTGCAGTACCGACTGGTACCAAGAGCAGGGTTTGCAGGAGCTGCAGCATCACGGAATGCTGGGGATGTCCCTGCAGAACGCTGCTGCAGGGGCTTAATCCCCGGCTCCAGTCTGAAGTAAAAGCTTTTGTTAAGTTAGAAGGGACTTCTGCAGGTTTAAAGCGAGGTTCATGCCTTTGTGTGAGGGAAATGGGCTGATCTTGTTCAGTTGAGCTTATCGTGTTTCTGACTTGTCACATAATTGAAATTCCCCTTCAGATGTGTCTTCTGCTGTTGGTGGCGATGAGGTGGGAGAGGGAAATGTCTCCATTTTCAGCAGCATTGCAAAAAATTACTCTGAGAAGAATGAGAATTGAAGTCCTGAAGCTTTAGGGCTACCCTTTGAGGGTGCTGCTCGGGCAGCAAAGCAGCTGAGGATGTTTGGTTGCTGCTGAGGATCGTGGCCAGGTTGTTTTCCAGCCAAGGAATGTCACAATCTGATACTTGGGGGGGTAATTAGAAGTGCTGTGTAGGCTCAGCAGAGCCATTCTTCAGCAGTTTTTATGGAGATAGATAGACTGTAATTAACAGGCCATGGAAACAGCCTGCTTGGAGCAAGAAAGCAAAAGGCATGTCCTTGAAAGTCTTCATTTTAACCATTAACTTACAGACTAATACAAGGGAAGAGGGTACTGAGCTTGGCTTTCTGCAGATTAAGATAACTTCAGTCTCCCAGGGAAACTTCATTTGGTGGCAGGAGGAGGGGACCTTTTAGCAAGGCTCCCAGGCATTGCTGCTAGACATGTGCAGGACCATGAGATTGGGCCTGGGGAGCTGACTAGACTTAAAACAGTGAAGTGGAGCTGCACACATGGAGCATATTCTGCATTTAGTCCCAGAGCACTCTTCAAAATTGAGGATATTTTCCACATTGAGAGCATTCAGGGAGAAATTTATGGGGCTTGGCAGAGCTGAAATTAGGATGAATAAAATGAAACAGTGTCTTGTGGGGTACGTGGGGCTTGGGGCTTCCCTCCTGCTCCACCACTAGCACTTGCAGATGAGCTGCTGAAGCAAACCAAATGCTCCTTCCTCTGCAGGTAGACCCAGAGCAGCTGATGCCTGCTGCAGGTGGTGTGTGTCAGCTCCCGTTCTTGGCCTTCCTCCCTAACAACTAACATCAAGAGTACAAACCCTGTCCTGGAGGCTTAGCTGTTCCCATTTGTTTTCTGAAAGTGCCAGGTAGGGTTTCATCCCAGTGGACCCAAGCAGCAGCAGATGCAGCCCTGCAGAAGCCCGGAGGACCTCCGTTGCCATCGCTGCACATATGGCCAGCAGCAGCAGCTGCTGCCTGGCACTGAGAGGGAGTTGCCTCCTCAGTTGTTTGGTGTGATCATGGTTACCCTGGTAGCTGTTGCGTGCTGTGGTAAAGTGAGGAAACTCATTTTTCACAGTCGTTCTTGGAAGTGGATGAGGTGTTCTAGCATGGAATGGTTTGGATTGAAAGGGACCTTAAAGACCAACCCCCTGTCCATGAGCAGGGACACCTCCTGCCCCATCCAGCCTGGACTTGTTGAACACTTCCAGGAAGGTGGCATCCACAACTTTGAGAAGTGCCAGTGCCTCATCTTCACAAGGAGGAATTTCTTCCTAATATCTGATCTAAATTTACTCTCTTGCAGTTATGGTTTCCATCAGTGCACTCCCTGATGAACAGCCCCTCCCCAGCTTTCCAGTAGGCTCCCTTTAAATACTGGAAAGCCACTTTAAAGTCTCCCTGGCATGAATTGGAGTGATTCACTGGTTCCATGCCAATGCTAGCTGGGCCTTGTGGAAAGCTTGAGAGCTGCTTGTGACCCTATGGGCTGTCGGTGCCCACACCCATCCCTCCAGAGAAGCTTCTCCTAGCTCAGGAGTTGCTTGGTTCCCTAGGACTTTGTCCACCATGCTCCCTCAGCCCAATACAAGATGGTGCAAATGCTACCTCTCTAGATAGCTGCAGCCACCTGAGGATTCTCTGCCTTGTTTGGTCTCACTGCTGCTCCCTTGGGTTGAGAAAACTGAAGATGATGAGAGGCAGAAGGACAATCTTTCAATTTCTGGCTTGTTCTTGTTGAGCTGAGGGTCTGAACATTCTTCCTGCAACCTTTAGATAGACATGAAAGTAGCATATTGGGATTTATGTTCACCTCAAGAGCTACAGATAAAATCTAAATGGCCTCCTCATGGCCCCCTTTAGCTACTGGAGCCAGGATTTAAGTTGTGTTAATTCCAGCTGTTGGGCCAAAGCTGGAGAAGTGCTAGCATAATGTAAATATTTAATAGACTATTGCCATTTAAAAGATTAACAGCTCTCCAGCAGCTCTCAGATGGGCAGAGCTGGGTTGCAGCTCTCTGCTTTCCATCAAGGCAATGAATTTTAGCACTGATCTCTCTTGGAAAGCTCATCTTAAGCCTCTTGGCTTCGTGCGAGTGACTTGTGCCGCAGTCCCCCGTCACAGCCTTGCTTTGGGCTAAACCTGGATCAACCCAAATGAGGACAGTTCAGCTGAATTTAGCTTTTCACTCCCATGCAAATGTGCCAAGAAGGGGAGCAGCACTCAGAGTAGAAGGTTGCTGCAGCAGGCATTAGCCCACTGACTCTTGATACTCCTGTGACTTGTAGGAAGACGATGAGAAGATAATCCGGGAGATTCAGCAAGAGGGTGAAGAGGAACAAAGGAAGAAGAATGGAGGTAAGTCACAAGTCACAACCTGTGCCTGTCCTTTGAGAGCAGACTAGGGGTGACAGAACAGCAGAGATTCCCAGCTGCTGGCAAGTCCGTGGGTCTTCATCAGATTGTTCCCATGTCCTGCCTGTTTGCATTGCTGTGCTGCATCCAGCATCACCCAAGCCCTGCTGCAGTGAGCTAAGCCATCACGCTGTTCCTCCTGGAGCTGCTCTGCCTTCAAAGTGCTGCTGCCTGAAGGGGACCATGGTGGGGCACAAGGCTTGTGTCCCTTTCCCCATTGGCACCTGGTGCTGTGGATGCACAGAACTGTCTCCTCACTGCTTGGCAAAGTAGCTGAAGGGCAGCATAGACTCTGTGCTCCGGGGGGGAAGGCGCAGGGCATGCACAAGGCTGCCTCTCATCCCTGTGAGAGGACACATTCCCTCTTTGTGGTGTGGTATGGATGAAAGGAGGCAGCCTGGGCAAGTGGTGCTGTAGTGCCTGGAGGGAGCAAGCAGCAATGCCTTCGAGAGCCTGGGGAATATGCTGGGGCTGGAGGAAGACCATGGGCCAAGCTTGGTGAGGTCTGAGCAGTTCTTGTCTTTCCTGTGTCTGCAGAGAACAGCTTCAAGCGGATTGGCCCTCCCGCAGAAAAACCTATGGAGAAAATCCAGAGGATCGAAGTCATCCCCAGGCCTGTTCCTCAGAACCTCCACCAGCCCCGGATGCCTCCTTACCCCTTCGTCCACCCTCCCTTCCCCCTGCCTCCCGTCCGCCCCATGTACAACAACATCCCCCTCAACATCGGCCCCATCCCTGCCCCCTACGTGCCCCCCCTGCCCAACATGAGGGTGAACTACGACTTTCCACAGATGAACGTTCACCTAGAGCACAACTTACCTATGCACTTTGGCCCTCAGCCCCGACACCGTTTCTGACCTGGGCCTAACAACACTTGGCTCAGGCACTGCAGGGCAAAACTAGCCCAGTAACATCACTCCCTCCCTGCTCCAGCCCCTCACCAGTTTAGCCTGGGGACCTGTTCTAACTTGCACCTTCCTGCACTTGCACCCCCTCCCTAGAGCCTCTCTGCACCTGCAAACATTTCAACCTGTGCTGCAACAGGAGCTGTTGCTGCATCTCCTTGGGGTCTCTCCCTGTGCTGGGCATCCAGGTATTTTGATTTGACAAAGCCTGTCGTGGCATCTGTTGGGAGTGAAAGTGAGGCTTTGTCAGCACAAGGATGTACTTCCCAAAAATCCTGCCTTCCTGCTGGCTGGAGCAGCTGCCACACAGTCAAGTGAGTCTTGGGGGAAGGGAGGAGAGACTTGGCAACAAGGACAGCCCTTCAGGGAGAAGATAGCAGGAGCTCCAGCCTTCTGCCTGCAGAGGGGCATGAGGCTGGAGTTCTCATCTTCTCCAGCATCCCTGTAACCTGCTAGCACCTCCCAGCAGAAAGAAATGGTTCAAACCCAAGGCAGTTTGGTTTTAGCATTTCTCACTCTGCAAGTAGAGTGAGGGGACGCAGCAGCTATCTCACTGCTGAGATCTCTGTAGGATCCCCAGAGCTCTGTTTTGTTTCAGGGCTTTGGCAAGTAACAAGACTCAGGCAGTCTGATCTTCACCTGCTGTCATTCCCTGAGTGCTTTGGTCTGTGCTGTGTCCTGCTGGGAATCCTCTTTGTGCACTTTCCCTCCCATTATTCCCCTTGGAGTTGTGATTATTCTCCAGTACTTGCCTGTGCAAAGGTAGATCAAGCAGCCAGTGCACAGCTCAGCTGCTGGACCAGTGGCTCAAAGTACAGGGGGAAAAAAGATGTCACACAGCACTGCATGGCTGAGAGCAGTAGCAAAAGTGATGTCTCAGTCCCAGCTTTTTTGGTGCTTGTTTAGAGATGTGTGGGCAAGGAGAGCTAAGGGGAGTGCAGAGATGGAGCGAGAGGCAGAGATACATCAGGTAAGGGTAAAATGGTGTCCATGTTCCATCCTTGTGGTTAGGAGGTGAGTGTCTTCTGCTGCCATGGTGCAGCAGGCACAGTCCTGGAAGAACCTCACAGAGGTAGGAGAGGGGAGCCCTGTCCTCCTGTTCCTTGCAAAACCACGAGGTTGGTTGTGTCAGAGAGAAAAGTCAGTGCTTGGTCTGTGCTGGGGGAGTGCTTGCACCCAGCAGCCACTAAACCCCAAACCTTGCTGCCAGCCACCAGATCCACCAACGGTCTGGTCTCAAGCTCCTGCATCCCATTTTGCCCTCTCTCCTCAAAACCATTTGCCCCTTAAAAGGTGCCAGGAAGGTTGCTGTGCCCAGGCTGATCCCTTCCTAACAGGTGCTTGTTACAGTTAATTGCAGTGTCCCATTTGACTTGCCTTAAAGGTGGAGAGAGAAACTTGTAGTATTTGCACTTAGCAAAACGTTATCTGGAAAGAAAGAAACCCTGTAAAGAGGTGCATGTTCTGCAACTTTGTATAACAATAGCTGAAAATAAATAGGTGGTTTATTTAAAAAAAAACAAAAAACAAAAACAAACAAAAACCAAAAGGCAAACCATAAAGCAAAACAAGCTAAAAAAAAAAAACAAAAGGCAAAAAAATATTTTTCTTTACCTTCTGGTAGTAAATTTGTTTTAATATTCTCGTGTGTAAAAAGTTCCTGTATTATACTGTAATTTGGATTTTTTTGTAAATAAATTTGTGCACTCTGGCTTTTCACCCCCTGTGCTTTGGGTACAGCTCAGGCATCCTTCTTCCACCCTGCCCCTGCTGGCTTCCTGGCAAGGCTGCTCTGCCAGAGCTGCTCTGCCAGGTCTCAGCTTGACTGGTTACAAACTCCACAAGTTGCAAAGCAAAATGCATTTGACCCTCCTGGAAAAGCTTTTAATATGTTCCATGTGCTCCCAAGGAAAAAAAAAAAATATGGATGGGATAGAAAATGGTTTCCAGTTGTTCCTTTAAATGGAAACCAGGATTTGTGTGGTGTTGGTGAAAGGCTGGGGGCACCTTCCCCCACCCCGGGAAGGTCCTCCCTGCTGTGGTGCAGCAGCTCTGGAGCCCTTGCCCTGTGCAGGCAGCCCTGGCTGAGCTGCCAAACCCTTCTCCTGGCTGGGTGTCAGAGTCAGGTTTGCTCATGCACATGAGGAGGGACAAGCTGGGGATGATCCTTTTAGCAGGGCCTGTTGTTACAGGACAAGGGATGATGGTTTGAACTAAAAGAGGGAAATTAAGACTAGAAAAGAGGAGGAAATGTTCTACACTGAGGGTGGTGAGACGCTGGCCCAGGTTGCCCAGAGAAGTGGGGGATGTCCCATTCCTGCAACCATTCCAGGTCAGGTTGGTTCTGAGCAACCTGCAGCTGTCCCTGCTGAATGCAGGAGGTTGGACTTGTTGAGCTACATCTAAAGTTCTCTTCCACCCCAAACCACTCTGTGATTCTGTGACCTTGGGGGTTGGACTCCATCTCCTTGAGTCCCTTCCAACCCCCAACGTCCTGTGATCCTGTGACCTTTCTTATAGGGCCCTCTTTAAGTGCAAGACGGCCGTGCTGAGGTCTCCTGTCACTGGGGAGGGACACAAGGGTGAGCAGGTGGCAATGGGAGCTGCTCAGCGTTTCCTTCAGAGCCCTAATTTCCCCCTGTTTACATCCTTCCTTCAGCCAGCCCTTGCTGCGGAGCCAAGACCTGAAGTTGAAGGTCTCTCCTGACAATGTCTTCCTGCCGCTCTTCTGGGCTGTTTGGGGGAGCTGGGCAGCCCCTCCCCCTCCTCCCCCACCTTTCCCAAACATTGCTTTTCCCAAACCAGCCTTCCATTTTAAAAGCCAAACGAGATTCCAAGAGTCAGGAGCCAGGCTGCTGGAGATGAGGGGCAGTGAAGGGGCTTGGCTGCTGGGGCAGCTGGAGCCTGACTGAATCAGAGCTTGTCCCCAGCATCCTCCCCTCCCCCCAAGTTGCTTGAGATTTAGGGCTGATTTTGGCTCTCTCAGGAGGGTTGGGGGCACATCCTGGATATCCCTGATCCTCCAGCTGGATTCTTTTGGCTTGGGCTGCACTGCAGCAGATGAGCTTCCCAGCTCCTTCCTTTCTTCGGGGTTTGCTTTTTTAATCTTACCCATGCACCCAAACCCACCACCCCATCACTCCTCCCTGCACCAGCCAGGTGCAGGGCCAGCATGAGGGGTGGAAATAGCAGCTAGGACAAAAAGCAGCAAGTTCACATCACTGCTGGGCTGAAGGGGGACACAGCTCTGCTCCCAGCTGTGGGAGGAGATGGGTTTGCTGGGGAGATGGTTTAGAGGAGGAGGTGGTTTGCTGGGGAGATGGTTTAGAGGAGGAGGTGGTTTGCTGGGGAGATGGTTTAGAGGAGGAGGTGGTTTGCTGGGGAGATGGTTTACAGGAGGTGGTTTGTAGGGGAGATGGTTTACAGGAGGAGGTGGTTTGCTGGGTAGATGGATTGTTGGTGCATGTCTCTAGCCATCAGTCACCTAATCCTGAAAGGCACCCATGGGCTTTGGTGGCTTTAGGGCTGCCTTGAGCATCTCAGATGAGCCTTTTGGTCACCATTCTCCTCCCACCAATCTGAGTCTTCCAGAGCCAACCCAAGCTCTGAGAAGTGATTTGGCCCCCCAAAGGCTCCACCACCCTAACTGCTCCATGCTCAGCCTCTCTCAACAAGGCTTCTGGAGCCGTGGCTGCCCTGACAGACCACACACACCACACCACTGCTCGTGTCCGAATGCAGGATTTATTTTTTTGTTATTCCTCTTTCTCCGTTTGAAGCTAATTTTTTTGTTGTTTAAGTTATACAAATGGCACTTACAAAAAAAAAAATTACAAAAAAACCCAACCAAGCAGCCAACCCACCCCCTCCCAAAAAAAACCCAAACAAACCCCAAACTTAAGTTTTCAGAATGAGATGTTTCAAGAGAGTCACAACACCTGGTAAGAGGAGAGAGGAGAGATGTTGACCTAGTGTCACACAGAAGAAGCCAGAGCAGGAGTTACATGAGTCGAACTGCGACGTGGGACGAGGAGGTGACACAGAGAGGGGAGGGTGAAGGCCAGCGAGAAGTGTGTGTGCCAAGTCCCGGGGTCACTCAGGGCTTCATCAAGACACTCAGTCCTTCGAGGGGCATCGTGGTCCCCAGGTGGGCACAGGCAGGCCCTGGATGCGAGCGCAGAGCCGAGGTAGAATCCCAGCCGGGATCCCCTGTGCCGGCCAGGGACCCCAGCCTGGAGTTGTCCCCCGTGGCAGAGGAGGGGGTTCCTCCCTCCCCCAGCTGAGGGTTTAGCACCAAGCTCCTCCGGAGGGTTGGTTCATCCCTCCACGTGGATGGCTTTAAGGCTGACGAGCCCCTACCTGGCCTCCAGCAGTAGGGACCGGCCCTGGTTTGGCAGCGATGCGGCGAGCACCCTTGGCGTGGGGCGCTGGGGGGACGGAGCACCCCAGCTGGGGGGGCCCACAGTGGGGAGAAGGCTCCTCGGTGTGTTTGCAGGGAGCAGATCCCAGCCCCGGGAAGGCCCCAAAGGGTAAAGTGCCTTTCAACACCCTGACCAACACGTCAGCATCACCCTTACGGACAGCGTTTTACTCTAATGCAGACCTAGTACAGAC
>VWZI01015288.1:973042-983942 GCA_013396835.1 Psilopogon haemacephalus
GTACAGACGACAGCTGGTAACACAGTGCCATGGAGAGCTTATATAAATAGAGACTAACAAAAATACTGTTTTGGTCTTTTCTTGGGTTTTTTCCTTTTTTTTTTTCTTTTCCTTTTTTTTTTCTTTTTTTCTTTTTTTTCCCCTTTTTTTATTCCTTTTTCATCTTTTTTTTCCTACTTTTTATCTATTTTTTTTTTTTCCTAGTAGGGTCCAGGGTGGCAGGACCAGGAGCTGTCCTCCTGGCAGGAGGGGGAGCCCCATGGGAATGGGCACTTCCTAATCTGTCATTAGTTCAGTGATTTCACTTCACTGTTCCAGTATTTCACGAGAGGAAAGAGAACAACCGAGAGAAACCCAAAGGTATGGAGCAAATCCCACTGTGCAAAGTTTGCTAAGGAACTTCTCTATTCTGTAAACCAAAATCTGCAGTTCGTGCTTCCAGCCACCACCACCCAGGCACAGCAGCGGGACCAGCCTCAGGGCAGGCACCTGCTAGGCTGGACCCGCCACTGGGGTCCCTCCAGAGCCCAAAGCACATGGAGGGACAGAGTGACAGAAGGAGCTGAGGCTCCATGAGATGAAAGGCTGAGGCTTTCCAGAGGGGTTCACCCTAAAAAATAACTTCCAGGTGCATTGCGGGAGGGGGTTGGCTTGCTGGGCCCTTCCATGGGTACATGCGCTGGCAGATGCCAGCCTGGTCCCCAGGGATGCTGTGATATGTAAGGTCACCTCTTAGAGCTCAGCTGGGAATGAATCCTGCCCTAAGAGCCAGGAGCAGAGAGAAGTAGCTGAGGGGAGCCAGGAGGAGCTGGCCGAGCCCAGCACCTTCCCTCTGCAATGGGTTGGAGTGGGACAGGATGGGATGGGACAGGATGGGTGCTCCAAGGGGCACTGGCAGCACACACCAAGGTGGTGCCAGCGCTGATATGGCAGAAGTGAGCACAGAGGTGATCTTATTCCCTTTTTTTTCAGTCCGGGATAGGAAAATAAACTACCCTAAGGGTGTGCTTGGGGCTGGAAGGGAGAGGCACGTTCCAAGCCCAGCAAACCAGGAGGGAGGCAGAGGGATGGGGGACCAGACACAGACCCCCCCTACACAAAGCTATGAGCAGACTGCCCTATCACTTTTCCAGTTCTTCCTCAGAGGGATTTACAGAGACCCACCTCCCAGCCTCCCACGGGATGCCCCCACTCTAGGGCAGGAGAGGAAGGGACAGCTGGGCTGAAAAATCCTTTCACGGAGAGGAGAAACAAAAACCCAAAAGAAAAAGAAAAAAAAAAAAACCACCAGGATGGAGGAAGGGAACTAAAAGTTGCTGGGTGGGGGGTGGGGAGGGGTACTCTAAAGTGCATCAATATTCCCAGAGGGTGGAGGCATCAATGGCGTCGGCAGATGCCTTGAGGACCCCGGCGTGGTCGCCCTTCAGGTACTTGCCATTGATCTTGATGGCCACTTTGTTATAGTCGCAGAACTCGAAAAAGAAGTCCACGGGGGTGTCGCTGCTGCTGGTGACTGAGGACTCGCTCCCCACCATCCAGTACTTCCCAGTGGAATCTGCGGGCAGAGCGGCGCAGGGTGGCCTCGTGAGCCACCACCGAGACCCTCCAGCGGTCATCCCCAGCCCGGAGTCACCCCGGGGAGCACTCACCCTTGATGTTGTAGGCTCCATCGTTGAACTCCAGCTGGAAGACGTCGTAGGAGGAGCGGTTGGAGTCCAGGGTGCCGGTCACCTTGCGGCAGCCGATGAAGCCGTGCTCGCCGCGGAGGACGATGATGGGCCTGTTGATCAGCTTCATCACGAAGTGCTCCGTCTCGCCTGAGCAGAGGGGACAGCAGCTCTCAGCCAAGCCCGCCAGGGGTGCCCAGCCCAGCCCCGGCGGCTGCCAGCGAGGAGTGGGCGCTCTGCCCCCTGCCCTTCCTCACCATCTCAAGGTAGGTGCGAACGCTCCTGGAGAAAGGGCATTGCCTGCCTCTCAGCACGGAAGAGGAGCTCGGCTTGGGGGTGGAACGGACACAGCTTTGTCCCTTGGCGCCCAGAGTGGGACTGGGATGCCTCGGGGTGGGAGGGTCCCTTACCTGCTGTCTCCATGGAGGCCGCCAGCTGCCCGTTCTTCTTGGCCGTCACGTACTTGCCGTTGGCAGCTCTCAGGGTGATGCGTTTGTCGCACCACTCGATGTCGAAATAGCAGCTGGCGTTCCTGAGGGGCGGAGAGGGAGCTCAGCGGGGTGGGCACCCCGACACTGCCACCCTGCCGGCCCACCAGGGGACACAGTTGGGTCAGCAGTCCCCAGCCTGATCCATCTCGGTGGATGGACCAGCGCCGTGATGGCCACCCCAACGGCAAGCCCTCACCCTGCGGGCCAGAGCAGGCAGAGAGGAGGGAGGAAAGCAGGAAGAGGCAGGCAGCCAAATGTGCTTTTGGGGTTTCTGCCCAGCTCTGGGCTGGTGTGGGGTTGAACCGCAGGGCACAGCATTCCGACAGCCCCAGCCGGCTGGGAAGGATTGCATGGCCCCAGGGACTTCCCCAGCATCGTGGGAGGCCTCAGCCCAGCCCTGGCTCTCCCGGGATTTGGCTGCCTTGACTAGGAAGTGCACTAAGGCTGGAAAATCCCCCTTGGATTCCCCTAGGAAATGCAGAAGGGTCGGTCCCTGCTGGGGACAGGGGACTCACTTTGTGGAGGCGGTGGACTGGATGCCCCCGTTGGAGGTGAGGGTCCAGTACTTCCCCGTGTAGGTCCTGAAGGCGCATTTCTTGGTGTCCTTGTTGATCTCTAGCTGGTAGGTCTCCTGGTCACTCTCCTCGTCTTGGTTGGCTGAGAGGTCCATCCCTACAGGACAGAGGCAGACAGAGGTGGGGAGGTGCCGGGAGTGGACCTCAATCCATCTCCACCAGGTCTGGGTGCAGCTCAGGAAACCCGAGTGAGATGAGTGGCTCCTGCTCCCCTGGCTGAGCGTTGGTGACACCCCAAGCCCTCTGGTGACACCCCAAGCCTTCACACACATCTCCCTCCTGGCATTTTGGTTCCAAATCCAGGTTTCCATCTGGCTGCTCCAGTGACAGGGCTGGGGTGAGCAGAGGTGGCCATGTGCTTCAGCTCAGGACTCTCCAGCTCTGCTACAATTCAGTGCCAAGC
Organism: Psilopogon haemacephalus; assembly: GCA_013396835.1. Taxonomy (NCBI): domain Eukaryota; kingdom Metazoa; phylum Chordata; class Aves; order Piciformes; family Megalaimidae; genus Psilopogon; species Psilopogon haemacephalus. Next base: position 976,179 of record VWZI01015288.1, read on the forward strand.
AAAGACCAACTTCACAGGGAAGAGGGCTGTAGTTTATGCCCTGAAGGTGACAGCCAGGTTATTCTACCCATTAGCAGAGGCCACCACACGGCCCCATGAATCCCCAGCTCGTGACACGTTCAAGGACCATAGCACCGTTTTTCATCTGCAGATTGTCACAGCCCGCAGGGGTGGTGAGGTACACAGAGAGAGGAGGCTCAGGGAAGCCCTTGGGCAGCCAAGCCTGTCCCTGGCTCCCAAAAATACATCAGCAGCAGCCTGTCCTCCAGCTCTGCCAGCTAGGGCGACCCATCTCTCCCCCAAAGGGATCAGAGCCAGCATCTGCCCCAGCAGCCTTGGAGATGGATGCACCAGGAGCATCCCGGGGAGGTAGGAGCCACCATCAGAGTCCTGATGGGCCACCGCCAGGCCCATCAGCCACATCCACACCCACCACAGGCACCAAGCCCAAGCAAACCTGCTTAGTCAGGGCTAGTGGGGCCAAAGCCTCCCCAGAGCTCTGCCGCTTGGTGGATTTCTGCCTAAAAATACTCCGGGGATGCGAGTCAGAAGCCATGACCTGGACCCAAAGCCAAGTGGCCAAGCTGCTGTGCTGGGTTTTGGGGAAGGAGCTGGGGTGCAGTGCTCACTTCCACTCCTCTCTGCCTACATGCAGCCACTACGAGCAGAGATGGGCTCCAGTACCACCAGTGGACAGACCCACAACCTTCCCCTGCCACATGGGTACTACAGGCTGGAGTCCAACCTGGGCTTGGAGAGGACAAAAAATGTGAGTGCAACCTTTCCACCCCCATCTGCCCCTTCCAGGAGCCAAGAACCAGCTCATGGGGCCAGAAGTGTCCTGTGCACCTCCACGGTGCATTGCCTCCCATTTCCTCAGCTGCTGGGATTTTGAGGGCTGCAATACTTGGGTTTGCTGGGAGGGCTTCAGGGACTGCAGCCTTGGTGGCCTCTCTGCACTGCAATGCTACCAGCATGTCCCAAAGTCACAAAACTGCTTTGGCTGGAGAAGCCCTTGGGGGTAGATGATCTTCAGAGGCCCCCTCCACGTCCTACCATTCAGTGATTCTGTCATCATCCAGTCCCACCAGCTGCACAGTGCTGACCCACCTGGGGAGGGACCATCTACATCCCCCCAACAGCTGTGGGGCTTGGAAATGAAGATGTTTTCCCCTAGATCCTGCAGGCACAGCTGCACCTCCAACCAGGCATCCCCATCCTGTGCCCCCATCCTGGGAGCAGCCTCTGCTTTGCATATCAACTCTTGCCCCTTTCCCAAAGGGATTGTACTTTGAAGGCCTGGCTTTGTTGGCTGCAGTCTTATCTCCCACACCCAAACTGCCCCATGGCTGCCACACCACTGCCTTCTCCTGCCAGACACCCTCCCTCCAGCACCTTCTCCAGCTCCTGACAGGCACACAGTCACCCTAGTGCTTTGCTCCCTGATGTACTTGGGGCAGTAGAAGGGGGCAGAGGGGCAATGCGTGGCCACCAGCCCCACTGGCCAAACCCTTGGCTCACGTGGTTGTGCCACACTCACTGCCTCCCAGAACTGCTGGGGGCTGAGCCAGCACTTGGTGGAAACATTTGGTTTGGGTTTTGAATCCCTGCCGGGAAAGCAGCACCACAGCTTCTCCAGAGCCAAGTGACAGGGCAGGGGAAGAGGAACTCTGTGGGGGCTCATGGAGAGGGATGGGGCTGCCAGAGGAGACACTGAGGGATGCACTCAAGGCTGCTGGCACCTCCAAACCTGCAGGAGCTGCTGCTGTGGTGTGCCTGGGGGGAAGTGAGCAGCAGTGTTTCCACCTCACCATGCTTTTAGGTGAGGAGCTCCCTGACCTGCATGCCAAGGGGAGGGCCTGGAGTGAGGAAGCTTCGTGCCACTGAGCAGGATCTGATGGGCTGAAGATGGGACAGCAAGCACTGAGGCTCCCTGACACTGTCCCCTGTCCCCCAGACACCCCCTCCATGGAGCACAGTGAATCCAGCATCCCCCAGCCTTGCCATTCTGTCACTGGCCATGCTCTTCCCATCGTGCAGAGCTTTGGCTTTCCCCAGTGCCTTGCAGGGTCTCCCACCACCCCCAACCCAAAAGCAGGGCTGGGTTGGGTTACACCGACTCAGCAGAAAGGAATGCAATTACAGCTGGGGCAGCAGAAGGCTTCAAAAGGTTGTAACTGAGCTGGAGCAGGAGGTTTGGGGGGTCAGAGCAGGGTGGGGTGGGAGAAACAGTGGAGGAAACATGGGCTGAGAGGTGGTAGGACCAGGGTGGGACCAAGAGGGATGTCCCCGTGGTGAAGGACAGATGCTGTCCCTCCAGCCACCCACCCCCAGCCCTGTTTAGTGCAGCCCAGGGCTGTGGCAGGGAGCCGGAGCCTCCCGCAGCGCCCGGCCGAGCTAGTCCCGCTGCAATCCCGCTTTAATTACAGCTCCCGGGAAATTTACAGTCTGCAGCCGGCACGACTCAGCCTGACCTTGCCCAAGCTGCTAATTACAGCTGCAGGCGGGAGGGGGGGAGCACAGGGACCCGCCTGTGTCCCCCCAAAATCCCTCCCATGCGAGGCTCTCCGGCTCCATCCACACCACTTTTTTGCTACAGGAGGATGCAGAGGCTGGAGGTGGGAATTAGGGGGCTGAGGTGTGGGTGTGTGCCCCCAGGGCTTCTTAATGCTGAGCTCCCAGCCAAACAAAGCTCTTGGGCTGGAAGCCTTCAGAGACCTAAGGCAGGGCAGTAGGGAGGGAACCCAGCACTGGGGCAGCAAAGGGCTCCCCAAATCCTCAAGCTGCTGAGGTTCCCAGCTGCTGCCAGCCCCTCAGGTCTGCAGCACGGATGTCCCAGCCCCCCCTGCTCCCCAGCCCAGGGTGCTGGGTGCTCATGGAGGGCTGTGGCCATCCCACACCTCCCAAAGACACAACCTTCCCCACCCAAAGGAGCAGCAGCTTGCTGTGGCTGTGCCAACCTCCATGCCATAAGAGGCTGCAGGGGGCATTTATGGCATGTGAAATACTTCCCCTCTAGAGTGATTTCATGCAGATGGTGTCCTATGAGCTGTCCCAGGATCCTGGTCAGACCCCGTGGGATGTGCTCCCACAGAGAGGAGGCCAAGAGCCTGGAGGACTGTGGCCAACCAGTGGGACAAGCTGCTGAAGCAGCCCCCGTGCCCAGACATGGAGCTGCCCACACATGGGCTCTGCTCACTGCCTGTCTGAGACTGGGAGATATCGAGGCCTTGGGCAGCTGCCAGCCCTGCCCAGCACTGGGAGCAGACAGGAGGCTGCACCTTTCCCATCCTCTAACTCCCCAGGGGCTAAGAGGCTCCCTTCCAAAAAAATCCACAGTTATACCTGAAAAAAAAACCAAACCCACCTCCCTCTGAGGGAGCAGCAGCAGCACCCCACAGATGGCAGGACAGGATTTGGGATCCTTGTGCCCCAGCAAGCCTGGGGGATGCTTCACTCAGATCAGGTTCAGCTTCCCTGCAGGGCTCTGGCACACTCCACCCCACACTGCAGCCCTGAAATGTGCCCTGAGACTCCTCTTGTGCCCTCCCTGCCCTTGGGATGGGTTTATCTTGCACCCATAGATAAAGCCAGATATGTTTGTGTTTAAAAGCAAAGCCTGGGGCACCCAGGGACTGTGCAGCTCCTCTGCTGGGGATGCAGCCCTGCAAAGTGGTCACGGGTCGGGGACAAAGCATAGATTTGCTGGAAAACCAGGAGGAAACAGAGGCAAACCTGCCCATGTGCCTCCCGCCCTAGAAGCTGCATCTCCCCACCTCACTGCGGCACCAAGATGAACCAAGGGAAGAAAATTGGCCCTGGCAGCAGCCAGCAGAAACCTCCCCCATGCTAGGAGGGCTCCCTGCCCCAGAGCAGAGCTCCCCATCACCAACCAGGCATGCCTGGGCGTGCTCCTATCACCCCACGGTTCTCTAACCCCCCTCTCCAGATCCCATCCACTGCCCCCCACATTGGTGTGGGGCAGCAGGCAGCTTACCTCTGCTGAGCAGGAGGGGAGGGCTGGCAGGGGTTCAGCTGAGCTCTGCCCCCAGGGACCCTGGTGCCCACAAAGGGCCCTTTGTTGCCTCAGTTGGGCTAGAAAGGAGCCGTTGAGGCAGGGAGGAGGACACTTTCTGCTGGCAGCAACCTGATTCACCTCCGGCTGAAGGTGCAGCAGGGAGATGGAGGCTCACACAGAGCAGGGACTCCCCGGGAACCCCAAAATTTTGTAGTTAAGAGGCAGGGGAAGGGTGCCAAAGCCAGCCCCAGCACTGGTGCAGAAGCAAGGCTGGCACCCCCAGGCTGGCTGATGTTGTCCCCAGTGCCCATGTGCAGTGGATGGTAACAGTGGCCGTCCCCAGGACATGGAGGTGGCTCCAAGCCAGGAGCTGACTTGGCACTTGTGGGACAACGCTGTCCCAAGGCTGGCCCAGCTCCAGCTTCCAGCCAGGGGAGCCACAAAAGCCCCTTAGCTCCATCCCTGTTCCTCCCATAGGGCAGGGGGAGAATGGCCACTGCCATCCATGATCCTTCTCCAGGTAGGAGCCACCTTTGACCACGAGCCTGTGCTGAACCACCGCAGCTCCGTGCCCACATCCCAGCGGCCTTCAGCTCGTCTGGCAGCAACTGGATGTTATCAGCTCGGCAGGGGAAAGGGCTGTCTGCAGCCACTTCCCTCGGCTGCCTTTGTGGCAGCCCTGGGACAAGAAGCTTTCCCCACGGGAGAGCCCCGGGGGGCGACAGCTGTCTCTCGCTGCTGCCAGGCAGGATAAACGGGGTGGAAATGGATTCTCCAGCCAAAACGGACTAGAGCAAGGATGTGCAACCCCAGCACACTCCTCCCCACTCTGTTTTCCTTGGAAAGAGGCCCAGAGCCCCCTGTTGCTGGGGAGATTGGTGCCCCCCCCCCCATTTCACGCCCTGCTATCCATCCCAAATCACACAAAGCCAGCAGCTCCCACCCGCACCGTGGGGTCCCCACAAAAAGATCTGCCAGCAAGCTCCTNCCTCTTCCTCCTCCTCCTCCTCCTCCTCCTCCCCAACCCCCTGTGCCTGGACAAGCAGCCCCCACTGCCCAGCTCTGCAGGCTTCTCTTTTTTTTTGTTTGTTTGTTTGTTTTTGTCTTTAGGGGCTGCTTTTCAGGGCAGGATTTGCTGGGGGGGAAGGAGAAAAGGCAGCGAGCTCCTTGCACAGAGCTGCCCGGGCACGGATCGGGGTGAAGCTTCAACCTGGAAATATTACATAAATACCCAAAAAAAAAAAAAAAAAAAAAAAAAAAAAAAAANGGGCGGCAGCAGCCCTCCCCCCCCGGCGCGGCGGCAGCCTCCTGCCAGCCTCCCGCCATCACGGTCCTCTTCCTCCTCCTCCTCCTCCTCCTCCTCCCCAACCCCCTGTGCCTGGACAAGCAGCCCCCACTGCCCAGCTCTGCAGGCTTCTCTTTTTTTTTGTTTGTTTGTTTGTTTTTGTCTTTAGGGGCTGCTTTTCAGGGCAGGATTTGCTGGGGGGGAAGGAGAAAAGGCAGCGAGCTCCTTGCACAGAGCTGCCCGGGCACGGATCGGGGTGAAGCTTCAACCTGGAAATATTACATAAATACCCAAAAAAAAAAAAAAAAAAAAAAAAAAAAAAAAAAAAAAAGNAAAAAAAAAAAAAAAAAAAAATTCCCCCGTCCCTGCAGGCTTTGAGCTGCAGCCAGACATGCTCGCACTCATCTTTCGCCCGACGTGTGCCAGCCTGACCTGGCTCACCAGCGATGTGCCGCAGGGCTCCCACGCTAGCCCGCCCGTGGCACCCAGCACCCCCCCAGCATCACCCTGCCCGCAGACCGGGGACCCCCATCCTCAGCCCAGCACCCCCCAAGCCTGGGGGAGGGAGGGGTGTTAGGATGCAGGCTGGGCACTCGAAGGCGAGAGGCTGTCGGTGTGCCCGAGCGTGGCCGCCCCGCTCAAGGCCGGCAGCTTGGTGGCCTCTGCGAGGGGACAGGGACAGGGACAGAGGCACGGCTGCCTTTGTGCGGGTGGATGTAGGTCACGGCTCCACCCGGGGGTTTTCTAACGCTGCCCAGGCCAGGGTGGGGGGTGGCGCCCACTCCCCAGGCCACCCCCGTGGGTGCAAGTGCAGCCCCCCCCCGGGCCCCGCTCTGCACAGGCTGCGGCTCAGCCACGCTCGGGGAAGGAGGCGGCTGGAGGAGGCTTTGTTGGGCGAACAATGAGCTGCGAAGGTAGCAAGGCGAGGGACTGCAGCCCTGTTCCTCCACCGCAAGGAAACACCGCATCCACCTCCCCCACTTCGTCTCGGCACCCCAAAGCAGACCCCTCGCCATCCCCCCCCGACACTCAGGGTACCCCGCGGAGGCAATGCTGCAGGGATGGGGGTGCTGGAACGATGGAGGCCCCCGACGGAGGATGCTGGAGAATGTAGGAGGGGTGTGGGGGGGGAACGATGGTGATGGAAGGATTGGGGGAGGAAATGCGGGCAGCCATGCTGGAGGGGTGCAAGGGGGTGCCTTGGGGAGATTGGGACTTCAGGGAGAGGGGTGTAGGGAGGTGTGAGAAAAGGGGTTCAGCCTGGGCTGAAGAGACCCTAAAGGTGTGATGGCAGAGTGATGCAGGGGGGCACCCCGTGGGGCTGCTGCTGCAGCGGGGCCGGGGATACAGTAATGACCGAGGGAGGTGATGGTAGCAGGCCGCTCCAGGGCAGCGATTCTCGGGGTGATGCAGAGGATGCAAAGAAAGGGATGCTCGAGGGATGCAGTGGGGGCGGGTCAGGGTGAGCTATGCCCAAGGGATGCTGGTGCTGGAGGGATGCAGGCGGGCAGCCCCAGGCAGGCAATGCCCGGGGGACGCAGGATCACACCCTGGGTCGGCGACACTGCAGGGACTTAGGAAGTGGCCGAGGCGTCCCCCCCATCCCATCGTACCTTGCCGGGTGGAGACATTCCTGTCGTTGCCGGCTCGCAGCACGACCTGCGGGCAGCTCTGCTCCAGGGCGAAGAGCTCATCCTTGCCCACCTTGGAGCTCTTTCCCACCTTGAGGGTACCGCTGGGTCCCGAGGGTGCCAGGTAACGACCCTCCCCGTCGCGAAAGGCCACCTTCCCGCAGCGAAACTCGAGCGTGAAGGCGGTGCCGGGCTCGGCGGCGGGGACCAGGCGGCCGTCGCTGCGGAGCAGGCGGTGGTCGCAGCTCTGCAGGCTGTAGCGCTGGTCCACGAAGAGGAGGGTGATGAGGGCATCCACGCCCCACGGCACGTCGCGGTCCACGGCCAGCTCGTCGCGGCGAGGTCCCAGGTGGGCGTAGCGCTTGCGGGCCAGGCTGTAGAGGTTGGCCTGGGGGTGCATGGCCAAGTGGACGCTCCATTTCTCGGTTGCCGAGACGGCGGGGGCGAAGCAAGACAGACGGTCCTCTGTGCCGCCGAAGAAGCGGCGGTGGGGCTCGGACTGCAGCGACCAGCGCCCGTCCCCGTGAGCCACCACCAAGAAGCGACAGTCGGGACCGGGCTCTTCGCTGTCGCAGCTCACCCGGCCGTCCTTGTCGGCTGCCAGGTACCGGCCCAGGTGGCTCTTCAGCAGCACGGCACTGGAGTCCTCCCCGTCCTGCTCCAGCGTCCAGATCTGCTTCTTCTTCATGCTGGCGGCCGAGGCATTGACCTTGAACCCGAAAGCCTCGGCCGTCAGGTACTTGTTGCTGCAGTTGATGAGCCCGAACTGGATCTGCACCGGCTCCGCCGTCCCGTTCGCCGTCATTTTCCGCCCGCTGCTGCTGCCGCCG
>VWZI01015288.1:984144-1009532 GCA_013396835.1 Psilopogon haemacephalus
GGCATTGAAGGACCCCCCCCCTCCTCCGAGCACAGACTGCAGAGCGAGACCCCTTCTGGCACAGCAAGAGCCCCCTCGAATTTGAGGAGACCCCCATATTACAAGGCATGGTAAGACCCCTCCCTGCATTACAAGAGCCCCATTGGATTGCAGGACCTTCACACGGGCACTTTGTAAGACCCCCACCACACCAAAAGAGCCTTTCCTGCGTCTCAGGAGCTTCCCTGAATTGCAGCCCCCATCCCAACACAAGGCCCCACTGTGTGGCAAGACCCTCTCAGGCACGGCAAGAGCCCCCCCTGAACTGCAGGACCCCCCCACACACACTGCAAGACCCCTGCTGTCTTACAAGACCTCTCCTTGCATAGGAAGGACCCTGTTGAATTTCAGGACACCGCCCACATTGTGACCTCCCCCCACAAGGCAGGACCCCTCCTTGCGTGGCCACCATGTACACACTGCATAAGCATCTCTGCACTGCATGAGCAGCCTTCTCCCCCCAGCGTCCCCCCGGAATTGCAGACCTCATCTCCTGCAAAGCAAGACCCCATTCCCACTGCAAGAACCTCCCCACACCCCATGCTGAAGACTCCTTCCACATTGCAACCCCTCTATGCATTGCAGGACCTCATCACTTTCTAAGACCACCTTCTGCATTGCAAGACACCCCCTTGAACTGACAGGTCCTTCATTGCAAGACTCCATTCCACGGCAAAGTCTCTTCTACCCTGCCATATCCCCCCTGCACCCTTCTGTCCCCCAGGCTGTTGGCCACGCTGTGGGGCAGAATGGTGAATGATGTCACAGCCCTCCCCCAGCCATCTCTGAGCTATGCCAGCACCCTGTGCCAGGTGCCAGTGAGGCTGCAGCACCTGGGCCCTGGAGATCCCAGATTCCTCCCCCCCTCCAAAGCCAGAAGCCAAACATGTCCCCTTCAGTGCAGGAGGCCACTTCTCAGGGTGCAGGGGAGCAGCACTGCTGCGCAGATGTGAGGCCATGCCCTGCTGGCAGTGTGGCATGGCTGATCCCAGGGAGGAACCACGGCCTGGGTGCAGCACAGGCAGAGGCTGCCCCTGCTGCCCCCCATCCTTGGGAGCCCAGACACTTCCCATCTTTGTGACTTGGAAAGCATAAAGAGGAGTATGGTTGTGGTGGCAGGTTTGAAGCCCCTGGAGTGAACACGTGCTCCTGTGAGCATGCAGGGGGACTCTGGCTGGGGAGATGTGCAGGAACAGAAAATCAAAGGGGGATGGGAGGGGCCCAAGGGATGGTTTTCAGCTGCATCGGGGAGCAGAACTGCCTACCCCAGCTGAAGTGGGACAAGGGAAGGGCTGGAGCATGGGTGGGAGTGGGAAAATGTGACAGAGTGCACTTAGATGCTGGGTGGCACAAAGACTTTCCCCAGGCTCATCCCCCCTTCAGGACAGAGCCTCATCCCGCTCCTATCTCCTCAGGCCCTCCAGGCTCCACTGGTTCTGCACTGGCCATACTGGTTAGAGACTGCTCCGCCTCAGGGATGCACCACAATCATCCAGCCGTGCCCTGGGGGGTTACTGGCACAACAACCCCGGGGGCAAACCTGTTCAGCTTTGGATGGGAATTATTCCCTTTGCACGCCAGACCTCCTCCGTGCTCATGCTTTGCCACTCAGCCCTGCAAATCCGGACAGACAGACAGATCCTTTGCAACCAGAACCATCCGGGCAGGAAACAAACCCCACCAAGCTGCAGCAAAGCAGATCCACGGTAACCTTGCAACCCCCTTTTTGCCGTTCTTGCTGAAAGCACCCAGGCATTAGGACCTGGCCACCATGCCGAGCAGCTGCCCAGCCCCACAGCTGCCAGGCTCTGCCTTCTCCTGCCGCAGCAGGCAGATGGTGGTGAAGCCGGGAAAGAAAAAAGCTTTTCTGCTCCACCTAAATAAAGCCCAGCAATTATGGAGGGGGCGGGGGAGGGGAAAAAAAATAAATAAAATAAAACAAGCACTCTGTTTTGTACCCCACCGCCCAGCAGCACCGTGTGGTTGGCTGGCACTGCCTGGCTCAGCAGCAGGCAGCTTGCCTGCACCCACCCTGTCTGCACCCAGCCTGCCTGCACCGTCTGCGTTAAGGGGGGAGGATGGGCGAGCCTCAAGCGCTGTCCCCAGATGTCGCCGTGGTGGCAAAGGGGTGCCCAGCGCCTCCGGGGCCGGGGATGCGGTGGCCAAAGCTCGTCTGCCGAGTGCATCCGTGCGTGCCGGGTGCGCTGGAGCAGGGAGAGAGGCGCTGGGTTTCCCTCTCCCTATTGCATTTCCTGTCGCCTTTGCCAGCCACCGTGACTAAACGCTTCTGAGGTCACCCCCACCCCCTTCCCGCAGCCCTCCTGCACAGGGACCCCCATCCCTGACACACGGCATCCGCGAATCCGTGACGAGGGCTTTCCGGAGCCCCTCTGGAGGGGCTGCATCGGTCACCCGCTGGGACTTCAAATGAACCCCAGCTCCACGGAAGAAAAGCCGAGAGAAAAGGGGCCCCGGTCGCCGAGTGACCCTTGTCTTGCCTGCCTCAGGCACAGGAACGCCCTCGGATTGTCATGCCTGCCTGGGCGCTTTCTGTTGCCGCTCAGCTTTGTTCGACAGTGGTCCCAGGGCCGTCGGCTGAGCTGGCGACATGGGGCTTGAACACGGAGCTGGTGGCCAGGGCCGCTGCGGGGAGGGTGTGTGACAGGGCACGGTGCCAACAGCAGCAGCAGGGGGCTGGGGAGGGCAGAGAGGCAAAGGCAGCGAGTGGCAGTGTCTGGTGGGGTCGTGGGAGCATGATGGGTTGCTCCCTGGATGTGTTCAAGGCCAGGCTGGATGAGGCCTTGAGCAGCCTGATCTCGTGGGAGGTGTCCCTGCCTATGGCACAGGGAGGTTGGAATTGGATGATCTTTAAGGTCTCTTCCAACCTAAACCATTCTATGATTCATCCCCGTGTCTGCCTGGAGCCATCCCCCAGGCAGAGGGAGGTGAAGGGGCAGGGTGGTACAGCGGGACAGAGCTGGAGGCACCAGCCCGAGGCACAGCAGCGAGAGGATGCTCTGGGCTGTGTGTGTCCATCCCTCTCTTCTCCCCAGCACACTCAGGCCTTTCAGGCTCAGCTGTGTCACGGGGTGTCCAGAGCCAGGGCTACCAGGTCATCCTTCCCAGTGTGGCTGTCCTCTGGCTTCAAGCCACATCTCAGCTGCCAGCCTGGCCTGAGTCTGTCTTGTCCTTGCTGGAGCGAGTGGGGCTGCTCCCAACAGCACAGGTTTACTGCTTTAACCCAGGACCCCTGTGCACTGTGAACCTTGGCTTGTTGCTGACACATGCAGACAGAGGTCCTAAGGGTGTTGATGTCCTTCATGGTGGTGACAGTGGTTGTGAGATGGCTGAGATTGGCCTGGAAAGCTTCTCTACCACAAGTATCCCTGGCACCCGGTGGAGAGGCTTGGCAGAACCACCGAGTCCTAAAATGTTTTGGGTTGGAAGGGACCTGTACAGGTCAGGTAGTCCACACCCTCCTGCAGTTAGCAAGGACATCTTCAGCTACAGCAGGTTGTTCAGAGCCCCATCCAACCTGATCTGGAATGTTTCCAGAGAGGTGACATCTACCACATCTTTGGGCAACCTGGGCCAGTGTCTCACCATCTTCAGAGCCTGGGCATGGTATTGCCAGGTAGCCACCATCTCTCCTTTCACTTCCATGCTGCCTCCCTGGAGGTGTTAAAGGCCAGGCTGGATGAGGCCTTGAGCAACCTGTTCTAGTGAGAGGTGTCCCTGCCCATGTCAGGGGTTTGGAAATGAATGAGCTTTGAGGTCCCTTCCGATCTAAACCATTCTATGATTCTATCCCTGTATGGAACAGTACTTGGTGACAACAGGAGCCCTTGTGCAGGACAGGGTGACCTTGTGCAGCTGTCCTCTGGTGGGAATAAGGGCTTTGCCAAAACCACCCAGTGACTTGGGAATGCTGGTCCAGGGCCAGGAACAAGCCTTAGGCACAGACCCAACGCCCCAGCCAGAGGCTGTGTCTCCATGGCACCCCCCTTGCCACTGCTGGGGGACACCTCAGGGTGCCCGACCTTGCTGCCATATGCTGCCAGACAGCTCAGCAGAGGTTCTCCAGCAGCTCTCCTGACAGTTGGCAGGCGCCCCAGGCTCATTAAAATTGTATTAGGCAGTATTAAAAAAAAAAAAAAGCAGCAGCACAGCACCAGAAAAAACAAATAACTGCCCTGAGAGAGGGGTTTGGAGTGGCAGATCACACTCCAGGAGAGTTTTCCCATGGGATGCTGCCCCAAAGGGGTTTGCTCAGCCCACAACCTGGGAAGCAAGGGATGGTGGTGGAGGATCATCAGGGCTCAGATGTGTCTGAGAGCAATCAGGAGTGGCCATGGTAGAGGTTGTGGTGCTGGCTGGGCACTTCATTAGCTGGGCTTATCCCATTAGCCTGATTGAATTGCATCCAGAGTGCAATAGGGGATGGAAATGCCTGGAGCACCTCATTCCAAGCAGTTTGGGTGTTGGGCAGAGGCAAGGCTCAAACAAATGAAGGAAGAAAGAGGACAGGAAAACATGTCCGGCCAGGCAGTCCTGGGGCTGGATCTTGTCCCTCTCTTCCTGCTGGAGCTTGTTTTCTGCTGTGGTTTTTCCATTAGTCAGAAGCTAAGGCAAAAGTCTGCCCCTTCCTCCAGCTCCCCTCGAGGACCCCGCGGAGGTGGGGTGGAGGCTGGACCTGGGTTCTTACAGCAGGAGAATGAATTTTATTGGGGGAGCTTAAAGGACCCTTTTGTGCAGCTGTTATTAACCTCGGCAGTGGGGACAATGCTCTTTGTCCTGGGCCCAGTGCCCTGCCTGGTCTCCAGGAGCTCTGCTGGGGCATGAGGGCATCCACAACCCCACCAAAGTGCCTGCCAGCATCAGAGGATAGACATGGGACATTTGGTGGGACAAAATAATCAGGCAGCAGGGGATACTTTCCAGACTTGCCCTTCCCCCCAAAAAAACAAACCAAACCATCCAAAAACCAGGGAAAAGGTCAAGAAAAGAGGAGTGTGTCCATCCTTCGGTGCCCTTCTTGCAGCCAAGCATGGTGCACTTTGTGAGCAGAAGGTGTGAAAGCCCTGGGGGCTTTTTGTAAGTCCATTAGGCAGAAAAAGAAGCCAGGTGGGTGTGATGGTGGCAGGTTCCTCCAGTAACTCGGTAAGCCTCTTGCCCCAGCTCACAGGCAGTGTTTTTGTCTCTAGCTGGCCACCCGTGCCAGCCTGGCAGTGAATTTTGGCCCCAAAGCACTTCAGAGGAGCTGCTCCAACACAGAGGTTTTGATCCAGGATGGGTCAGGCCATGGCAGCAGGAAGGTGATGCCAAGGGGAGTTAGAGCAGTGCCCCATGCCAGAGGTGCAACAGGCGTGCCCCATGCTCTGCTCTCACCTGCAGCTGGCACCCATCAGGCGTGAGCCAAACCGGGAGGCCAAGAGGAAGACTTCAGCACCAGCCCCATCACCCAGCTCGTGTCCCCTGCTTTCCATTCCCTGCTGCAGCACGCAGTCAGCCCAGAAGAATTCTCGGGGAAGAAGAAAGTGTGTTATCAGCATCTGCCCACACAGCTCTCCAAAATAACCCTGCCCCAGCCGCTCGGCAGTGCCAGGCAGAGCAGGTGACTCAGCTTGCGACAGCAGCAACCTTCTGCTCTCATTTTCTTGCTCTGTCATTGCCTGGATCCATGTTTCCCGCTGTGGCCAATGCACCGTGCCCAATACTTGGCCCCAGAGCTGCTCGTGGACTTGTGCGAGGCTGCCAAAATGTTTAGTGGGAAAAGGAATGGCACTACCCAGATCCCCGGGGCACAGCTGCTCCCTCCCAACCCGCAGAGTTCCATAAAGCTGGCCTGAGCATGGTTGGGGTCACAGGATCACAGGATGTCAGGGGTTGGAAGGGACCCAAAGAGATGATCCAGTCCAACCCCCCTGACACAGCAGGACCAGACAACCTAGCTCAGGGCACGCAGCAACACATCCAGATAGGCCTGAAAAGGCTCCGGAGAAAGAGACTCCACAGCCTCTCTGGGGAGCCTGTGCCAGTGCTCTGGGACCCTTCCAGTCAAGAAGTTGCTCCTTGTATTGAGCTGGAACCTCCTGTGCTGCAGTTTCCATCCATTACTCCTTGTCCTACCCCAGGGAGCAAGTGAGCAGAGCCTGTCCCCCCCTCCTGACCCCCAGCCCTCAGGTATTGATAAACATTGATTCAATCTCCTCTCAGTCTTCTCTTCTGCAGACTAAGCAGCCCCAGGTCCCTCAGCTTCTCCTCACCAGGCAGTGCTCCAGTCCCCTCAGCATCCTTGTAGCTCTCTACTGGACCCTCTCCAGCAGATCCCTGTCCCTCTTAAACTGGAGAGCCCAATACTGATGGTGGTTCCTATCCCTGGCACTGTGGCTCCATCCTCACCTCACCTCGGGATGCTGCACAACACATCCCAAAGGGCATGTAAGAGGGAGCCTTGGAGAGGCTGGAAATGAGTCAGAGGGTGACAGGGGGGGATGGCAAGAACAAGGGCCAAGGTGAGCAGGATGTGAGGAAGCCTTGGGATGGGAGACCAGGAGGAAATGGGGGGCCTCATGTTTTTGTGTTTGCTGTCTCCTCAGCTTCTTGCTGCAGGCTGGAGGTGCAGCTTTGGGGTGGGTATGTTGACCCCCTTTTCAGGATGCTCTTGCAGGGGGCCCAGTGCCAAGATCCCCATCCTTTGAGGGCTGCAGACGTCGATGCTGAAGTTTATGTGCAAACCTTTCTGGTGTGGTGAGAGGGCTGAGACTGAGACTGGAGCCCCAACAGGACCGGAGGAGTTCCCCCTAGACACCCCCGGAGAAGGGGGGCGATCTCTTTAAGGCCGAGGTAGCAGTGATGGGCACAGTAAAGGGAGCCAGCTGCGAAGCCCCAGGGGATGGCTATAAAGAGATGGGAGGGGCAAAGGAGGGAAGCTGTTGCAATCCTCGTCTTGGAGAGCTGGGGGAGTTTGCTGGCTCCTCGGTGGAGGTATCAGGGGCATCCTGCGGCGGGACAGGCTGCGTGCACCCATTCCTGCGGCAAGGAGACCTGGGGCTGGTGGGGCTGGGGGCTTTGGCCCAAGGAAGGGGCTGGAAGCAGTGGTTTGAGGATGGAAGGGCTGGGGAGGATCAAAGTCCCTGGCCAGGCACAGCCCCTGCCAGCTGTGCCTTCCTGGGCCCAGAGATCTCCTTCCAGATGGATAGCTCCATTGTTGATGGTGAAAAGAGTCCATTAGTCAGGATTAGGAACGGGGCCCTCGGGGATTAGCCCCGCACCTCCCACCCAGCCCTCCCCTGCCTCCTGCAGGCACTGGGCTGGGCTGGGGGTGGGGCAGTGGTGTCCATCCTCTGCCTCCTTGGGGCACCTGGTTTTGGGTACAGGAGGGAAGGAGGAGCTGCGAGTCTGAGGAAAGGGGGAGCTGGCAGAAGGGTGAATTGGGTGCCCCAAGGGATCTGATATCCTGCTCCTCCCTCCTTCTTCTCATGTGCTTGCAAAACTCCATCCCCTCCCCTCCATCAGCAGCCCCTGGGTGGGTGGGGGGAGAGCTCTGCAGCCCCCAGCACTGCTTGTCTCCAGCGTAGGGGACTGTGCCACCTTGATCACTGACCCCACTGATGGAGGATGGCTGCTGGAAGGGTCATGTCCTTACTCTTGCCTGGGGCTTGCTGTTCTCTTGGGTTGGGGGCAGCTGCAGGCTGGGGAAAGGAATGTTGTCCCTGGCCAGGATTGCCTTGGAGTCCTTGCAGACTCTCGTGTAATCTCTGGAGGGGGTTCAAAGCTGTGTAGATGTGGTGCTGAGGGACATGATTTAGTCGTGTCCTGGCAGTGCTGGGTTAATGGTTGGACTTGGTGGTCTTAAAGGTCTTTCCCAACCAAAATGACTCCGATTCCTCTCCTTGGGTACATCCATGCCCCCATCTCCTGCTGGTATCTGGGCTTCCCACGCGTCCTTCCAGGGCCACAGTGATGCTGATGGGACTTTTGCATGCGGGGAAACTGAGGCAGAGGGAGATCAGCTGGGCTTGGCATGTGGAAAACCACATCTAGGATGAAAACAGAGCTGCCCTTCCTGTGGGATCTGCAAGGAGAGGTGGTAGGGCTGGGCTAGAGGCGGGGATACACATCCAAAATTTGGAGCTGTTTCTTTTATTGAGCATGAGTTCCCGAGTG
Organism: Psilopogon haemacephalus; assembly: GCA_013396835.1. Classification (NCBI taxonomy): domain Eukaryota; kingdom Metazoa; phylum Chordata; class Aves; order Piciformes; family Megalaimidae; genus Psilopogon; species Psilopogon haemacephalus. The sequence continues at coordinate 992,353 of VWZI01015288.1, forward strand.
CTCTGCAACAAGGTGGCAGATCCACCATCCGGGTCAGCAAAACCCGGAGCTGCCAGCGTGAAACCAGTGGTGATAGGGGCTGGGGTGGGCTTTTGCCTGCCTCCATCCCCCCGCTGCTTTCTCTTCCCATTACCAGGCCTGTCAGGCCGGCTTTATCCGCAGGCGGACTGCTGGAAGGGAGGGGAGGGGGGATCTCAGCAAGCCTGGGCAGAGCTGGCTGCAGGGAGGCCCCCGGGAAAGCAGGAATGCAGGGCGGGGGGGCGGCTGCTGAAACCCAAAACCTCCGAGCAGGGGCCCCGGGTCCCGGCATCCGGCTGCAGCCGGGAAGGATGGAGGAGAGGATGGAAGGGAAGCTCTGGGCTCCGAGCCGGGCTGGCTCTGCTGCACCCGAACCCCCTCCCCAACCCCTGCTGTCCCTTATCGGCTGGAAATGGAGGACAATGACCCCCCGGGGGATGGGGGGCATGGGGGTGTAGGCGTTCCCTGAGCATGGGGGTGTGCCCCAGAAATTTTGGGTTGCGATTGGGTTTGCTAAGGAAGACACTGGGTCCCCTCTGCAGAGTCACCGCCGGGGTCACCAGAGGGAGAAGGGATAGCACAGGGACTTTGCCGGACAAAGCAAAGGGAGTTGATGGGGGGCAGGGACCACGCCTGGGTTTGAAGGGACCGGGGCTGGGTGAGGTCCTGGGTCAGGGTGGGCCTCACCGGATGCAATTCCCTGTGCAACACAGGTGTGGGGGTGTGCAGCATGCACCTGGGAGCTTGTGATCCCATGGGCTGTGTTGGTACCTGCCACTCCACGTGTGCTGGGACCATGCACATAGGTGTGCCTGAGGTGCACGCAGGCAGCCTGCAGCTCTGCAGGTCAGCCCCTGTGCAGCATCTGTCTTTGCACACAGGAGCCCACAGGCATCCTGGCATGCAGGGAGCTGCAGGGAGCCTGCGTTGTGGTGAGTGTGACCCCACATGCTGCAGGCTCCTTGGCATGTGTGAACCCTCATGCCACCTGGCACTCATGGTCTTCCATGTAGCATGTGCCTGGGTGCATGTGGCCACACATGGAGCATTCATCTTGCTGTGCAAGGTCCTCCATGCAGCATGTCTGGGTGTGAGTGATTCCCCATGCAGCATGCATGATCCTCCATGCAGCATGTCTGGGTGTGAGTGATCCCCCATGCAGCATGCATGAATCTCCATGCAGCATGTCTGGGTGTGAGTGATCCCCCATGCAGCATGCATGAATCTCCATGCAGCATGTCTGGGTGTGAGTGATCCCCCATGCAGCATGCATGAATCTCCATGCAGCATGTCTGGGTGTGAGTGATCCCCCATGCAGCATGCATGAATCTCCATGCAGCATGTCTGGGTGTGAGTGATCCCCCATGCAGCATGCATGAATCTCCATGCAGCATGTCTGGGTGTGAGTGATCCCCCATGCAGCATGCATGAATCTCCATGCAGCATGTCTGGGTGTGAGTGATCCCCCATGCAGCATGCATGAATCTCCATGCAGCATGTCTGGGTGTGAGTGATCCCCCATGCAGCATGCATGAATCTCCATGCAGCATGTCTGGGTGTGAGTGATCCCCCATGCAGCATGCATGAATCTCCATGCAGCATGTCTGGGTGTGAGTGATCCCCCATGCAGCATGCATGAATCTCCATGCAGCATGTCTGGGTGTGAGTGATCCCCCATGCAGCATGCATGAATCTCCATGCAGCATGTCTGGGTGTGAGTGATCCCCCATGCAGCATGCATGAATCTCCATGCAGCATGTCTGGGTGTGAGTGATCCCCCATGCAGCATGCATGAATCTCCATGCAGCATGTCTGGGTGTGAGTGATCCCCCATGCAGCATGCATGAATCTCCATGCAGCATGTCTGGGTGTGAGTGATCCCCCATGCAGCATGCATGAATCTCCATGCAGCATGTCTGGGTGTGAGTGATCCCCCATGCAGCATGCATGAATCTCCATGCAGCATGTCTGGGTGTGAGTGATCCCCCATGCAGCATGCATGAATCTCCATGCAGCATGTCTGGGTGTGAGTGATCCCCCATGCAGCATGCATGAATCTCCATGCAGCATGTCTGGGTGTGAGTGATCCCCCATGCAGCATGCATGAATCTCCATGCAGCATGTCTGGGTGTGAGTGATCCCCCATGCAGCATGCATGAATCTCCATGCAGCATGTCTGGGTGTGAGTGATCCCCCATGCAGCATGCATGAATCTCCATGCAGCATGTCTGGGTGTGAGTGATCCCCCATGCAGCATGCATGAATCTCCATGTAGCATGTCTGGGTGTGAGTGATCCCCCATGCAGCATGCATCTGAGGGTGCAAGGTCCCGCATGCAGCAGGCCTGGGTGTTTGATCTTCCATGCAGCATACACTATCCTCCATGCAGCATGCACCTGGGGGCGCACATCCCCCTCGCAGCGCGCACCCCGTGCGTGCGCGTCCCTGCGCAGCCTTGCAGCGCTGCGCGTTGCAGTGTGCATCCCAACACTGCCACCCAGCAGCCCGCCTGAGCTCTGCAGCAGGTCGGATGGGTGTTGCAGCTCGTGGAAATCCTCGGCGGGGTGGACTAGAGGGAGCAGAACAAAGCAGCGCAGGGAGAGTGAGCATGGAGCTGCGCTGCCGGCCGGGGGCCCGCGGAGGTGTCTCTGATCTCCTCTAGGGATGCTGCGCCTCTCCAGCAGCAGACCTCCTGCTCCTGTGCATCACTTGTGATCACAAAGCAGCACTCTGGCAGCTAATGCTGCCAGATTTGAGGACAGGGTGGGAGTGAGAACCCCAGTGAAGGGCACTGTGTGTCCCAGCACCGTCTGATCCCCACTGGTGGAGCCAGAGGCTCGGTGACACGGACAGCAGACTCCAGCCTGATCACTCAGGCTGTGATTGCCTTTATGTGGTGATTTCTCGGTGATGGTGTAACTGCTTACTCCATCACAGCCTCATCCAGACTGTGGTACCCAGTGCAGGGACGAGAGAGCCTGTAGTCCCATAGACCCTTCCCCTACATGATGCTCTCAGCACCATCTCTGCTGCTGCTCACTGTGGCTGATAGGACTTGGTGGGGGGCACATGCTATGGCACAGGCTAGGTCACTATTCACCACAGCATGCAGGAAAACAGCACCAAACTCCCCACAACTACCCCAAAGCAGCCCTGGCCTCCCCTCGGGGCTCCATGCATGTCTGGGACACTGAGAACTCTATGACCCCACCCCACACACACCTTCAGTGTTGTGGGATATCACCAGAACATTTCCCCAGACTTTTATTGTGTGAGTGAATCATTTACCAGCACAGGCAGGCTGCCTGTGACAGTCAGTGCCAGCTGGGCACAGCCAGGATGAGGGGCTCTCACTTCCTGAGTGAAGTTATGAGCCAAAGGGTCATCATCAGTTCCTTTCTTGCTCTGGGAGGAACTGGTTGCAAAAGGGGAAACTGAGGCCCGGGCCAGATGGTGGATGCATGGCCAAGATCAGTGCCTGCTGGGGCTGCCTGGCCAAGGTGGGCTTGTTTAGCCAGGGTGGGGGATAGTTCGGGGCCAGCTGAAATCCCACTGCTGGGGCAATCAGAGGGTGGGCTGCTGTCCCTTGCCTGCTTTGGCCTCCCCCCGAGTATCTTGGGGTGTTTGCCCCGTGGTGCAGGTGGGGATGCTACCACTCTGGTCCCCTTCCAGCCCCTTGTCTGGGGGAAGTCTCTGAACTGCATGGTCCCTGTGGTGAGGTGACAAGGGGTGTGCAGGTGACAGGGCCACCTGGGCTATCTCCTGGGAGAAAATGTTGTTTCCTCTGACATGCCCTAGGGTGTTTGCTGCTGTGATGTAATCCTGGCTGGATGTGTCATGTGGGCAATCCCTGGCAGGCACGAGCCAGGCTGTGGTGGCCTTGAGCTCTGGCCACATCTGAAGGGCTTGTTAAACCACCCCAGGTTGGAGCATGTGTCAAGGCAGGGCCAGGGCTGTAGGAGATGACATGTCAAGGCAGGGAGAATATAGGAGGCTATAGGAGATGACATGGAGGACACCCAGGGATGCTCCATGTCCCACTCTGGGCATGTCTGGAGAAGGGATAGGCCAGCTTGGGAGCCACCCTTGAAGCCAGCCTGGCACTGGGATGGGACCTGTGCTCTGGATGGTCTGGAGGTCTTTCATATTAATACTGGGCTCCAGAAGTGTTCAAGGCCAGGCTGGACAGGACCTCGAGCAACCTGCTCTAGTGGAAGGTGCCCCTGCTCAGGGCAGGGGGTTTGGAACTAGATCATCTTTACGGTCCTCAAACCATTCTGTGGTGCCTGTCTCACGGGCATGGAGCAGGCTTCCCTCACCAGACGTTGGGTGCTTCAAGGTGCCCCCAGGTGCATCGACGTTTTGGTGCTTCCAGAGCAAATTCCTTGCAGAAGGCGAGGTTTGGGTGCCCGAGGGATTGCAGCACCACCGCGCCAGGTGCCAAGCTCTCTGCTGTCCCCAGGCTGTGCTTTTCCCCGCGGGATGCAGTGCGGGAGGAGGGCAGCACCTCTCCGGGCCCAGCCGGTCCAGCGCTGCCCCTGGCCAAGGGCGGCGCAGGGTGCGCCTGGCAGGGAGCTCGCCGAGGCAGAGCTGCTCCTCCCTGTCCCCCCCGCGCAGAGGGGAACGCGGGGAGGAAATTGCTGCTGACGGAGCTGCGAGCGCTGCCGGACTGCGGATGACTAAGTTTGGCAGTGCTACCTGCCGGCTGTTTTTCCTTTTATGGAGGATTTGAGCGAGCCGCTGGAGCAATTCTCCCAGAGAACCCGAAGGGATCCACCCTGAACCGTCGGGACGGCCACCGCAGGGCTGGGGACAGCGTGGCCGGAGGGCAGGGTGCGTGGCGAGGTGCTGAGGCAGCGTGCGGCTGGTGGAGGCGGGGATGGACCCCCCCCCACACACACCACACACACCTCTCCCTCTCCCTATCCGGACAGGGCACCCAAATGTTTTCACTTTCTATTTCAAGGCGCTGGCTGCTGGCCCCGAGCAGAGGCTTGGCCCGCGGTGCCAGCCAGGACACACAGCTGCTGGCACTCTCCGTGCCGCCTGCCCTTTGAGGCCACCCCTCCATCCGGAGTGGAGAAGGGGTGAGCCAGGACCCGGAGGGGATGTGTCCCTGCAGGGGGACACCCTGCTGCAGGGATGGGGGCATCACCTGCGCGGGGACACAAGCCTCGCTGCGCGGTGACAGCGCTGCAGGGCACACCTGGCCGCCGAGGGGACACTGCCGGGGGTGGGCACTGCTTTGCACACCTGGGCTGCTCCGTGGGGCTGAGGTGGAAATGCGGCGGCGGCCAGGCGGGCAAAGTCCCCAGCGGCGGAGAAATGCGGAGCCATAAACCCGGCTCCTCTCCTGCCAGCAGATGGGGTGGCTGATGGGGTGAGGACCAAGCTCCGGCTGGGCTCCGCAGCGCCCATGGCGACCATCCCCGCAGTCCCCAGCACGTTCCGGGGGGCCGAGACTGGGCTCCTCAGTTTTGTCCTGCATTCTTGGCATTATTCTCCTTTTTTTCTCCTCCTCCTCCTCCTCCTCCACCCCGGGGACGGCTCTCAAACCTCTCCATTTATGGACAGGAGGTTAGGTCAAGTGGGAGGACGAGGGGACGCTTGGGTCCCTGGGGAGGGACAGAGATCTCATGTGGGGAACTGGGGCCATGGTCACCCCTGGGGGTGACAGCAGTGATGGTGCACGTAAAATCGAGGGACACTCAGACATTGCCCCTAGGACCATCACTGTGATTCCCTTTACCAATGGGACCCCCACCCAGAGTAGTGGTTGGGGGTTCCCTCTGACTCCTCCAGGATGCTGGAGCACTCTGAGCAGGGAGCTGGGGAGAAAGCAGCCCCGATGGGAGAGGTGAATGGGGGAGGGGGCCTCTTGTTTTAATTAGAAGGCAAACACTGCTGGTTTGGGGGGTGAGGCTGCAGCAGCTGGGTCCCCTCAGGGAGAGGATGTGACCCCAGCCCCAGGCCACCAAGGAATCACTGGGGCAGGGTGAGATGACTCTGAATGATTCATTTGAAACATTAATATTAAAAAAAAAAAAAAAAAAAAAAAAAAAAGTGAGTCAAGCAGCAGAAGCAGCAGTACCCTGCCATTTGGTGGTGATGGAGTGGCTGCTTGGGGTTAGGCTTTTGGGATGGATTCCCTCCCCCTCTAACAACATCTCGAGGGGGTTGCTGGAGGCAACAAGCTGGAGTAGAGGCAGCTCCCCAAGAAAAAAGGCTGCTGGGGACAGCCCTCCTGCTCTGCTGTGCAAGGCAGGGCTGGAGAGTGAAGATGCTTTGAAGAGGAGCAGATAAGAGCCTCCCAGAGCTGGGCTGTGCTTGGTGGTCACCAGAGTGGGGAAGGAGCTTGGTAACTCGTTGGGGAAGGGTGAGAGGAACGAGCCTTGGCTGTCCTTTGGTGTATTAAGCAGTCCTGCAGCACCCCGCTGCCAAAACTCCATCCCTCTGGGGGGCGGGGAGCAGAGGGAGGGACCCCAAGGACCCACCGTCCCCTCCCCAGCTCCCGGCTGACTCAGCCAGACGGGATTCCCACAGTTTCCGTCAGGTGCTGCCTGGAGTAAATGGGAAGAGGTTTCACAAGCCCCGGTAATTAATGCTAATTACAGAGCAGCAACATGGGAATCATTCCTTCCCCAGGTGCCCTTCCAAAAATGGCTTTTCTGCAGGTGTGGCACCATCCTTCGGCTTGTCATTAGGCACTGCGCTCCGCCCCCGAGAAGGTGAAACCTTGGAGGGCTGTGGGAACGGTGTGACGGAGGAGGATGGTCCCCGCGGGCAGCTGCCTTTGGCCAGAGGGCAGGGCTCGCTCAACCCTGGGTCAAGGCAACCCATGGGGACGAAACGCTGCCCGACCTCCTTGAGCAGCATGACGGCTCCTGGCAGCTGCCCACAGCAAAATAAAACCATGGAGAAGGGGCTCAGAGGCTTTGCTTCTTTTTTTTATTTTTTTCTTTTTTTTTTTTTTTTTTAATGTCTTGGTTCTGCTGCTTGCATTGGAGGGACAATGAGGTCCTCCTGGGATCAGGAGCTCATGCTGAGAGGGGCTCAGCTTCTCTGAGGCTTGAAAAAGGTAGGGTGAAGGGGTTTGGAAAACTCTTTCATCTCTGTTGTTTTTGGGTTTTGTTTGTTTTTTTTTTTTAATCTTTGCTGAGTTGGTCATGGCTCAACCTCCCCCCGCCCCCAGCGTGTGAAATATTAGAACTAAAGCAGGCTGGTGGTGGGCTGGGAGACCTGAGCTCCAGGCTCAGCTGTGATGGGATGGAAAAAGCCTCACCTGCCTCAGAATCATGCTGAGCATCTCCCAGCACTTGAGGTGAAAAGGGGAAAAGAAGATAAGAGCAGAGACAAGGCGAGGTGGAGAGGAAGGAACCACCTTGTTCTCTGGGGGCACGGTGACCAATGGCAGAAATTCTGGGCTGAACCAGCAGCAGAGATGCAGGCTAGAGGTGAGGAAACCCTTCCCATACAGATTGTGGGGTCCCTGTCCTCAGAGCCTGATTTCAGGTGATTTGTGTGAGCTTCCTGCAAGACTGGGAGATGGGAAGTGGATCAGAGGTGACTCAGTGTTGCAGGACAACAGCCAGCTGCTGCTGGAGGTGAAAATCAACCACCCTGGACAGCAGAGTGTTGGATGGCTGCAGAGACTGATTGCTCTGCTGGTCTCCCACAGTCCCATTTTGCTGTTTAAAACTGGGGTTAGACTTAGGGGATTTGGGTCCCTTCCCAGCAGGGATGGTCATGTCCTATTTAGAATCATAGAATGGTTTAGGTTGGAAGGGACCTCAAAGCTCATCCAGTTCCAACCCTCTCACCAGAACAGGTCACTCAAGGCCTCATCCCACCTGGCCTTGAACACCTCCAGTGTCCCTGGACTTCTATTAGCAGGGGGAGATGAAGGGGCTGGTGCTTTGCTGTTTGATGAAGAAGAGCACGTCCCACGATGGAAACATCACTCATGTAGGAGTGGAAACAATTTCAAAAGGCTTGGTTGAAGCTCACAGAAGAGGAAATCAAACAGGATTAAATCCACCTGGAGCCAGTTTCCAGGTCTTTTCCATACCTTTTCTCCAGGAGGAAACGCTCCCAGTCCAGAGGCTGTGGGTGCTGCAGCTCCCTGTCCCCCAGCCAGCCAGGGTGGGGACCCCGTGTCAGAGCTGGACTGGCAGGAGAAGCTTCATCTCCACTGGGCTGGCAAGCTTGGAAACCGGTCCTGGCAGGGGAGAAACCCATCTCCTTTGCAGGCTGAGTGAGGGCTGCGGGGAGGTGACCTGCCTGCACGGCTTGAAAATAATTCATGACTTTGCTGAGATTGTTTCTGTTTGATGTGTGCAGACTTCTCCCTCCGAGTTTCCCTTTGCAGCTGGTCCCTTGCAGCAAGGGGAGTCGCTGCTTGTATCCCATGGGGTGGCTCAGTCCTTGCTCCCATCCTGAAGAAGGGGAGGGAAAGGGCAGCGCCCAGAGCAGCGCTCCTGTGCAGAAGCCAATTCCCCCCCCCCAGGATGGGTGCTTTAATGAGCTGTCGCAGCTAACGAGTCTGCTGGCACAGCCCCGATGGAGGAACGTGCTGGGAAATGGTAACGCAGCAGTTCTTGGAATTGGGATGGTGCAGCTTGCCAGGCTGCCTCGTCCCATCCCAGACATCTGAACCCCGGGGAGCAGGTGGGGGAAGGACCTGGCTCTGCACCTCAGCATCGACCGGGAGCAGCTTGCTACAGCCCTGCTCGCTGTCAGGATGGGGTTAGAGCAGCTGTAAGAGATATTCTCACCCAGACAAAACCAGGAGGGCAAATAAACCAGGCAACAGAGATATTGGGAGCTCCTGGCATGCTGGGCACCAGCGCAGGGCTCCTTAAATGAGACTGGTGACTTCTGGGAGGAAATTAATGATGCTGGTGGGCTTGTCCTGTGCTGCCCAGAACCCGAAGGAGAACATCCCCCTCGCAGAGGAGCTGGGGCTGGTGGCAGATGGTTGGTTCTGCTTTACAGGCACCTGGGCTCAAAAGACCCAAGGAGATGAGTGAGCATCCAAGCTCTTTTCCATCTCAGTGCAGGGAGGCTTCAGGAGCTCAGAAATGTTGCCACTGCTGAGCACGGAGTTCTCTGAGAAGCAAGCACAGGCCTGCAGTGCTTCAGCAGCTCCTGCCCTGGCATCTTCTGGAAGCTAACAACAGGGGATTGAGGAGGCTCTTGACCATTGCTGTTCCTCAAACTGATGCAGTTTTGCTACCCTGTGCCTGCCCTGGGGATAGGGGTGCAGGGCAATCCAGGACACCCCTCTTGTGGGGGGGCAGCCCCACCACTCACAGGGGGGCAGGGGAGGGAGGGGACTGTTTGTAAGGGGCATTCCTGGTGGCTTTAGGGGCTGGGAGGCGATGGAGGGGGTGGCAGGCAGCAGGCCTCAGCTGCTCTCTGGTTTCTGGTTTCCGGTTTCCGCTGCCTCTTTCTCCAGCTGGTTACGAAGAGCCTGGGCCAGGTTTTGCCATTTAAGGCTGAACTTCTCCAGGCTGGGGGCTGTGCCGAGAGCTGCCAGGGAGGTGGATCCCTTGACCACTCCAGGCTCATTACATGTGTGCAGAGAGAGGTGGGTGCTTGAGAACGGGAGGCTGCGACCATCCCTACCTCCCTCCATCCCCTATCTCTCCTTTTGCTCACCTCCACAGCACAGGAAAAAGCCAAGGGAAGGGATCTGGGTTTGGCAGCAGGGTGATATGTCCCATGTTGCATGGGCTGGAGAAAGCCTCCGGTCCTGGAAACTGCCTGGTCCAGGCAGGGAGGCTGTGGGGACAGGGCAGCCCCTGCCCACCAAGCCAGCCCTGAGCAAGGAGCCTGGAGCAGGTGACAGTCAGGTGAAGCAGGGCCACCATTCTCTGCCAGACTGTTGCCACCACCAAGCCCAGGCTGTGCCAAGGCCAGAGCTGCCCCATGCTCGGTGCTTCCTCATTCCTGGCACCGCAGCTGGTTGCTGTGTCTTCCTCTTGCTCTTCCTGCCCTGAGCTCTTGCAAAACAAGAAGGGGGGTTGGCAGAAAGTGAAAGGTGGTGTGCAGCCTTCTCACAGCCATGGTAGCGATATTGGGACCAAGGGGGCTGCTGCAAAGTCCCCGTAGGGAAATCACTCCCTGGTGTTGTGTTGCTGGCTTTTGTCTCTCCTCTGGGCTGTGAGCAGCTGTAGCTACAGCAACCACCTTTCACGTCTCCTCCTCTTTTCTGTCTGAGCTCCACCGTGGCCCTGGTGGCTCCTCTATCTGTTGGCTTCCTCTGCTGTTCTGCTGCCCGTGATGCTCTAGCAGCGGAGGAGGTCCAGAAGCCACTGCCGCAACCCTGCATGGCTCCAGCTCTGGCTTGGGGAAGGGGAGAGGAATGTGGAATTCATGAGCCTGTTTATCATTAAGGGCTGGAGGAGGGAGAGTTGTTCATGCACCATTCTGCAAGTGGCAGCACGAGGTCCCTTGGGGCAGGTGGGGAGCCCCAGGGGTGGTGGCAGTGCTCCTTGTGAGTGCCAGCTGTGAGCTGCAAGCCCTTGAGGTTTCAATGGGACTTAAGTGCATTTTTCAAATATTCTCAGAGCTGATAACAGCTCCACCATCCTGGAGGGGCTCAAATGCCTGCCCGGGCACACAACACCCACGTGGGACAGCAAAGAGGGCACCTAAGGGTGGCAAAGGGACCCTGGTGGCAGGGCTGACCCTCTCCTTGGGGGAAGGAGGGACCTGACAACTCACAAAACTTTCTGTTGCCAGATTTCCACCCCCACAGACTAGCCCACGGCGGGATGAAGATTGGGATGTCCTCACTTTCAGGTCAGAGCTGGTGAGGAGGTTGCAGAGTACCTTAGCCAGGGGAGTGACAGTGAGCTCCTGGCACCCACTGCTTCTGTTTGCCTTTCTCTTCAGATCTTATCTGGTGCCAGCTGGAATGTGTGAAATGAGCCAAACAAAGCACGGGAGGAAATGCTGCCCTGAGTGAAGGATGGAAGCTTCAGGGGCAGTGGGGTGAGAGGGCAGTAAAATGCAGCGGGGATGGTGCCCCTGCACAGGGGCTTTGTGGCCGTGGTTTCCTTTCATCCCCTGTTCACCTGTGGAATGGTCTCTGGATGACAGTGGAGGGTTTGGTATCGTTGCAAGCTTTCTGGCTTGCCCCTGGGCTCGCTGCAGATCTCAGGGAGAGCTGGACCACAGGGGCTGGTTGGAAGCTGCACGCAGGCTGTCTCCTTCTCCCCCCTGCCACCTGCCCACCCCACTGTTATCCCTGCCACGGGAGCCAGAAACCAGCCTGCTCTGCCTGGCACTGGGCGAAAACCTCCCAGTCCTCCTCCCCCGGCGAGGAACCAAGGTGGGAGGACAGATGTCAGCTGGGTTTCATTTCTGGTGGCTCTCCTGCGAGGCCTGAGTGTTCTGTACAGGCTGGATCAGCCCCGAGGGTTTATTTTAACCCAGAGGAGCAGGGGGAGTGGATGGGCTTTGATAAGAACAGGTCCCACTCCTCCATCGATGACTCCCTGCCTGGGGCGAGTCGCTTACGTCAGGGCTGGGCAAACACAGCCTGGGGCCAGCATGGGCTGGGCTGGGGTCCAAGGTGGCTCCACATCCCTCCTTCGAGGAATGGGCAAACCCTACCTTGCCTGCCTCTTCTCTCAGCATGCCCATGCCCTCGGGTGGAGGAGCTGGGTGCAGGTTTGCCTTCCAGTATCTGAAGGGGGCCTACAGAAAAGCTGGGGAGGGACTTTTTAGGCTATCAGGGAGTGACAGGTCTAGGGGGAACAGAGCAAAGCTGGAGGTGGGGAGATTCAGACTGGATGTGAGGAGGAAGTTCTTCAGCATTCCAGGTGAGAGCCTGGAATGGGTTGCTCAGGGAGGTGTTTGCAGCCAGGCTGGCAGAGGCTGTGGGCAGCCTGCTCTAGGGTAGGGTGTCCCTGGGCATGGCAGGGTGGGTTGGAACTAGATCCTTGTGGTCCCTTCCAATCCTGACTGATTCTATGATTTTATAGGTTGACAGAAGGGTGATGGTTCTTGTTTGTGGGTGCTCAGGGCTGCCCCAGCCACCATAGCACAGCATGGCTGCCCCAGACCCCCCTTCCATTTCGCCTCTCAGCCAAGGTGACCCCTGTTGCTGGAGGTAAAGGGGGGGTTACACCCCCAAACCCAAAGCAGAACATCTTGCAGAGTCAGAAGTGTTTTTAATTCCTTGGCACGGGTGGCAGAGCCATCCCAAGTGGTGTCTGCAGGCATCTCCACTCTGCTCCTCCACTTCCCACACGGAAAACAAAGGCAGAGCTCTGCCTTTCCTCTCTGGGATGGGACAGGTCACCTCTCCCAAAGGCTTGAATCCCTCAGATGGAAAATGCCTTTAGCTCAGCAGAGATCACAGGCAGGTTCCTGGTATGCTTGGGTAGCTCAGGGTCTCTTTCATTACCTAGGCACAGTAGGAGCAGAGAACTCCATCCAGCTGCCTCCTTGCCTTTTTCATCAGCAACCAAGAAAAATCAGTTCTCAGGGTAATTAAGAAGCAGTTGAAACTACACCGTACAGCTTGGTGTGGTGCTGGGTGACACGTGTAGGAGCCTTTTGGTGTGCCAAGTAGCCAAACCCTGGGCAGCATCCTTTGGGGAAAAGTCCTCCCTGGGGCTGCATCACAACGGAGGGGTCATTCAGTGGCGTGTGGGAAATGATGTGGGACCAGGAAACTGAGCCTTGCAGGGTCAGTCAGCTTTTTCTCTTCCCCTTTTGCTTTTAGCTGGAGGAAATATTCCCTGAAGCTGCTGTAAGTTCTGGCTGGAGGGGAAGGGCCTGCTCTGGCTGGTCTCAGAGCCTTCAGGGATGCTCTTCTCCTACAGAGGGAGGCCAGCGTAGAGTTTAGCTTATACCTGTCCCATTGCTGTGAGAGAAGTGGACCCCAAAGATGCAGGGGGTGGGCAGGAGGGCTGAGTCTGGGAGCTTGGCCAGCATCGCCCTGGGGTCTGGCTGTGCCACTCTAATCACGATGTGCTGGGCAGTGACCTTGGGCCTCACTCACTCCTGCTGTCAAGGTCAACCAAGATCACACCAGCAGCACGTTTAACTGCAGGGGGAAGGGAGGGGTTTGCTCTGCTCCAGCTGAGCCAGCCTGGCCCAGGCAGGCTGGGAGGATGGTTTGGCTGTTGGGGGTCAGGAAGGAGCTGGGCAGAAGATGCCCAGCCTAGGCACCGGCTGGTGGCTGCTTACCTGCAAGGCTGGGAGCCAAGCCCTGCTCTCCTGCTGCCTGCCTGGGCTGGAGAACCCTGGAGCCAGCATCATGTTGGGATCAGCAGAGGGGTATGAAGTTAAGGGGCTGGGGAAGGCACAGGGGCATGAAGAAATGGTGCTGGAGGCATCAAGGAGAGGCATGTCCAGGGAAATAGGTGGAGAAAAGCACTGCTCAGAGCTTCAACCCCTCCAGCAAAGTCCTATTATCAGGGACAGCAGGCTGTAAACCAGGCATGAGGCCCCATCCACCACCTCTGCTACCTGGAGAGGGCTGTGCAGCCGCAGCAAAACCTGGCATGGGTTTGTCTGTTGGTGCCCCGATGATGGGAAGTGGGGAATTCGTCCAGGTTTGCAGTGTGAGAGGATGCAATGATTTACTTCCATTGTGCTCGCTGCACAGACAGCCCATCTGGGTGAGTTGGGGGAGAATGGCCCCTTGGACAGGGGGGCCTGCAGAGGAAAAGGCTTTCATCTGCCCTGCTTAAAGGCACTGATAAATTGGAGAGAGCTGGAGGATCGATACAAAGGAACCTCAGGGAGGGACGTGTGGGAGAGGAGGGTCTGCAGCTCATTGGAGGTGAGCCTGCATCGGGGATGCAATGCAGTGAATCAGGGAAATGTCAGGGGCTGGCTGCCTTCAGCTTTTAAGGCTGAATGTGTCCCCTTAAAGGGAGAGGTGGGGGCCGTGGAGAAGCCCCTGAACATCTCCAAAAGGGGAGAGGGGCCTGGGGAATCCTGCTTAGATTGTGCCTCCTGCAAAGTGCCTTTGCAGCTGGTGCTGTGAGGAGTGAATTGAAAAAGAGGAAGGTGCTGGGATTGTCTCCTTGCCTGCGAAATAGGGGATGTGGGCAGTGCCCTTCCTCCTCTTTCCCCCTGGGGAGTGGGACAGGAGGAGAAAGGCAGTGCTCTGGAAAAAAAAACCTCCACGATTTTAGTGGGAGGGTGACTTGAAGTGACTGAGATGGTTTCACAAGTTTCCACCTCTTTTCTCATTGTCACAGCAGCAAGAGTGAGAGAGTGGGGACCTGAGCACAGGGTGAGGGCAGCAATGGAGGAGCTGAAGGGCACATGCAGAAACGCAAGCCAGCCCCCAAAGCAGCTGGAATTATCTCCCCCCCTCCTTGACCTGCCTCTCCCCAGATGTGCAGTAGCCAAAGGGATTCTGCTCCAGGGGAAGGGCTGGAAGAAGGGAGTTGAAAGAAGAGCTCAGGTGTTGTCCCACAAGTGCAGAAATTCAAGCCTGGCCATTATCAGCCAGCGAAGGGCAGGAGGATCCTGCACCAGACAGTTTTGTCCAGAGCTGGGATGAAACAAGTGCCAAGGACAAGCAGGGAGAAATGAAGCAAAACAGGGAAACTTGGGAGCCTGCAATGTCTGCCCAAGGGTAACCCGATGGCTGAGGAGCTCTTTGCTCGGTTCCCCTTTCACTCCTCTCTGCTCTTGCAACATCTCAGGAGCTGACGGGAGGAGAGTCCTGAGCCTCGGCCAGTGGAGCTGGCTGGGTCCATCAGATTGTGCAGGGTGGTGAACACAGTGACTGCCTGGTGGCTTCACTATCAAACATCTCCAAGTCAGGAGGAAGCTGTGGTACCAGCTGTGTGCTGTGGGCCACATCCTGCCCTCCCCACCAATGCCAAATCCTGCAGCCCTGAAAGGAGTCGATGTGAGGCCAGTGCTTCTTCCCGCCGGATGCTGCCAGCTTGATTGCTTTCTGATCCAGTCCAATAATCAAGAGACACTAATTGCCTGTAATTCCCTTCCCTGCATAATGGTCTGTCTGTCTCTTACCTGTGGCTCCCCAGCCCCACTCCACCCAACCAGCTCACCAGGAAGCAGTGGAGCATTTCATCCCTCTGAGGCATACCCCATCCAGCTGACCAAGACCCTCCATGGTGGCCTTCCTACCTGATTGTGACCTCCTCCTGAAGCTCCCCATGCAAACCTATCAGCTCAGCGCTACTGCAGGACATTTTCCTGCTGCTGTGTTCTGCAGACCTCTTATCAGGCCATTCATGGACCACACTTTACACCTGCAAGGGCCATCAGCTGTACCTGTGCCTTGTGGCTCCCCTTATTTGACGTATAATCTTCTAATTAATAATCAGCCCTTTCAAAGTGGAGTGCAAACATTAATTAATTCTCTGCGAGGTAGGTAATTAACAGCCATGACTCCCATTTTACTGCAAGAGAAGCAGCAGCGCAGGGATCTTGCATGATCCAGCCAAGGTGGCAGGGAAATGGCCATGCTAAGGTGCCTCTGCCCTGGCATGGCCCTGCAGAAATCCTGGCTGGCCCAGGCTGGACCTCCTTCCACCAAGGGCTTTCTGTTGGGAAAGTCCCTGCATGCTAGGGTGTTTCTACTCCATCACCATGCCACGTCCAGAGTGAGTGGAAGGGATTGCATGGTCCCAAGGTGGCCTGGCAGGATATGTCCCTCACCATGGCCATCTCTGCCCCAAGGGATGTGGCATGGCCCTGAAACGGCCCAGCAGTGCCTACGGGTTCTTGTCTATTCCCTCCACATCATTCCTTATGAGGAGCATCCATCTGGAAGCAGCCATGGTGCTGGGTTTTTGGAGCACCTCCACCACGTCCTGGACAAGGCACTCCTGGGGAAGAGGATGCCATCCCATGGAAAAAGGTTGCTCTTCATGTTCCCATCCATGCCTGCTGCCTCATCTCCTCCCATCCCCCCCTCCAGGTAATTGCAAATCTCAGCAGGCTTTTGCAGGTTTCTCCTGCTGCTCTTCTCCTTTGTTTGTCCCACGGCAGGGAGCAATGCTGGGGAGTGGGGGAATCACGCCTGGGTCTATCACCTCGGCCAGACCTTACCCTAGGAATGGCAGTTGGTGGTTTCGGGAAGGAAACCGATCCTCCAGACCCCATCCTCGTCCTCACTGTGATCTCTCACGGCTCCCTGGCGACCAAGAGCTTGCTGGTGTGGACCACAAGCTCCTGGTGTCAAGGCTGTCTCCCCACACCGTGCTGCCAGGCGAGGGAGGGCTGGCCCCTGAAGAAATTTTGAGCGTTTTTCTTTTCCAGGGCATTTNNNNACACCGAAGTCTGCCTGCTTCCAACCAGCAACAGATTGCGAGAGAGGCTTCTGTACTTTACTTAACAGGGCTGTTTAATTAACTTGATTAATCAGCCCGCGTTCGCACACCGCTCCGGAGACTCAAAGGCTTCTCGTCGCTGCTGCCTGCTGCTCCGCGGATGCTGCTGCCCTCGCCTCTGTTTCCTACCAAGCATTTGATGGGAACAAGCCAAGGAGGCGATTGCAGAAAGACAGCTCGGGCAGCAGCGGCCACGTCTCGCGTTCCGACGAGCTTTGGATCAAACAGCACAGAAACAAATACTGCCCAAATCTGACCAAATCGCTGCTTCCACAGTACCCTCCTCAGCCAGCCCCGGGTCGGGAGAGCGAACAGGGACCGGGCCCCCCGCCCCCCGCCGCTTGACTCGAGCCGGCGGAGCACTTCCTTCCCCCGGGTACCGCCGCTGCCGTAGGGACACTGCCACTAACGGTGCCCGGAGGTGGCTCCGAGGTTCCCAGCTGGGTTCAAGGGCCAAAGGCCTGGCAGCGGGCTGGCAGGAGCCGTGTCGCCGCTGCCTGCTGACATCAGCAGTGAACTTGGCCCTGCATCCTCTCCTGTGCTGGGACCTACTGGGGGGATGCTGGTGTCTGCCCCACACGCGGGGGTGCAGGCCACTGACCCTCACTTATGACCAGGGCGAGCAGCAGCATTGCAGGCGGAGGAAGGCAGGGGCCGACCCCACCCCTCTTCGGTAGGAGGGGGGAGTCCTGCAGCACGGTGCTCCCGGGGTCCCCCCTTTCCCCTTCTGAGTGGGGGTCTGCAGCACAGCTCGGGAGCGAACGGGCCGGTGCTGCCCCAGCCACGGGGCTTTGTGTGAGGGTCACTTTAGAGGGGGGGGTG
>VWZI01015288.1:1010638-1031817 GCA_013396835.1 Psilopogon haemacephalus
GAGCCGCCGCGAGCTCTCCTGCCTGCCTTCCCGCGCGCGCCCGCCCCTCCCCTGTAGCTCCCGCTCCAAGCCGCCGCTGTCGCCTCACGCCGCCGCCTCCCGCTCCGGTTCTGACCGCCGAACTCCCCGAAGGTGAGCGGGAACGGGTGGTCTTGAGGGAGGAGTGTTTTTCCTCCAGTGTTTAATAGATGCTATTTTTATGCTGGTTTAATTAAGCTGGGTAGAAGATGGCGCGCCCGCTCCCGCGGCGCCCTTTTGTTTGATGAGCGAGCCTGGCCCGCCGTGCGCTGCGGTATTTCCGAGTGGCATAGAAAGAGGTGGCGATGGAGAAGTGATTTGAGAAGTGTTTCTTGTAGGGGATGGGGAGGGGTCACACCCTTGCTGCCTGTGGGGTTAATCCGCCTCCTAAGAGGATTGCTGGCGGCCGGGGAGGAGCGGGCGGCTCGGCTATTGTGTTCCCGGGAGGGGTGAATGGGACGCGGGGCTTTGTCTGCTCGGCGCGGCCCCCCTGTCCTCAGCTGCTGGTGAGGGATGGGGGTTGAGGGGCCCATGGCGCGGCTGGGCCTGGGGGCGTTGCCCCTCAGAAGGGGCGCGGTTCCCCCTTAGCAGGGTACAACCAGGGTGGGTTTTTTATTTGCAAGGGAAGTGGGGGGGGGCGGCGGCGGCACCACCTCTCAGGGCGAGATGGTTGCACTGGAACAAAAGCTGCATGCAAAGGAGCATGGGGTGGGGAAAGAGAAAAAGCTCCCCCTGCGCCTGCCTTGTGCGGGCAGGGTGGCCGCTCCGGGCAGCGCCTACAACTCCCAGGCTGCCCCATGTGGGGCTGGCACATGTGCCGGCAGCTGCCACAGTCTGTCCACCTCCCCTTCTCCATCTGCCTTAGCAACGGATTAGAACGGTGCCGTCGGAGGCGCCGGAGCTGCGCTTGCCCTCCTCGGGCCGGGTGGCCATTGCATAAGACCATGGCTTTAATCTCACTGCCTTGCCGCTGTTGCATGGGTCATAGCCCTCCAGGCACTTGGCTAACGAGCTGAGCGAGGTGGCTGCTTGCAACGGCTCTGTGCAGAGAGTCCTTCGTGGGTCTCCATCTCCCTAAGCTGCTGTGCGGCGGGACAAGCACCCCGCAGAGGGGCGATGCGGCGCGAGGCGTCAAGCCCGGCTGGTTGGCAGCCGGCGGGCGTGGCGGCGGCCGCGCCTCGCCGGTCCCGGTGGGTGTGGCCNCCATTGCCTTTTATGGTCACAGCTCGAGGGGCGCGGGCACTTCCTTTGTCCCAAATCCCTCCGCGCCGCGGCCGGGGAGGCGTCGCCCCCTCTAGCGGGCGGCGGGCGAAGCGGCGCTGAGGCGGCAGGAAGGAAATGGGTGGGGAAGGCCTGGCCGCATCACCTTCCAGTTCCCTGCCTGCTGCCGCGGGGACAGGGCTGGGTGGTCGGAGATGCTGATGTCTCCTCCTCTCTTCTTCGGCAGCTAGCCATGGATGACGATATTGCCGCACTCGTTGTTGACAATGGTTCCGGTATGTGCAAGGCTGGTTTTGCTGGGGACGATGCTCCTCGTGCTGTCTTCCCATCCATCGTGGGTCGCCCCAGGCATCAGGTAGGTGGTTAGGGTGCTTGTTACCGGGCATACGAGGGGGTTTTGTTCAAAGTTGTTTTCCTAAGGGCACTGAGCTTTTGAAAGCATATTTTTATTTAGCTTTGTAACACAAGAGGCTTCTGTGCTGCAACACAATGGGTGAGGAATGCAGCTTCCTGCAGAGCTGTTGTGCAGGGTGTGCTGAAGCAGTTGTTGCCCAGATGCCTTTCTTGACAGAGTGGGATAGCAACTGGACACCTAGTTTTGGGAAAAGCAGCTTACCTGCCGAGTGGGACTTGCCCTTCAGCTGTACTCACTGCTTTTTCTTTGTTGTGCAGGGTGTGATGGTTGGTATGGGCCAGAAAGACAGCTATGTTGGTGATGAAGCCCAGAGCAAAAGAGGTATCCTGACCCTGAAGTACCCCATTGAACACGGTATTGTCACCAACTGGGATGACATGGAGAAGATCTGGCACCACACTTTCTACAATGAGCTGAGAGTAGCCCCCGAGGAGCACCCAGTGCTGCTTACAGAGGCTCCCCTGAACCCCAAAGCCAACAGAGAGAAGATGACACAGGTGTGTAGAACTAGAGCTTGGAGCTACAGCAGATATTGCTGCAGGCCAGCTCTCTTCTTCTATGTTGTCCTCTCTCCTTCTTCACCACTATTCTCCCTTTTTGCCATCTTTACAGGGTTTTCCTTTCCTGACCTGAGTCTCCTCTTTGCTGGACCTTGACAGGTTTTGTTTGCTCTTCTAAGCTGGCTTTCTCTGAGACTGAACTAGCAACTGTCTAACTGCTTTTTCTGACTAGACACACTAATCCATTTACCACCCTTGAGTGATTACTGTAGTTACTTGGCATTTGTTTTATTCCTTGCTGTGACACGTGGATGTGTCTGTAGTGGTGTTCCTGCTCAGGTTCTGACCCTGGCAGGTGTGGGTGGAGACCAGGCAAGATAAGCATGGACTTTGAGGGGGTGTAAAGTCTTTTATCTGGGGACAAAAGGAAAGCATGAACTTGGCATAGACCTGTAGCAAGAACTGTTTTTGTTTTGTTTTTTTTTTTCTGTTGTTAACTCAACCTTTTGTTTTTATCTCCCTAGATCATGTTTGAGACCTTTAACACCCCAGCCATGTATGTAGCCATCCAGGCTGTGTTGTCCCTGTATGCCTCTGGTCGTACCACTGGTATTGTGATGGACTCTGGTGATGGTGTTACCCACACTGTGCCCATCTATGAAGGCTATGCCCTCCCCCATGCCATCCTCCGTCTGGATCTGGCTGGCCGTGACCTGACGGACTACCTCATGAAGATCCTGACAGAGAGAGGCTACAGCTTCACCACCACAGCTGAGAGGGAAATTGTGCGTGACATCAAGGAGAAGCTGTGCTACGTTGCCCTGGATTTTGAACAGGAGATGGCCACAGCTGCCTCTAGCTCTTCCCTGGAGAAGAGCTATGAACTCCCTGATGGCCAGGTCATCACCATTGGCAACGAGAGGTTCAGGTGCCCTGAGGCCCTCTTCCAGCCATCTTTCTTGGGTAAGTTCAACTCTTCAGGATACCCTGTATACCCCAAGTGTTCCTTTCTGTAAAGGGAGACCTGGAGACCATGTCAGGCCATTGTGTATTGCTGGTTCATAGAAAGGGTTTTGCTGTCCCCGGTTAGCCTCAGCTTGAACCTGTCAAGAGCTGTGGCTTAGCAGTGTTACCACTGAAGGGGCTGATGGTCTCCTGGTTGCCCATAGTAACTTCTCAGCTTCTTTTGGTTGTCTGAGCTCTTGCTGACTTGAGCCTGTTTCTTCCTCACAGGTATGGAGTCCTGTGGTATCCATGAAACTACCTTCAACTCCATCATGAAGTGTGATGTTGATATCCGTAAGGACCTGTATGCCAACACAGTGCTGTCTGGTGGTACCACAATGTACCCTGGCATTGCTGACAGGATGCAGAAGGAGATCACAGCCCTGGCACCCAGCACAATGAAAATCAAGGTATGTTGAAGCCAAGGAAACCTCTCCGTACCTGTGTTAATGCTGTAATGCAGAGCGGGTGGGAGAGGGTTAAGCTGAACTCCTGTTAGGAGAGATAGAAACCATACTCCTGCCCGGTGCAGCCTTAGTGGCCTTGCTCTGACAAGATGGCACGCACCCAACCACCTGAATAATGGGATTAGGGTAAATACTGGCTGCAGAGCAGGGAGCTGTTGGGGGTGTGAGGCTGTCTTTTAAGCCTGTGTGGACTTCATGGTATCTTGGCTGAGGCTAGATAAGGGAACTAGACAGCTTGGCCTCGCAAGGCCATGCGTGGGTAGCAAGCGTGCAGTGCCTCCCTGCTCCACACCGCGTTTTCTGACCGATTTCCTCCTCTCTTCTGCAGATCATTGCCCCCCCTGAGCGCAAGTACTCTGTCTGGATCGGAGGCTCCATCCTGGCCTCCCTGTCCACCTTCCAGCAGATGTGGATCAGCAAGCAGGAGTACGATGAATCCGGACCCTCCATTGTCCACCGCAAATGCTTCTAAACCGGACTGTTACCAACACCCACACCCTCGTGATGAAACGAAACCCATAAATGCGCATAAAACGAGACGAGATTGGCATGGCTTTATTTGGTTTCTTTTTGGTTTTTTTTGGTTTGTTTTTTATTTTGGCGCTTGACTCAGGATTAAAAAACTGGAACGGTGAAGGTGTCAGCAACAGTCTATAAAAACAAAACATGTCGGAGCGAACGCCCCCAAAGTTCTACAATGCATCTGAGGACTTTGATTGTACATTTGTTTCTTTTTTTTTCTTTCTTTTTTTTTTTNCAAATATGTTCTAATGCATTGTTACAGGAAGTTTAACTCGCCTCTGTGAAGGCAGCAGCCCAGCTCGGAGGGAGCCGATGCCAGTTACTGGTGTTAGGTTATAATTGCTTGTCTGTAAATTATGTAACCCAACAAGTGTCTTTTTGTATCTTTCCGCCTTAAAAAAAAAACAAAAAACAAAACACACTTGATCCTTTTTTTTTTTTTTCTCTTCGATTTGTCAAGCAAAGCAGGCTGTGTTCCCCAGTGATAGATGTGAATGAAGGCTTTACAGTCCCCTGCAGGGTCTAGGAGAAGTGGTGCCAGTATGTGGGGGAGGGGAGGGGCTACCTGTACACTGACTTTAAGACCAGTTCAAATAAAAGTGCACACCATAGAGGCTCGACTGATGTTGGCTGTTCATTGTCTCTTCTTGACGGTTACTCTGCTCTGATCTGTCCTTGCCAGGCTGTACTGGTTACCTATCTGGGGATGGTTACTGGTGCTGTCTGCTGTCCAAGCCAGATGGCTCATGATAATACAATGGGGAAGAGCTGAGCCTGCCAAACCTGCATCTGTCTCTAAGGCTGCCCTGGGCTTGAAGCTCTCCAGATACCACCAAGGAGGAGCTGGATTTTGTGGGCATCTCCTAGCAGTTTGTGAAATGTCTTAGTGCAGTGCGCCTAGTTTCGGCTTGATGAAATGAAGTGCTGGTGGTATGGTACCATAACCATGCCAGAACAACTGCTTTCTGCCAAGGCTTGGCTTTGTCTCTGGCCTATGGAAGTCTTCCTTGTCCCTGCAGCAGGTGCCTGAGCTCATCTATCCTGCTGGCTTGGCTCTGGAGGGAGACCTGGGTTCAGCCTCGGGGAAGATTGATGTTCTGGCAGACTGCCTGCTGGGTGGAGCAACTCTCAGGTGAAAACAGAAAGTCTTAAGTGGAGCACATGGACTTAAGAGAGCAGGGCCACTGGGCTGTTAAACGCAGCTAGGCAGGGTGGGGCTGGGAAAAAGGGTGTGGGGAGGGAGGAAACTTTTGCTTGAGAGTGACACATCTCTAGGATTCCCCGTGGGCAGTTCCAGGTACCTGCCTCTGACTTGGCCTATCCCAACAAGGAGGTTTGCTTGACTGGCTGCTTTCCCTATCAGTTGGGCTCCTGAACTGTCTGGGAAGCTTTGGCCTTCTGTGATGGGTCAGATTCTTGTTTCATGAAAAGGAGACTTGAGTGGGGATCCTCACAAAGCTGTGCTGGGAGTCAAGACTGGCACAGCAAAGCCTGTGCGTTCCAGAAGCTGGAGATGCTGATGTGAGAGGAAGGAGATAGAGACGACCAAAGCTGCCAGGTCAGGAACCAGGGAGAGTGAAGTGAGGTGAGACTTAAGCATTTGCCTGCTTGGGCAGAGCAGGCCTTGGAGTCTTGCTCACAGCTGTGATGGCTGACCAAGGCTCTTGCAACCTGTCTAAGGGCTGAGATTGTGTCATGCTCTCAGCAGATGAAAGCCAAGGAACAAGTTCCATTGGTTCTTGAATCCTCTGCCTGGTCTGATCCTGCTCCAGCATCCTGCTGTGTTCTGAGCTGACCTGCTGGTTTCTGCCCTTCATCTCCCCAGCCTCCACGCAGCAGGAGCCTGGCAGGGGTGGAGGTTGGGCTGGACAGACATCTTACTGGAAGCACCAGTTTGCAAAAGGGGAGGTGAAACAAGTTGGAGCAAGGCTATACTGGGATTACAACCTGATATCTTTGGAAAATGAAGTGAGGAGGAGGCAATGGCAGCTCCTGGGGAGAAAGATGGTGGGAGTAGGGCAGCAAAAAGGCCAGGAGGCAAGAAGAGATGATGGTAAGGGGGAAATGGGACACCTTTCTTCAGCCTTCCTCAAAATGGTCATTGATGGGAAAAATGTGGTGAGACACAAGAGATGATGGTGGCAGTGAGGAAAAATCACAGGGCAGTGAAGCACCATGGCCAAGAGCAGGTCAGGCAGGCAGAGGGGTGGGCACAGGGAGGGTGTGAGCAATGGGCTGGTGCTGGTGGCTGGGCACAGGGGATTTGAGATGATTTTCATGCTTCAGAGCACAGCAGCTGAGGCTTTCTGTCAGTCAACAGTTTTCCATGGTGATTTTTCTCATTTCACTTGATCTTCCAGGCCGCCAGCTCCCAATAAAATGAGACTGTGACTTTCACAACCCTTCTCAACGCCTCTCCATGGCGAGGCCCTGGTCTGCACACAGGCTGCTCCAGCACAGCTTGGTTTATTCCTCCTCTGGG
The DNA here is from genome assembly GCA_013396835.1 of Psilopogon haemacephalus. Lineage (NCBI taxonomy): Eukaryota > Metazoa > Chordata > Aves > Piciformes > Megalaimidae > Psilopogon > Psilopogon haemacephalus. Next base: position 1,017,269 of record VWZI01015288.1, read on the forward strand.
CCATTACATGCTGGAGAAAAGAATTTGGAGCCGTGGAAGGAAGCCTGTGAGCATTACTCACCACTCCCAACTCTGGCGAGCAGGGGGGAACTTGGGGTGGTTTCCTCTTGGGAACACCAAGCACTCGAAGAGGGAGGATTTTAATTTTAACCACGGTTTCTCCATCGTCATGTTTTAGGGTTCTCAGTTCTCCCCTTGCTCTTTCACAAAGGTGGGGAGATACTGAAGGCACATGGTCATAGGAAGGGAAGATTTGGGTTAGCCATCTCGTGGCTCTTGAAGCCACCAGCTATGGACAAGACTTAAGGAGATATGTGGGCAATCATCAGTTCCCTGTCTACCTCCTGCTCCTTTCCAGCACGCAGATAGCAGGGTGCTGCTGGGGGACCAGAGGGCTTAAAATGGCCACCCATGGGCCAGGCTGAGCATGTGTCCCCTGTCTGGCACAGCAGTGGTGACTTGCCAGAATTTCCCAGACTGCAGAGGCAGAACTTGGCTGAAGACCCTTGCAAGCCACCCGGCCCTTTCTTGCCTCCCTTTAGCTGCCCAGGGGCAGTTGGCACAGCTATAAGGAGCTGAGCAAGTGTTTTACACCCTTTCTTCCTCCAGAGCTCTCAACTTTCCCTCCTGCTAGAGACAGTCACTGGCACTTCACCTGCAATTAACTAGTGACCTGGAAAGTCACCTCATTGAGCTGCTTATGGAATCAAGCCACCGCCAGGAATTAGTGATGTCCTTGGCAAAAGAGACTGTTGTGGCTCTGGGGGTTTAGCCTTGAAGGGCCTCAGTGTCTCAGCTCTGTTGACCAGAAACAATCCACGGCTGTGAGGTGGGCCCCGTTCTCCTGTTGTCAAGTGTGTGCTTCTTCAGCAGAGGTGCCAGCTGGCTGCGTGCACAAGTCCCAGGAGCATGCAAGCAGAACTGACCTCCTTGCAAAAATCCCCTCTGAGGATGCAAAACATCAGCTTCAGACAACGGGCTTCCCAAATTCAGAGATGGGACTGCTGTGGGTATCTGCAGTGCTTGGGGCAGGAAGAGTCCTGGTCTTTGAAGAGGGACTGCTGATCTGGAGCCTGCCCTGACTTGTATTATACCCATCTGTAATCTACTTTAGCCAGCCTTAGGGTATTAAACCATGTCAAGTACTGAAAATCACTTACAGTGGTGGAGCTAGCAGTCTGCAGGAGCATACCAAGTGCTCTGGCCACTGCAGTCCAGCTGGGCTTTAGCCATGCTGGCAGAAAGATTGGGATGCCCAGGCTCTATCAGTCTTGAAAATCAGAAGAGAGAAATTACTTTTTAGAGAGGAAAATAAAACATCCCCAGGTCAGTCTGGCCTTGAACAGTTAAGAGAATTTGTCTTACACAGAGCACAATATTTTGATACTAGTATTTCTTTGTTTGTTTGCCCTTTTGGACTGTGACAGCATGAGCTGGTGCCTGCCTTCTCTGGCCTGAGAAAAATTAGTTACTCATAAACTGAACAAAGCCTGCCCTGGGATGCCCCAGCCCTGAACTGAACCCTTCTTCACAGGTGGTTCCCAAGTGCCCACACTGAGAAGAGTGTACCTGATGTGAGGGGCAGAACCCTCCCACTGGCTGTCTACTTTCCAGCAACTACCCAAAAGAAATGGCACCATTTGGTGTAATTTTCCCATTTTAAACTCACCTAATGTCTTGCTGCTGCCTTTTGTTCAACCTCCATGATTTATCTATCCTGCCACATTGCTCATTTATTTGGTGGATCATGAGTTCAAGAGCAGCTCCTCTTCTAAAGTGCTGCAAGCCTCATTTCTCCTCGGGAGGTTCTCATACCTATCACAGTTCCTAGTTCTTATTCAGGGCTGTCAACTGCTGTCTGGTCCAGGTACACCCCAGGGCTGGAAGGAACCTGTGGCTAATACCAACTCAGCCTGCTCCATCTGGGTCTCTGGGCAGGGCTTTTACTCAGCTTATGGGCCTTGATGTCTTTATTTACATTTGCACTGGAAATGCAGGTCTCCTCCACCGTGGTTTCTGCTTTCTCTGATGATGGCAGGTTGGTATTTTTCCCAGAGTCAAACGAGTCAGTCCTGACTAAAAGGCCTCCGGATTTAATGTCATCACCACCTATTTGGGTGAAACACATGACAAACAAAGCAGGTACAGATTGTCTCAGTAAGGCTCTCTCTCATCTAGAAGGCTAAGAGGGGTTTTCCTCTTCAACTTCAGAGCCTTCTCATGGTCCCAGAAGCAAAACAGGTCATCAAGACTTGAGACAATTGCTATTCCTAAGCGAACCCCCTCCCAAGTCCACCCCTAATCTAATTCATGGCCTTAGATGGCAACAAACAGACAGAAAGCAGCAACCTCTTCATCTCCCTTTGTGGGTCATCTTTGAAACACATTTTTTTTTTTTAAATGAAGAAAATTCCCACAGCATACACGTAACTGGAAATTCCACCCTCCAGTCCTGTCCCTACTTAAGATCTGGGATGAGGAGCTAAGAGTGCTGAAGCAGCTCAGATGTGGCTGTAGCCCTGGATGACTTCTGCATGGTCGCCTGTGCATGGGTGAAGTGGAAGGATCATCTCTCACAGCCAACGTTACAACATTTAGCCTGTTTAGACCCCAGAGTGGTGATGGTTGCATACATGGGTGAAGTGGAAGGATCATCTCTCACAGCCAACGTTACAACATTTAGCCTGGTTAGACCCCAGAGTGGTGATGGTTGCATACATGGCCAGTGGACCTGGCTGGAGCTGACAAGTTTGTGCCTAGGGTTTTCTTGGGAGGGGGTGACACACGCAGCCCCCTTGTTGGCACCAGTTTGTCCAGTGCTTGTGGGTGGTGTTGCCTTCCATGTCCTGGTTGCTTCAACGAATCATAGGGTTGGAATAGACCTTTAAAGGCACTTTGTGGTCAGCAGGGACATCTGCTGCTGGAGCAGGCTGCTCAGTGTTGTCCACCCTGACCTGGAGTAGGAGCATCTACCACCTCCCTGGACAAACTGTGCCAGTGTCACATTACCTGCAGTATAAAAAAAAAAATAATTCTTCCTTCTATATAGCCTGAAATCTCCCTCTTTTAGCTTAAAACCTCCACTCCCTGTCCTGCTGCAAAGCCTGTCCCCCCTCTTCAAGCACTGAAACGCCTCAAGTTCTCCTAGGAGTGTTCTTCTCTGCAGAACGACCACCACCAACCCTCTCAGCCTGTCCTCACAACAGAGGAGTTCCAGCCTTTGGAACATCTTGTGGCCAGCCCACAGCATCCAGCGCACCGCACCAAGGGGGAGCGGATCGTTCTCCCAGGCGCTTCACCACCTCCTCGGAGAACCAAGGCGCTAACCCAGCCAGCACCCCGCAGCCCAGAGGGCAGGGTCCAACCAAACCGGTGGGGCTCCCTCTGGCCCCGGCTCGCCCGCTGAGTCACTGCCGTGCCCCGCGGCTCGTCGCAGGGCGGATTTACACGTTCGCAGAGATCTGCGGGGCGAGGGCCCGGCGTGAGTCAGCTGTTAGTGTGGCACTGCGCCCGCGGCTGGGAGTTGCCGAGGGCGGAGGCGGCGGTGCAGCCGCTCGCCTTGCTCCTGCTGCCTGCGACACCTCGGCACAGGGTGGCCATGGGGCTGCCAGCCGTCGAACAGGAGCCGTCTACCGCAGATCACTGCCGCCCCCAAGACGAGGGCTCGGTCAGAGACAGCCCGCCTGTGAGCGGCCCGACATGGCCTCGCCACTCCCGTCATGGCGGCGGCGCCGCTCTCAAGATGGCGCCGGGCGCCCTCCCTTGGCAGGCCAGGCCGCGCTCAAGATGGCGCCGGGCGCCGTCCCTTGGCAGGCCAGGCCGCTCTCAAGATGGCGCCGAGCGCCCTCCCTTGGCAGGCCAGGCCGCCCTCAAGATGGCGCCGGGCGCCCTCCCTTGGCAGGCCAGGCCGCTCTCAAGATGGCGCCGGGCGCCCTCCCTTGGCAGGCCAGGCCGCGCTCAAGATGGCGCCGGGCGCCCTCCCTTCGCAGGCCAGGCCGCGCTCAAGATGGCGCCGGGCGCCCTCCCTTCGCAGGCCAGGCCGCGCTCAAGATGGCGCCGGGCGCCCTCCCTTGGCAGGCCAGGCCGCTCTCAAGATGGCGCCGAGCGCCCTCCCTTGGCAGGCCAGGCCGCCCTCAAGATGGCGCCGGGCGCCCTCCCTTGGCAGGCCAGGCCGCTCTCAAGATGGCGCCGGGCGCCCTCCCTTGGCAGGCCAGGCCGCGCTCAAGATGGCGGCGCGGCGCGGCTGAAGGGGCGGCGGGGGTGTGGCGAGCGGCGGAAGCTGGGTCATGGCAGCGCCGGAAGAGCCGTGCGGCGGCCGGGCCGGCGGGGAGCCAGGCCGGGACGCGGCTGGTTTGAGCGGTACCCGGGGAAGGCGGCGGCGCTGGCGGCGGGACCGCGCGGCCACCGCCATGTTCCGCTGTGGAGAGGTGAGCCGGAGCGGGCTGGGGCGGGGGGTGTGTGTTCTTCTCGCCCTCAGCGTCCCCCTTGCGTCCCGACCCTTCGGAGAGCCGTTAACCGGGACTCATCCTCTGCCGGCGTCTTCTCGGACTGGGGCTGGTGGGGGTCGCCGGGACCCGCTCCAGGATGGAGGGGAGGCGAAAGGGGCTGGAGGCGGCCCTGGGGAGGGTGAGCGGGCTCGGATGGTGGCGGTGCGACCGGGGCGTGCCGGTGGCTCCTGTCCCTGCGAGGCTTGGCCCGGGCTGCCCGGCGGCGTGGGGAGGCCTCCGGGAGCCGGTCCCTGGGGCGGCCCTGCCTCCGTCCAACGGGTCTGGGTACGCTGGAATCGCTCCCTCCCCTGGGCTGCCTTTCGTGGAGGGGGGTTTACAGGAATTGCGGAGTGGGACCAGCTCCCCCCCCTTCCATACTGTGGCATGAATCCAAATTTGCGCTTCGTTCAAGGTGGTGCTGTTAAGGACGGGGGCCATGTCGAGTCCCCACACGACACAAGGCTGTGTGCCCCCTGTCATCTTGCTGTCAGGGTGGTGGGTTTAGGGTACCTTTTGTCACCCCAGTGTTGAAGGAAGGCAGTGGGGTGGAGGAGCAAAGGGGTTCGTGCAGCCCAGCTGTCAGTTGGTTAAGGTTTATGGCTGTTGCAGGAGAGCTGCAGGTGATCTGATGCCAATACCTTTTGTCACCCCAGTGTTGGAGGAAGGCAGTGGAGTGGAGGAGCAAAGGGGTTCCTGCAGCCCAGCTGTCAGTTGGTTAAGGTTTATGGCTGTTGCAGGAGAGCTGTGGGTGATCTGATGCCAGACTGCAGTTTTTTCTTTGGGTGGATTTCTCTGTCTATCTCCTGTCTAGCTCTTTGTATGGTTTTATAACTCCTAAGGTGACTGAAATGGATGGCACTTAAAGGAAAGACGTAGAAAGAGGCTGCTGTGTTATATTTAGAAAGAATCAGGGACGATCACTTCTCCAGTTGCAAAAGTTAAGTGGCAAAAGTGGAATGAATGCAAAAGTTTTCCCTTCTCTTTCTGAAGCAGCCAGCAGCAAAAGTGTAAGTGAAGGTACCATGGCTTTGTGTGAAGTTTGCTCTTATCTCCATATTGCCTTCTAAGGGGATGCTTTTGGTTTCTTCATGCAGGTGGAAGTACTTAAAGATTGAAGTGTTTCTGTTTTGTCTGACTTTATAAATCCTTACGAGACTTGGAGTTTCTGCTTTCTCTAAAACTTTGATGAGATTTCTGAGCCAGTAGTTTGTTTTTGTTTTTTTGTTTTTTTTTTTCTCTTCAGGAGATCGTAGGTGGGGACAGTGAGGAAGAAAACAGTGGCGTCAACTTGATGGATTTCTCAGATGAGATCCTTTTGCACATCCTCAGTTACGTTCCTTCCACTGACCTTGTCCTGAACGTCAGGAGGACCTGCAGGAAACTTGCAACGCTTTGCCTTGACAAGAGCCTGACCCATACAGTTTCACTTCAGAAAGACTATAAGGTGGGGAGAGTGGCTTGTTTCTTCTGCTAGCTGTGAAGACAAATCTGACCTCTGACAAAATGCCAAGAAGTAGAACATTCCAGTGTGCTCGCACAGATTAAATGCTCTCGAACTCTGAAATGGAATAAACAATAAACTGTTTTATAAAAAGCGTTTGTTTTCCAGAATGCTTTGTTAGGACAGCTCTGTGCTCCCTCAGTTATATAAAATACTGCCAGTGAAAACTGTCTTCTCTGTGTTTCTGGAAGCTGAAATGAAAAGAAATGTGACTTTCCATTTGTCGCTGGGGCTGTGCAGAGTTCTCGTGTTCTCAAAATAACATTTCCTGTGTTTTTGTGCAGATCAAAAAAAAAAAAAATCTTGTGCAGAGTGCTGTCGGGCATGCAGTCAGCTTCAGCCAGAAATTGGATATGTGTTATAGCAAAAATGAAGCTGGGGAATGAAGAGTGATGAGTTTTAGAAGGGCTGTGTCACCGAGTGCAGGCGAGGGGAAGCCTCTTTTACTCATGTCCAAAAGGGGAAAGTAGGTGAAGGGAAATGGAAATATTCCTCTTTCAATCTGAGTTTCTCTAGACAGCTACTCCTGCTGAAACAGCTTTGCTGTTGGAAAATGGAGATACTCCTCCGTTCGACTATCAGCTGCTGAGCAGATTTGGCCTCACAGTCAGTAGTGCAGAACTGCACAGGCTAAGCAGCTAAAGGAAGTGTAATCTCAGGAGTCCCAAGCATGGCTTGCTAAGCCAGCTGCCAGTGGGATGATAATTCTTAGGCTGTGCTAACCACCCGAAACCTTTGGCTGAGCCATGTAATCTAAGTGCTGCCCATTCTTTCGGGAGGGAAACTGAGCCAGCCCACGCCGTTGCCATATATCTCACCCAATGCGGTTTTGTTTGAGTGCAGGTAAACAAAGACAAAGTGAAGCAGCTGCTGAGGGATATCGGAAAAGAGATTTACCAGCTGAACATGGCCGGGTGCTACTGGCTGCCCAGCTCCACTATCGACCACGTAACACGCTGCAAGAACCTGGTCAAACTGAACCTGTCTGGGTGCCACGTCACCTCTCTCCGTCTCTCAAAGATGCTCTCCACGCTCCAGCACCTGCGCTCCCTGGCGATCGATGTCAACCCGGGCTTCGATGCCAGCCAGCTCAGCAGTGAGTGCAAAGCCACCCTCAGCCGCGTCTCGGAACTGAAGCAAACCCTTTTCACGCCGTCCTACGGCGTCGTCCCCTGCTGCACGAGCCTGGAGAAACTGCTGCTTTACTTTGAGATCCTCGACCGATCCCGAGAAGGTTTCATGCTCTCTGGGCAGCTAATGGTAGGTGAGAGCAATGTGCCCCATTACCAGAACCTCCGCGTCTTCTACGCCAGGCTGGCTCCTGGCTACGTTAACCAGGAGGTGGTGAGGCTGTACTTGGCTGTGCTGAGTGATCGGACACCTGAGAACCTTCACGCCTTCCTTATTTCTGCCCCTGGTAGCTTTGCAGAGACGGGAGCCACAAAAAACCTCCTGGACTCTATGGCTCGAAATGTACGTCTGGATGCTTTACAATTGCCCAAAGCCTGGATTAACGGCTCGGGGCTCCTGCAACACTTGAAGTTCAACAACCCTTTCTACTTCAGCTTTAGCCGATGCACCTTGTCTGGTGGCCACCTGATCCAGAGGGTTATTAACGGTGGGAAAGATCTTAAAAGCTTGACCAGCTTGAATCTCAGTGGCTGCGTTCACTGCCTGGCTCCGGAGTCCTTGTTTCGAAAAGCAGAAGATGACATCGACAGCAGCATTCTGGAAAGCCTGGTGGTGTCTTGCTGCAACCTGAGACACCTCAACCTCTCTGCAGCTCACCATCACAGCTCGGAAAGCATAGGGAATCACTTGTGCCAGCTTCTGTCCAGGTTAAAGCACCTGCTCTCCTTAGCACTACCAGTTTGCTCCATCACAAATGTTGCCGCCAACGTGGAAAAGCCTCCCACGGCATCTAATTTGGTGCCCCAAACCTTTGGGAGGAAAGTTCGGATTGGGATACAGACGTGTCCGAGGAACTTGGCAGAGCAGGCAAATCAGAAGATTGAGTCTTCGGTGTTCTGGGCTCTGATGGGAAGCCTGAGGTTTTTGGAAACCCTGGAAATAATTGGGTCCAGTTTCTCCTCGGCCATGCCCCGCAACGAGCCGGCGATTCGCAACTCGCTGCCTCCTTGCGTCCGGGCACAAAGCGTGGGGGATTCGGAGGTGGCTGCCATTAGCCAACTGACTTACTTGCAGAGCCTCACCTTAGCGCAGCTGCCAAATATTCTCACGGGCTCGGGGCTGGTTAGCATCGGATTGCAGTGCCAGCAGCTGCGGACTCTTTCCTTGGCCAACCTGGGCATGATGGGGAAAGTGGGCTACATGTCTGCTCTCATGGACATGCTGAAACACTGCAAGTGTTTGAGAGATCTCAGGTGAGTGGCTGCTGTGGCACGTTCTCCCTTGTCTTGATGGGTCTTCCACAAATGGGAGTGCCTGATTTGGTTTAGCTAGGGTTATAACCGCATGTGTTCCTCTTCTGCTCAAAAGTGGCTGCGCTGGCTCGAAAAACTGGGTGCTTTCCTTCCTGACTCGTGGAGAACAAGAAGGCAGAGGCTCAGGGTATGCCCCTTAATCAGTGTTTTAATAGCAAAAATCCCCCGTGCTGCAGCTGCCTTCCTTTTAGATAAGAAAGAGTGGATGCTGCATATTTAGGAGCCAGCAGCCTTTGTCTGAATACTCTTGCTGCTTTTTTTTGCCTCTGTGTGCATGAACATCTCTTAAATTTTCAGGAAGGAAGAGACTCCTACAATGTCCAGATAATGCAGAGTTCTCCTTAGGTTTCCCAGTGAGATACTCCTCTCCCTTTGCTTTGTATTAAAATCTTGCCTCTTTAGATTTTTTTTTAAAGTTTCCTTTTCTAGATAATATATTGAAAACATCCCAGATTGAGAGTTTGCCCTCTTGGTGTTGCTGTCCTGTTAGGATTTAAGCAGTCCTACCAAGGATCTGATTCTAATGGGTGCAACGGAGGAGCTTTCCAGTAGCCAGTATCTGAAGGGGGCCTACAAGAAAGCTGGGGAGGGACTTTTTAGGCTATCAGGTAGTGACAGTACTAGGGGGAATGCAGCAAAGCTGGAGATGGGGAGATTCAGACTGGACATTAGGAGGAAGTTCCTCACCATGAGAGTGGTGAGACCCTGGAATGGGTTGCCCAGGGAGGTGGTTGAGGCTCCATCCCTGGAGGTGTTTGCAGCCAGTCTGGATGAGGCTGTGTCCAGCCTAATCTAGGGTAGGGTGTCACTGGCCATGGCTGGGGGGGTTGGAGCTAGATGATCCTTGTGGTGCCTTCCAACCCTGACTGATTCTATGATTCCATGTGCTTATGAAAGCAAAGGGCACAAACTCTGCTGCCTTCCTTGCACCAATCCCTATGAACACAAATGTAGCTACTTGAGAAAGATGCCCGTTTTTTTTTTTTACTTCTTTCTTTCTTTCTTATTTGTTTTTCCCCCTTACATCAGCTTCTGTTGGTGAAACTGCTAGACTTGTCAATCCCTCTGTCATCATCTGTTCACAAATGGGGCTGAAATGCCTATCAGCAGTAACAGCAAGGTCACTCCTGTGATCGCAGAGGCAGTGTGACTAAAATCATTGCTCATCAGCTGAGAAAAGTCTTTGTCTGCATATTCCTGTGATGGCAAAGGGAGCCAGGGTGACTGAAACACTTCAGGATTTTTAATTTCCCACTGCTTCCCAGGCAAGGAACGTGCTGGCCTCTCATCCAACCGATGGCACCTGTTGGGAATTCTGTTGTTTAATGGCTTGGGTTACTTGCATGTGTCTTTAACCTTCAGGAGACTAAACAGCTACAGAGGAGCCCAAGATCTGGGGAGGGAGGTTTGGGTGTGCAGAGTCACTTCGCTCAGTCTAGACCCTGTAGTTGGCAGAGATGTTGAAATGGAGGCCAGGAGTGATGAAGATGGGAGGCAGCAGGGAGCCTTGAATAAAGGGTGGATGAGGATGCCTCCCTGCCACAGCCAGGCGTTGCCACTTGAGCTGTCATTGCTCTCGCTTGAGTCAAGTCTCAGCTTTTATATGGGTTTAAGAGGATTTTAATGTTTAGCACTTCCTCCTGATAATGTAGCTGCCTTTTCCTTTGACTCATGCTCCCCCGTTTCTGCCCTTTTTTTTTTTTTTTTTCCTCCCTCCCTCTCCATTTTCCACTCTGAAAAAGGCGCTCTAGAGACTATTCCAAAGCAACATTGTCATCTAGTGAGTGAGAGGCAGTACTGCATGTGTGGCTGAGCTGTCTCGGGGATTAACCTACAAACCTACTGCCGGGCTAAAGGAGGTTTCTCTGCTTCCTCTCCTAAGTTTTGCAACGGACTAATAACGCTGTTTGAAAAACTGGAGAGGCTTCTCGTTTCCTTCGTGTTAATTTAAAGCTATTAAAAGTGCTCATGGGCTGTTAGGATCTCCTCAGGCAGTGTTACCTGCCCAGCAGTCGCAGGCTGAAGCTCTTAAGCCAGAATTTATCAATTAACAGGATTAAATTGCTGAGATACCCCTGCCGACTACAAAAGCCTGCACAGAGATTATCCACTTGGGGTTGGGACCAACAGCTTGTTACCACCTCGTGGATTAACCTTCTTGGAGCTCTTAGCCTTGCTGACCCAATGACTGGGATTCCCAAGTGCTCTGGGGCAAGGTAGTAAATCTGCACTAAGCAGGTGTACTCTCTGGGTGACACCAGCCCCGAGCAAGTTCTGCTTGCTGCAGAAAACTGCTTTGTGTGAAGAAGCACTCCAGTTGTGCTGCTAGTTAAGATGTTGACCCCTTGGTTGGTCAAGCATGGCTTCACCACGTCATGCCATTGCCCTGCTGAGGGCTGTGATGTGAGATTGTGGAGAGCCATAGCAGAGGATCCTGTCTCTCTTCTCTAGGCCAAGTGTTTAGGATAAAAGCCAGGTAGATTGATTCTCATGTGGGACAACCCCTGCTATCCTCTGACTGAGGAGGACTGGTTGTGGTCACTTGGCTCAGGGGCTCAGGTTCTACAAGCACCATGCGTGTGTTGTGGATTTTTCATTTCTGCTTCTCTCTAGGCAGTAAACTGAAGACATACAGCTTGGTGCTCTGGGGCAGTAAGTCCCTGTATCCACATCAGCTGCTTGGTGGATGTCATACAGCAAAAGCCAGGCTGTGGTCATCCTAAGACCAGAATGGATCTGCTGGTCAGAGCTAAGGCCCATCTTACCCAACCTCCTTTGTGCAGAACTTGCAGAATCAGTGTTACTCCCAGCAGGCACTGGAATCCTGCAGGTTAGGGCCTTCTTGCTGTCACTGGGGGCTGGAGCAGCTCTGCTATGAGGACAGGCTATGAGAGTTGGGGCTTTTCAGCCTGGAGAAGAGAAGGCTTCCAGGAGACCTTATAGTAGCCTTCCAGTATCTGAAGGGGGCTACAGGAGGGCTGGGGAGGGACTATTCACAAGGTCTTGTAATGACAGGACGAGGGAGAATGGGTTTAAACTGGCAGAAGGGAGATTTGAATGGGATGTTAGGAGGAAGTTCTTCACAGTGAAGATGGTGAGACAGTGGAATGGGTTGCCCAGGGAGGTTGTGGCTGCTCCCTCCCTGGAGGTGTTCAAGGCCAGGCTGGATGAGGTCTTGAGCGACCTGATCTAGTGGGAAGTGTCCCTGCCTATGGCACAGCGGGGTTGGAACTTGAATGATCTTTGAGGTCTCTTCCAACCTAAACCATTCTATGATTCTTACCATACCCCACTCAAGAGCAACTAGAAGCAAGAGCTGGGAGCTGGCAGCGTTGGGTTTGCTTGGCCATACCGCTGGCACAAGCAGGTAATCCCTTGTGAATACAACAGTTGATGGTGGGGGGGACACCATTTTGCTGCATTCTCCAGCCCTCCAGGAAGCCTCTGCCTTCTTTCCCTCTTATCTGGAAGCATCCCAAGAGTGAGTTGCCCACTGACTGGTTTGTGTTTGTTCCTGCAGGCTGGAGCAGCCTTACTTCTGCGCGGGTGCTCAGTTCTTCCAGGCACTGAGTCACTGCTCCGCTCTCCAGCGCCTTTGCATCGTCTCCCGGAGTGGGACTCTGCAGTCTGACGCAGTGATGTCATTCATGGCCAACTGCCTTGAGGTCATCATGTGCCACATGTTTATGGGAGAATCTCTGACGGCTTGCAGAAATCTCCAGCAATCTATTGTCCGGAGGTGAGTAGGGAAAAGAGGCCGATGTGGGGGTTTCTGGAGCTGTGGAAGATTTGCCTGCCGTTTCCTTGCTTGCCAAGGTCTGTATGGCTTGGAGGGCTTGTTCCAAGGAGCTAATAGGTACTGTGTAACCACTTGGCACGTGAACCAGCCTCTTGTTTTTTAATAAGAGTGAATCAGTGAAATATTTGAAGGTATTAACATGAATTTTTGATTCCGTTCCCACCCCATACTCTCTGCCCTTCTGTTGGCCGGGTTGAAGATCTGGATGTAAAAAGCTCCACCATAAATCAAACGACACTTTTTGCCTAAACAAAACATCTGCCGACGTTTTAAGTACTGCGAGATTTGACCTTGAAGCTCTCCTCCTTTCTCACAAGTGACTAAGATAATTCGCTGTCCTCTAATCACTCCTAAATGTCACTCGCTGATAATCCCCTGGCAGCGCAATTCAAAGCCTTTAAAGGGTTGTTGTGAAGGGTCTTTCTTGGGGGCGGGGCGGTGGGATGCCTGCGAGGTGGGGGGAGAATCAGTCCAAACTGCCTTCCCAACGTTTGGCAGTCCTTAAATGCATTTTGCTTGGCCCCTTGCAGTGTTCTGAGGCTCACGTGGCGAGGAAGGTTTGTGTGTGTGGACCGCATTTGAAAAGAGAGCTTTTAATGATGCCTGGCGTTGGGAAATCTCCTAATAGTGGCAGTCATCTTACAAAATATTTCCCCGTGCGACAGAACTTTCCATTATTGGTTGGTTTGTTGTGGTGGGTTTGTTGGTTTTTTGGTTTTTATTTTTTTCTATGAGGCTTTTTTTTTTTTTTCCTCCGCCTTCAGCCTGTTTTCTTTTGTCACCTACTGTTGCTTTGCTCTGTTGAGCTCTAATAAAAATTTCAAATCGCACAGCATTATTACTGCATCCTAAAGGGTGCTCCTCCCCCCTCCCCTCCCCCCCTCCTCAACCCCCCCCAAGCCTTTCTCCAGCTTCAAACTGACTTATTACACTTGGCTTCTTTCCACGGATCACATCCAGAAGAGCCTACGACTATATTAGCTACCTACCAAACCCCACACCAGACAGTTTGCTGCTGCCTCTCTTAAAAAGGCTCAGCGTCCTTCTGAGGGTTGCAGTTGTTGAAAAGAGCTAAGTCAATTCCTTGTGATGTGGCAAGGGTTCTTTTGAATTTCTTTTTCACAGAGCTTCTTCCTATCTTGGAAAAAAAAAGGAAGCATTTCTCGGTTGATTTTGGTTGCGCTTCAGGGATCCTTAGAAAGAACCAAAAATCCACACAGCTCCTGCTTTTTTGTGTTTTGTGGGGTTTTTTTGTTTTCCTTTTGTGCTCTCCCCTCTGAGGTGCTATTGCAGTGCTGGCCAAGTTGTTAGTGTCGACTTACTGAGCAGAAAAAAGTCTCTGCGGAGAGAGACTTGGGGGTGCTGGTGGATGAGAAGCTCAACGTGAGGCAGCAGTGTGCACTTGTAGCCCAGAAAGCCAGAGCCTGGGCTGCATCAGGAGAAGTGTGGCCAGCAGGGAGAGGGAGGTGATTCTCCCGCTCTGCTCCACGCTGGTGAGACCCCACCTGGAGTACTGCATCCAGTTCTGGAATCCCTATTACCAGAGGGATGTGGACATGCTGGAGTGTGTCCAGAGAAGGGCCACGAGGATGCTCAGAGGACTGCAGCACCTCTGCTCTGAGGACAGACTGAAAGAGTTGGGGCTGTTCACTCTGGAGGAGGCTTCGAGGTGACCTTATTGTGGCCTTCCAGTATCTGAAGGGAGCCTACAGAAAAGCTGGGGAGGGACTTTTTAGGCTCTCAGGTAGTGACAGGACTAGGGGGAATGGAGCAAAGTTGGAGGTGGGGAGATTCAGACTGGACATTAGAAGGGAGTTCTTCACCATGAGAGTGGTGAGACCTTGGAATGGGTTGCCCAGGGAGGTGGTTGGGGCCACATCCCTGGAGGTGTTTGCAGCCAGTCTGGATGAGACTGTGTCCAGCCTAATCTAGGGTAGGGTGTCCCTGGCCATGGCTGGGGGGGTTGGAGCTAGATGATCCTTGTGGTCCCTTCCAACCCTGACTGATTCTATGATTCTAAATAAGTTGTCCTGCAGTCTTTTCTCCCTCTTTTCCTCCATCATGGATGGATTCTCACTACATTCTCTACCTCTTAATAATTTAAACCCTGGGAACTTTTCCCAAAGAGCAGCTGGTGCCTCCTGGAAATGTTAAAAAACCCCTATTTTTATATTTAGCCACGGTTCTGGCTGTCAGGCTATTTTTCTTCTTTTGTGTTTTATTAATAGAGACATTGTATGAAAACAGGCTCTTTTGAAGGTTTTTTTGGTTTTGTTTTGGGTTGGTTTTTTTTTTTTTTTTTTTTTTTTTTTTTTTTT
>VWZI01015288.1:1041338-1060579 GCA_013396835.1 Psilopogon haemacephalus
CCCTTTTCCCTTTTCCCTTTTCCCTTTTCCCTTTACCCTTTTCCCTTTTCCCTTTTCCCTTTTCCCTTTTCCCTTTTCCCTTTTCCCTTCTCTTATTTTTTTCTTCATTTTGTAATTTTCATTTCCCCTCTTTCCTCTTTCCTCTTTCCTCTTTCCTCTTTCCTCTTTCCTCTTTCCTCTTTCCTCTTTCCTCTTTCCTCTTTCCTCTTTTTTTCTTTTTTTTTTTTCTTATTTTTGTAATTTTTTTTTTTTAAAGATCAAGCACAAACCTCTCTAAAAACCCAGGCTCTTTGCAAGATATATTTAGTGCATTGGGAGTTTTTCGGTTGTCGTGGTGGCAGATTGTCATGTTAAACTGGTCTAGGTTGTTTTTATAGCTGCATGGAAAGGTTGCCTTGTAAACTGCAGTTTTGTGTACGGTGAGAAGCAGCATGCAGGTCTAATCTGAAAGAGTCTCTATACAAAGGAAGAAGCAGAGGTTTCTCTGCCCTGGGGAAATGGCTGTTTCTTCCTCACTGAACTTCAGTAAACTTGGTCTATTAACATGATTTTCTCTGCAGGACCATGGTGCTGGATAAGAAACATGAAGAGCTGAGGCAGAGGAGGGACTATCAAAGAGACATTTGCTGTATTTTGTGTAATTTCACTGCAGGCTTTACCAACTGCCTCCCAGCTCAGTGGTTATTTGCTGGTTGATTTCTTTGTAGGCTCCTCCACAAGCCCCCAGATCCACTTGAGGAGCAGTGTCCTTTTCTGCCAGCCCTTAGGCGTGAGGCATGAAGGGCAGGTCTGCGATGCAGAAAGATATCAAATTGCCCTGGGTAGTTTTGTTGCTGGAAATCCTTACTCCTGCAATTGCTTGGGTTCAGGCAGATTCATTTAACCCACCAGAACTAAGCAACTAGCCCTGGAATGGGAGTTTGTCTGCTACGTTTTTGGCAGCTCTACTCCAAACCATCAGTGGGATGGGAACATCCTTTCTGTCTCCCAGGATATGCCATTGTCTCCTGGCCTTTTCTTGAGCTGGTGATATTGCTTCCTGGGGTTTTCCTGTGTATTTCCAGCAGCCACATCTCCCTTTGACAGAAATGTGGCCCTTCCAGTGCTGGAGATGGACTGGGAATTTTCCAGGCAAGCATCTGTATAGGAGAAGCCTCTTGAACAGTGAACTCCTCTTTTGACCCAGCACAACTTGGTTCAGCCTTGAGGGACTGATGCTGCCAGTTTGACTCTGCCTCCTTCAGAGTGATAATGAACTGGTCCTTGTCACAGGATTTGGAGGAAGCATCTTGGTGGCATGGGGCTAATGGTCACAAGTCTTTTTATCTTAAGGGTGTAACTTCAGTTGTAGCCTAACTTCCCTTCACCTCTAGCTTTAAAGGGCTGATCTCTTGTTATGCCAGACTGAGTAACACTATTTCTCTTTCCCCACGTTCCCTTACTCACCAGGTTGCTCTCAGTTAGAGTACTTGCTGATAGGGACCTGGGCTTTTTCTCTACAGTTCTTTTTACCCTGTATAAATGGTTTTAGCCTGTGCTGTTCTCTTGCTCTGCTCTGTAGTTATAACCCTGCTGCTCCTCTCTCATGTTGTCCTACCAGGTCTTCTGCTCACAAGCTATGTGATGTGTTCAGGAAGGCAGCCCCAGTGGTGTGATGCTGGCAGGAAGAACTGGGAGGGTGAGAGGAGAACACAGGTTTCTCTAAGAGGTTGTAGGTGGGGAAACTGGAACCCAAAATTCCAAGTAGCAGTCAGGGGTACTCATGTGTGGTTCTGCTGGGGCAAATTCCTGTGGTGCCAAGCAAGATTTTCTGCAGTTTGGATTTATATGGAGGCTGCAGCCTCTGTGTGTGCACACTTACTGCTTATCTGCAGATCTGAGCTTTCTAAACTTGCTTGTGCTCTAATTGCAGAGCAGCAGACTCTGCATGCAGAACAGCCCAGCCTGAAGCGATAAGCCCAGGCTCAGCCCCCAGGGAATGCCTGGCACTGCTCTGGCCTGATTTCCTTAATGGCTCTGCAACTTGCTGCTGGTTTGTAGGTGGTTTGAGTTGTTATCTTGCCCAGTTTGGGCAGAGCTTTTTAGGATCTCTGCTCCCCTGAGAATACCAAGGTGTTGTGTTAGTGTTTGAAAACTTGCTCCCTGCCTATGCTAGGCTCAGTCTGGGTTTGTCTCACTTCAAGCTCACTAAAAAGGGCTTCAAGCCCAGCCTGCCCTCCCTGCTGACACATGGAGAAGAGAGTGGGAGATTTCCTCCCCAGTTTAAGAGGGACAGGGATCTGCTGGAGAGGCTCCAGCGGAGGGCTACGAGGATGATGAGGAGACAGGAGGACATGACTTATGAGGAGAGGCTGAGGGACCTGAGACTTTTTAGTCCAGAAAAGAGAAGACTGAGAGGGGACTTAATAAATGTTCATAAATATCTGAGGGCAGGACAGGCTCTGCTCACTTACTCCCTGGGATGGTACAAGGAGGAATGGATGGAAGCTGCAGCACAGCAGGTTGCAGCTCAACACAAGGGGGAACTTTACTGTAAGGGTCCCAGAGCACTGGCACAGGCTGCCCAGAGAGGTTGTGGAGTCTCCTTCTCTGGAGCCTTTCAAGGCCTGTCTGGATGTGTTGCTGTGTGCCCTGAGCTAGATTGTCTGGTCC
Source organism: Psilopogon haemacephalus (assembly GCA_013396835.1). Taxonomy (NCBI): domain Eukaryota; kingdom Metazoa; phylum Chordata; class Aves; order Piciformes; family Megalaimidae; genus Psilopogon; species Psilopogon haemacephalus. Next base: position 1,043,991 of record VWZI01015288.1, read on the forward strand.
TGCTGTGGCAGGGGGGTTGGACTCGATGATCTCCTTGGGTCCCTTCCAGCCCCATGCATCCTGTGATCTTGACTTCCAGTTGCTCCTCCTGCCTCCTCTGGGCAACTTTTCCATGCCCCCACCACTGCACGATCTGTAACCATGCAAACTGGAGAGTTTGTGTTTTCCCTCAGCTAACAACCTGTGTCTGGTTCAGTTTCCAGGCAGATCGCCCCGCGTTAAACGTGGTCATTTTCCCGCTGCTCCACGAGGACTTGACAGAGGTCATCAGAGATGTCCCCATGCGACACTTGGATGAAATTACCTTGTTTAAAAGCAGAGTGGCTGAGGAACCTCCCAACTTGTGGTGGTGACTGTCACAGCGTGGGAAGGACAACGTGAGCACGTGGAACAGCTCCTCATTGGCCTGGAATCCCCCACCCTTCAGCTCCTGGCCACCTCAGCAGATGCTGTACAATCACTTTGAACAGGTGCAACTGCAAAATAAAAAGAAGCTGGTCCTTTGCAGCGGGGAAACATCTCTTGGATATTGCTTGCATCTGAGAATCCTGTCTCAAAGGCTTCTGGGATCTGAGGGGTGTTTTCCTTGCAGTTAATTATACCAATGGGTTTGTTCTTTCATGGAAGTTAAAGGTAGGAGAAACTGACTTAAGGATGCTCTTTCCCCTGTGTCGCCTGGTGTGTTTCCTAGGGGTCCCTGTGTACTTTGGCAGTGTGCTTTGTGATATTGGTGGACATCATTCTTTGCTTCAGTCTATTTTTTGGGCCAAGTAGACAGCCTGAGCCAGTGAAGAGGCACAAAAATGTGTTGCTCTGTTGAAGTGCATCACATCTTCTCCGTGTTACAGATAGGCATTCGTAGTCACACATAGGCAGTTACTGATATTTAAAGGAGATTTTTTTTGACTGAGAAGTACCACAAGGACTAATATTTTTTTTTTTTCATTTGTGAATAACAAATTAAGGTCATTAGCACCTCAACCACAGTGGTGTTGGTGCTGTTCCATCAGCTCGGCGGGAGAAGTTCTCAGCTCTTTTGGAGATCCTAGTGCTAGGGTAGATGGTGCCTGCAGTGACTGAGTTGAGGCTCAAATCTGATCTAAATCCAGTCTGTCTTGCAGTGTAGATGGGAATGTGGTGTTCCAGTTCTGTACTTAGAACCCATGCCTTGAGCTCATGCTAATTTTAGAGATGTTATGAAGTATTCTCACAGTGTGATTTCAGTCAGCTTCTCGGCTCCACAGAACCTCCTCAGGCATCAGTAGTGGTCTGGATCACTTTCATATTGCCTTATTTACTGAGCACTTTTGAAAGCATCAGACAGCTGTACCAAAAGCCAAGTTAGGAATTCCTGGAGCTGTGTTTCTGGGTGGCAGTTGGATTTCCCTTCTGCTGGAGTCCTGCACACTGAGTCTGTCTTCTGCAAACCAGCCATCAACTAGGGCTGCCTGACATCTCTATCCTAGCTGATGTGTTGTGCAGTGCTTTTCTGGGGAAGGCCCAGTGTCATCCAAAGATGATGTCCCCATAGCCTTGCTGGCATTTTCTACTCAAGATGCCATCTCCCAAGCGATGCTTTGCTATCAGTGGGTCATAGAAAGCCTAGCCTGATGGCACAGAAGGAAGCAAAATGCATGTCACAGCTTTGGAGGATTTTTCCCTCCTTACTTTTCCACCAGTCAGGTGTGAACCTGCCTGGAAGTCTGTCTTGCTGCTGTGATTCTTGAGCCAGGCTGCAGCAGGTCTGGTGCTTGGGTAGGTTACGGTGTTAATGATCAGGTCACCTCCAGCCTTTCTACAAGCACAACTCTGTGCATTGCCAAAACTGACCCCTGCAGGCATTTGCTGCCTGCCCTGAGCCTCTCTGCCTTCCCCACTCAGGACAGGATGCCAGCAGCAGTCTCTACTTTGCAGCCAGTAACAGTGTTGAGGCTGGGTCTTGCTCCTCCAGAAGTGGGTGCAGCTGAGCTGTGATTGCTCCTGAAGCGTTGGAGACTCTGCCTCGGGTTAGACACCAACCAGGAGCTGGTGCCCTGTTCTTGGCATCCTGCCACTGTTTTCTCTCCTGTTCTCCCAACGAGGTCATTCTTTCTACCTCTTGTCATATTACTTGTTTGTTTGAATCCCTTTCTCCCTCTCCAACAGCTTGCTTCTCTCCTTCTCCCTCACTTCAGCAAATCACCTGTACTTTTTTGGCAGGAAGATGAGCTACGTGCTCTGTCCAGTTCAGGCCACTTCAGCTCTGCCTATTTTTTGTCTGGCTTTCTTCCCTAGAATAGTGAGAGTTAGGCAGTGAGTGTTTGCAAAGCTGCTTATTCCTCCTTGCTCGAAGCATTAGCAAAATTGCTTTCTCCTCCTCTTGCCCTCAGGGTAAGAGGAAAGGCTGAGGGGATGGAGCCAGTTCTCTGATGCCTACAGGGACCTTTATGTCCTGAGGAGGAATCCCAATGCTTGGTGCTACAGGAGCGAGGCCACCCCCACCCTCAGCAGGGGTGTCCCCTCCACATGCAAGAGCTTAGCAGAGCCACCAGCTCCTTGCCAGCTGGAAAACCTGCCATGTGGGACAGAACACACCAGTTGCTTAATGGTGGTGTTAGCCCTTTGGTGTTGGGGTTGGAGTCACCTGGTGAAAGGTGCCAGCACCTTTAGCTTGGCAGAGCAATGCCCATCAGGGCAGGCAACCAGGCATGCTTTACGGCACCATCACTCTGGCGCCTGGAGTGTGATGTTCTGACATCTGACCACCCACAGGTGTGGTCAGAAGCCCTGGTGCAAATGCTGCCAGTTTATAACCAGGGTCACCCACAGGTAGCACCAGGAATAACGATCAAGAGCTAAAAAAACCTCCTTCCACCGCCCCCCCCCAACCAGCAGCTCCAGGCCAAGGCTCTGTGTCTCTGCTACAAATCCTCTTACGGGGAGTGAGAATTTCCGCTGCTGCTGCACTCCAGGCAGGATTCACCAGATGTTAATAATGTGCTTATTTTCTCTAAGTGCTATTTTGGCATCGGTGTTAATTACAATTTATATTCTGCAACATTTACACTGGGAAAAGAACCCACCCTAATAGTCCCCAATTGGCAGAGCTGGGCTATTAAACATAGCACCATATGTTCTGAGCAGAGCAATGGATGGGGCTCAGAGCCCGCTCAGCGCCCAGGCTCCGCTCTGCGGCGTGAGGAGGAGGAGGAGAGAAGAATGGAGAGGTGGGTGTTTTGTTCCTGGCTTTCATTCCCTGTCAAATTCCACCCCACACCCTCTCCTCTGGTCTCTGCCCCTGTCTCTCCAGAAATCTCCCTCCTGCTATCCGTGAGCATCTAATGAGGTGATCTCGGGGCCGATCTCGGAGCCTGCCGATGCCACTGTCCGCAGTCTGAAATAAATGAATTCAATTCCAGAAGGTGCCCTTCTCGCAGGGAGAGCCTCTGCAGGATTCCCAGGCCCTGCTGCTCTGTTTCTTGCCGTGCTCCAGATCACACCTCCGATCTTTGGAGACTGCAGAAGAAATCTTTGCTTTGACCACGGACCAGGTGTCCGTGCCTCGTTGGGAGAAGGATGCTCTGGGACAAATGCCATTTGCCTTTGCTGCTCTGCTGATGTCCAGAGGCTTCTCTGGCAAAGTGGCATTTGGCCCCTACAGGCTCTAAAAGAGTGCTGGTGGCTTTGGTGTGTGGTGGGGCTGTCATTGGTGTTTCAGTAGGCTTGTTGGAGGGACTGTAGGTTGCAGGATGCTTCCTCAGCTGTTCTGCAAAGCTGATTTCATGCTCTCATTAGAAAATGGCAGCAAATCCATTGCTCAGCTTTGGAGTGGGGCTGTGTGGTGTGGCCAAGCTGGGACTACAGTCCCTTGTCAGTTGGGCAGGTGATTCAGCAGGAGGAGAGATGGGAGCCAAAGGAAAGCAGGGCAGGACTGTGCCATGGGCCTCGAACTGGAAGCCAGGCACACACTGGTGACTGACACTGGCCTCAGTTTCCCCAGCTGTGAAAGGGGAGGAGGACTCACCTGCCTAGCCCAAGGGAGCTTGCAGGGATGCAAGACTCTGTTCCCTCCAGGCAAAGGTGGGAGGAGAGGGCAAGGCTGGGGTTGTGAAAGCAGGCTGAGAGGGACCAGGGCAGTGACCCTGCTGGCTTTAACTCCTGTGACCACTTCCTCTTCTGCTGAGCCATCTGAGGCTCCTAGAGCAGGATCTGTCCCTTCACCTTGCAGCTCTTCAGAGGCACGACAGGCACACAGGAACAGGACTGTGAGTCGGGAGGTGTGGGGCGTTTGGGATGGGGCTGTCCTCCCACGGCCTGGGGCTCTTCCCTTTGTGGAGCTGGTGGGTGCAGATGTCTTGTGTCTGCCGATGCGAGGTGCTGGCCCTCCTTGGCCGGGCACGGCAGAGAGCGTCCAGCCAAAGCTCCTGTGCCCTGCCTGCAGGGAGCCCTGTGCTGGAGGCAGAGGAGCCTTGCTGGGCACTGCAGAGGCGAATCTCCTTGCACTGCAGCTCTCCTGCCGCTTTGATGAGATGCGCCGGCAGCCAGGGTACTCCGGCAGCAGAATCATTTCCATAGAAACCAATTGGGATGTTGTACAGGGAATAATGATTAATAGTGAAGGGACGTTGCCTCGGGCCCTTTTCATTTTTTAGGGGGCAGTGAGGGACAAACCGAAGCACAGGTTGGGGGGACAGGCTGGCTGGAGGACTAATGGAGACCATCCCTTCCATTAATTTCCAGGGCAGCTTCCCCCCTCTTCTCCTCCTACCCTGCCTCCCACTGCTGCTTCCCAGCTTTCGTCAAATTTTCAAAATGGCTAACCTGGTTAGAAATAATCATCATAATAAAACAGGATGGATGAGGTCTGACTACTAACATTGTTGCTGTTAGCAGCAGGATTTCAGCCATAAAACACGAAGCAAGGGAGGCATTGACCTTTCCGCTGTTTGAAATGAATGGAGACATCAATATCTATTGTTTTGTGGCATTGACCTCTGACGCTCTCCTTTCGCCCTCCCCCTTTTTTTTTTTTTTTTTTTTTTTTTTTTTTTTTTTTTTTNTTTTTTTTTTTTTTTTTTTTTTTTTTTTTTTTTTTCCTTTTTCCCATCGATTCCCCCCTGACACTGGAGGAAAAGGGGTCAGCCTGTACCATCTATCGATCCCGATCTTACTGGGTGATAGGGAAATAATTAGAATTTTAAAGATCTCTGCTGCGCGCCGGTGAAAGGCGTCCGCAGCCGGGCACGCCGAGCCCAGCCCTCCGCTCCCTGCGCTGCCTTCTTCCTACACCCCCCTCCCCTCCTCTTCCCCAGCCTCCCTTGCAGAGATTCAAAGCTCCGAGATCTGAGGGAGGCCAGATCAATATAGGTTTAATCATGGCAGGGGTTTTATTTCCCTTTTTTTTTTTTCCCCCCCCCTTTTTTTTTTAACGGTAAAGTGTAATGGTTTATGTTAATGTTGTCAGAGCCTGGCTGCCTGGTGCCTTGTTTTATTTATTGTTTTTAAGTAGCCCCCTCCCCCCCCTTCTTTTGTGGACTTCATCTCTGTACAGAGAATGTGAAATCAGGCATTGCTAATTAGCTGGATGACAATTAAGTAATGTAGCAAAAAAAAAAAACCAAAAAAAAAACCCCAAAAACCAACCCAGAAAACCATTAGGACACTGGAGTTGGTTTTTGAAGTTTGTCCTTTGAAGTGGAAGCTGCAACTCCCTGCCCAAGGCTGCTGGGGGTGTGTGGGGGGAGGAAATGTTTTGCTATCAAAACTTTGAGAAGAAAATGTCAGTGTAAGAGTCCCTGCTGCTGTCATCTCTCTCTCCATAGACAGTGGTGGGGACTGTTCCTCCTCCTGACAACTGCTGGCATGGATGGGAAAGGGAGTGCAGCAAAGCACCACAGGGGCAGTTGGTCTCCAGACACCCTGGGTTCTGGCAGATGAGTTACCAAACCTGCTCCTTCAGCTTGTTGAAAGAGAACAGTGCCACTTCAGGAGAGAAGACCCAGAGCACCACCGTGGTGCTGATGGGAGCTGACCCTCAGAGCTGTGGGCTTGCCTCTGACACCTCAGGTGCCATCGGGATGTGGCACAACCTGGTCCCAAAGACCAGCCAAGCCGCCGGGTTTGGGCTCCTCCATCTGTGCACTCGTTTGACACTTGTGTTTGCATCTGACCCTTTGTTCTAGTAGTTGAGTCGAGTTCTGAATGTGCAACTTTCCTGTACGCTGGTGGCATGTAAACCTTCAAATAAAGAGTGAAACTGAGCTGGAACCACTGCTCTCTCCTTGCCTCCTGCCTCCCATGTCCCTGTTAAACCAAAGCCCAAAGCCAGCCACCCTCCCAGGAGGCATCTGAAGTTGCTGTGAGGTGAGGTGAGGTGAGGTGTGTGTGGGCAGAAAGGTGCCCAGGTGTAGCCCTAGTTGGACTGGGAGCTGTGGGAGTGCAGAGGTGTCTGTACTCATGGAGTTTACAGCCTCATTCCCCTGGTCTGAGGTTGGCAGGGGATGCTCTGTGCACCTGGCTGCTGGTAACTGTGGCTCAGCTGTGTGTTAAGGGAGCTACCTTGTGTTTAGGAAATGCTTTTCCTCTGTGGATCAACTGCTGAGCAGTGCTGCTGCCGGACAAAACAACTGCCACAGGGCCATAGGATCATTAAGGTTGGAAAAGTCCTTCCAGACTCTTGAGTCCAACTGTAACCCAACTGCCATCACCACAGAAGTGTATCCTGAAGAGCCACATCTACACCTGCCAGGGATGGTGACTCCACCACCTGCCTGGGTGAGGAGGGGGAGAGGATGTACCTACTGGTGTACCCACCTGCTCAAAACAGCTCACCCCAGGTAGGCGAAGCAGCAGGAGATCACTCAAGATGAACACGATTTGTTTTTAAAAGGTAAGTGAGACCCAGGGCTTGTGGTGGGACTGCAGGAGAGCACATGTGCTGTGGTCTCTCCTCACGGGCATCCCAGCTCCTGCACCAGGTTTTATTTCAGAGAGGCTTGTGGCCTCTCCCCTGTTGTTTTTCTGTTCTGCCAGGTCTACTCAGCAGGGCATGGAGCAGAGACCTTCCCTCCCCCCTTCCTATGTTTGCCTTTAAATTATGGATTTTTATAGTTCCAATAACTTTTATCTAAGTGTGTTTTTGGGGGAGGGAGGAGAGAGATAAGGAGGGAGGAGGCTGAGGAAAGAATGTGCTTTTGGACTCTGCTGAGCCTCCGACTTATCTCTGGGACTTGCCTTGGGGGTTTGGCATTAACAATCCCAGGGGAGGACTTAAGGGGGGGAATGGCTGAGAGGGACGTGATGGATAGGACACACCTATAGGAGGAGACCTGGGGAAGGAGGCATGGAGCAACCCTCTTATCATTTGGTGCTGATTTCATGGCCTCTGCCAACTTACCTGTTGGCAAGGAGGGAGACAACTCACTTTCCAGAAGAAGGGGGACTGAAGGCATGAAAAGGCAGAGAGTGAAGAGTTGGCCTTGGCCTTGGGAGAGATCTTTCTGCAACTGCTTAGATGTCTCAGCGTGTTTCTGGGTTTGCCCTCACCCATACAGCCATTATTTGAGCAAATGGAGTATTGATCATGGGGAGGAGAGTCAGAGAGAAGGGGTGAGAGGTACTTCTGCTTGCTGTGGGGAAGGAGGAGGCTGGGCAATCCAAGACAACTTTAAAGAGAATTAAAAATAAAATTGGGAGGGCTGCTGGTATGCTCTGTGGGTTTCCTCTCTCCTTTCCTACCCATCTCCTGGTGGGAGTGGATGACCACGGGTCTGGAGCCCTTCAGCTCTGGAGGTGTTCTCTATTCCCTGTGCTGTCAGAAACCTTTGGGCTCATGACTGTGTGTGGATGTGCAGAAGACCATTCCCAGATCCATGTTGTCCTCTAGACCCAGCTGTGTGAAGAGGGAAGAACAAGAGGCAGGTGGAAGATACTCAAGTGAGAACCAATGTGTGAGCAAGGTTGTGACCACAGGAAAGTCTTGGGAGAGAGGAGGAGAAGGAGAAACAGTGCTGTCAAGGCATGGTGGAGAGGAAAGCTTGTGAAGCTCTGGGTCATCAATGATTTCCCCTGCCCACCAAGGAGCCTTGCAGTGGGGCTGTGGCTGTCCCCTCCTCCCTTCCCCAGCTCCCTGCCCAGCTGGCTTTTTGCTGCCTGATTTAACTGGGCTTGCTGGGCAGCAAGGACCAGCCTGCTGGGAAAGCAGCAGGTTCCCACTGACACTGCAGCTCTGCAGCCTGTGTGTGGAGGGCAGAGAAGGGTCAGTGCTGGGGCTGAGGCACCCAGGGTGTGGAGAAGTCCTGGAGATACAGTGAGGAGCAAGGGGTGAAGCATCTTTAACAGCATCTCTAGCCATGGGGAGAAGTTGGCTGGTTGTTGTTAAGGGCTTGGGAATAATGTTTAGATGGAGCAGATGATGCAGTTCTTTTCTGCCTGGACGCTGGGTCCCCTTCTCACTGTGCAGAACCTTTTGCTACCAGATACTTGAGCACTGCAGGTCAAAATGGGAAGTGGGGGTGAGCAGCAGTGCTGCTCTCTGGGCTGCTCCATCTGATCTGTTTCATGTTGCCCTTATCTCCCACCAGATGCTCTTCAGCATTTGATGTGTCTTGGGTGAGAGCATCTCAGAGGGGCCAGGTCTGCAGGGTGCTGACTAAAACATCTCCCACACCCTCGCTCTGAGCCTACAGCAGTGAACCCTTGCTTCACATCTGCTGGAACACTGGCTTCCATCTCCCTTGTCTGGGAGGTCTGTAGGCCTGGGTTGGCAGGAGGAGTGTTCTGAGTGTTACTTCTTAGCCCTCTGATTAATTTGGGAGCTGCTTGTGCATTGCTGACTCCAAGCTGGAGGCTAAGGAGAAGGAAGTATGGTGGGGGGGAGACCAGATCACTCCATCTCCCAGAGGTTCCTCCTGTGGCCACAGGATGCAGCTGAGAATTTCCAAGGGGCTAATTTTGTGCTTGCTATTTCTCAGGCCCCAAAGACAGCCTCTCCCCAGGGTGGGGACCTGACCAGGGAGGTAGAGGTGGAGGACACAAGCATGAGTGAGAGCCTGCATGTGAACCAGGATCTGGTGTTGTGGTAGGTCTTGGGAGGGAGCAGGAAGAGAGGAGGAATGGTACTGTCAGGGCATAGACAAGCTGTAGCCTCAGTTCAGTCCCTGTGATGCAGCCTTTTCATGCTGTTGCTGTGGTGGGTGTAGAACTGTCCCATCAAGCAGACATTTAGCAGAGTGGTCCTGTAGTGGCCACTCCTTGGAGCTGGGGACCATGGTGCCTGCCTGGTTGGCATTCAGAGTGGACTCCAGCATCCTGTCCTCCATTTGCAGTGCTTGGGTTTGCTTTCTGGTGTGCCAGCAAAGGCTTGCAGTGAGGGTGGAGAAGAGGAGAGGAGGAAGGATGAACTTCCCTTCTGTGAAGCTCAAATGGCTGGAGAAATCTTTCTGAACAACCAAGTCTCTCATCCCTGCCTCCTGGAAGCAACATTATCAGAGCACCATCGCTGCCCTCTCTTCTGCTTCCCCCCTGATCAACAGGAATTAAAAAAAAAATAAAAATCAACTAATAAATCCCTTTTTACTTTCTCAAGGAGGAGGAGAGGGGGAGAAAGAAAGGGGGAAAAAAAAAAAAAAGGCAAAAAAAAAAAAGCCTTGAAAATGCTAAAGGACATAAAGGGCATTCATGAAAGGGTTGGATGGTGGTTATTGCAGCAGGGGGAAAAACAACATTATTTCACTGTGCAGATAAAAGGAAGTGGAAAAGCAGCATACTTATAGCTGGGGAGCCTGGATTCCTTGTTAAGCTGCTATTATCAAATTAATGTCAAAATGCATCAAACAGGCACGAGTGTTCTGGGCCCCTTATGCAAAGTGCTTGCAAATTGGTTACAAATACATTTGTTTACAGGCTACGAGGCAGGAGCCAGCTAATTAGTCATTGTAGCAGGGTTGGTTTGTGTCCTTTATTTTTTTTTTTTCCTCCTCTTTTTTTTTTTTTTTTTTCCTTTTTTTTTTTTTTCCTTTTTTTTTTTTTTTTTTCTTTTTTTTTTTTTTTTTTTTTTTTTTTTTTTTAACACAAACAAGAAGCTGGTTTTGAATTATGAACGTTCTCCTTTAAAAGGGAGGCGAATAGAAATTGCAGGACCTCGCCAGGGCTTGGTGTTGGTGCATCGTTGCCTCTCCTCTGTGTGGATGCAGCAGCACCCCCCTGGCTGAGAAGCTTGGAGCTGGGAAGTGAGGTGGAAAGCTGAGAGCGTGGTCAGGATGGGTGGTTTGGGCTCTCTGCTTCCTCCTGTGGGGGGTGCAGTGCTGGAGTGAGGAGGATGCTGATCGGTGTCTATAGAATCATAGAATCAGTCAGGGTTGGAAGGCACCACAAGGATCATCCAGTTCCAACTCCCCTGCCATGCCCAGGGACACCCTACCCTAGATCAGGCTGCCCACAGCCTCAGCCAGCCTGGCTGCAAACACCTCCAGGGATGGGGCCCCAACCACCCCCCTGGGCAACCCATTCCAGGCTCTCACCACTCACGCTGAAGAACCTCCTCCTCACATCCAGTCTGAATCTGCCCACCTCCAGCTTTGCTGCCCAGAGAGGTTGTGGAGTCTCCTTCTCTAGAGAGATTCCAAACCCGCCTGGACGTGGTGATCCTGGACAAGCTGCTGTGGGTGCCTTTGCTTTAGCAGGGGAGTTGGACCAAATGATCTCCAAAGTTCCCTTCCAACCCCCACCATGCTGGGAGGCTGTGGCTTTAGCTGCTCCAGCCAGCTGTGGGTACTTGGCATGCCACAAGGTTGCAGCTACATCCTGTGCTGGGCACTGGCTCTTTTGATACCAGACCTGTGGAGGTTTCAGCTGCCCCCCAGCATCGTGGGAGTTCACTTTGAGCCTGGGACATTTTGGGGCCCTTTGGCCGTCAGCAGCTGCCAACTCAGCTTATGAGCAGCCTTTACCCAGCTCTAGTGGGTGCCAGCCTGGGTTGAGGGAAGGGTTAGACTTGGATACCATCACCCATCCATGGGATGCTCTCTGCCCTGCATGAAGAAAGGGATTTGATGTGAGCTGCCCGAGGTGAAGATGTGTTCAGGGCTTCTTTACCCAAACCACAGGCTCTGCCTTCCCAAACCTGTTCCTGTGGGAGCCAAGCCAGAAAGCTTAGCTGATCCTCAGCGCTGGGAATGGTTGGGGAGGGGAATTTAGTTGAGAGGGGAGGGGGAAATGGAAATTTCCCACTGCCCTACATCTTCATGCCTCCCGTTCTGGGAGCTAAAGCACACCTCTGCCACTTAGAGAAGCTGCTAATTGGATCTGCTCTGGTGGGGGGAGGATAAAGCCAAAGGGAGTTTACTACCATTATGATTATTATTGGTTTGTTGTTTTTTTTTGTTTTTTTTTTAATTTACTAGGGAAAAAAGAAAGGAGAGAGGAAATAACCTCCTTGCTGCCCCTCTCGTGCTGCAGGCTGCAGCATTTCTTGGCAGAAGGTGTGCAAACAGCCCTGTGGCTGCTGCTTCCTTCGGATTTGTGGCTGGAAAATCTGCCCTTCAGGCTGGAATTACCCTTCTGAGAAGGTCCTGCACTACCAGAGGTGCTTGGAACCTCATTGGAGTTTAATGCCCTGGTAAAACCCTGCCGTGGTTTCCGTGCCCTGGGGAGGGGGAGCAGTGACCGTGCAGGACGACTGTGCTCAGCATGAGTCCTGTGTCCAGTTCTGGGCCACTCTGTTCCAGAGAGATGTTGAGGGACTGGAATGTGTCCAGAGAAGGGCAACGAAGCTGGTGAGGGGCCTGGAGCACAGCCCTGTAAGGAGAGGCTGAGGGAGCTGGGGGTGTGCAGCCTGGAGAAGAGGAGGCTCAGGAGGGGACCTCACTGCTGTCTGCAACTACCTGAAGAGAGGTTGTAGCCAGGTGGGGTTCGTCTCCCAGCCCTATCCAATCAACTAGACCATGGCACTAAGTGCCCCATCCAGGCTTTGCTTTAACACCTCCAGGGATGGGGACTGCACCACCTCCCTGGGCAGCCCATTCCAATGCCAATCACTCTCTCTGGCAAGAACTTCCTCCTAACATCCAGCTTATACCTCCCCTGGCACAGCTTGAGGCTGTGTCCCCTCGTTCTGTTGCTGGTTGCCTGGGAGAAGAGACCAAACCCACTTGGCTACAACCTCCCTTCAGGTAGTTGTAGACAGCAACTCTCCCATGAGTTGCTTTCTCCTTTCCTAAAGGATGTGGGACAGCATCTGCCCAGCCCTGTGCTGTGACCCCACTCACATCTTGCTAACACAATCTGTCCAGATCCTGCAGTTCCGTGAGCTGCCTCCTTCAACGTTTCGGGTTGGCTGCAGTCAGATCTTCTGCATGTGTCCCTTACCAAGGAGGGTCTCTGTGGATCTTCTGGGCCTGCATCACTTGCCATGGACTGCAAGGCAAGGCAAACCATCTCATGCTGATGGCCAACATGCAGCTCATCCCACTGGTGAGTGGATGACTTGGTGGAGCTGTGCTATCCAGGTGAGCCCACTGCTCTGATTGAGCATGGGAATCCAGCTCTGTTTGCAGTCCTGGATTAAAAAGAAATTGTTAAATGACTCGGAGAAAGCTTTAAGGGTACTTGGCTGAAAGGGCTTATGAGTTCCAGCAGGGTGGTGTGGGCAGCCTCCACCTCCTGGCAGCAGGACATGATCTCTCCTTATGTTGTCAGGAGCTGCCCCTTCTCAGAGCAGAGTTGCTCCTGGTCTCTCCACAGTGCTGGCCCTCTGCGAGCATCACAGAATGGCTTAGCTTGGAAGGGACCTCAAAGCTCAGCCAGTTCCAACCTCCCCCCACAGGCAGGGACACCTCCCACTAGAACAGGTCCCTCAAGGACTCACATTTGCTTTCTCCTTCCTTGCCTGCAGCCCTCCTGACAGCAGCATCACCCAGTCCCTGGACCAAGCCAGATGGAGAGTGACGAAGGGCTGGGTGGTGGTGAGCCCTGTGTGCCAGTGCTGGGCTGGAGGGAGGTGCTGGGCTGTGTGCAGTGTTGCTTGGCCTGCAGGATGCCACATTGGGCATGCCTGGGCGTTTGCAAGTGCTCCGTGGTGATGGGGGAGCACAAACTGCCTTGGGATGCCTTCTGCTCTCAAGGCGAGTCGCTGCCTTTGCTGCAACCACCTCGCAGAACCTTCACCTCCACCAGAACGAGCTGGTGGCTTTAACCCGCGGCTTCTGCGTTGGCATCTTGAAGGCTGCGTGCGCAGACGGGCAGGAGCTTTCCTGCCTCCGGGCAAGGATGAGAGAGCAAACATGTGGCAGATGTTAGTCACCGCCGGCTGGGGATGCTGCGGCAAGGAGCACGCCGGCAGGACCTGAGCAGAATAGCACCCGGTGCTGAAGGCAGGAGGGAGGCAAGGGGACAGCCCCTCACAGCAGATGAATTTTTGTGGCTTTCTGCTAAAATCTGTAGGTTTCCTGGAATGAGGAAGGCTGGGACGTGGCTCTGGGCAGCTGGAGCTGCAAGAGCCTGATGGTTTTTGCCGTGGTGGGACAGGATGGGATGATGGGGCAAGGCAAAGAGCAGTGCTCAGTTTTCCTCCTGTGCTGTTAGCTAAGGTAGCAGAGGTGGAGCACATCTTGGAGACGTGAACATTGGTGAGAGCTACTCTGCCCTGGTGAGACTCCATCTTGAGCCTTCAGTTCTGGGCTGCCCAGTTGAACATGGACAGGGATCTGCTGGAGAAGGTCCACTGGAGGGCTACAAGGATGCTGAGGGGACTGGAGCACTGCCTGATGAGGAGAGGCTGAGGGACCTGAAATTCTCAGTCCCACATGGCATCACCCACCCCACTGAGCCATGCCTCGTGCTGGAGCCTACCAAAGACACAAGCAAGATGAGTCTGAGGTTCTCAGCTCCACGTGGCATCACCCACCCCACTGAGCCATGCCTCATGCTGGAGCCTACCAAAGACACAAGCAAGATGAGTCTGAGGTTCTCAGCCCCACGTGGCATCACCCACCCCACTGAGCCAAGCCTCATGCTGGAGCCTACCAAAGACAAGCAAGATGAGTTTGAGGTTCCCAGTCCCATGTGGCATCACTCCCTCCACTGAACCATGCCTACACTGCCCAGTTGCTTTCCCAGGCAGTCCAAGCAGTGCTGGGAGGGATGAGCTGCAGCTGGTGAGGAGGAGGATGAGGAAGCAAAGGTCAGATGCCACCACTGTGCTCTCTTCCACATGCCAGCTCCTGCCTGGGTGAGCTTCCCAGCTCTTCTGTTTTGTTTTAGAGGCAGCGTGGGGGCCCCCAGAGCCCTGCAGACTCCTCGTGCTTTGGGGTTTTATTGGCATGTGGAAATAGTTTGTCTGGTTTCAGATCTGGCTGATCAGTAACCTTCCTGCTGCCCTCCCCCCGAGAGGGGCTGACAACCGCGGGCTGCTCAACCGCACTCATCTTCCTCCCTCTTTCTTCTTTCTCCCCACATTGTTCTCCAAAATCCCAGCTGCTGCCTTTCCCCCCCCTCCTCCCCCCTTCCTATCCTTGCACGTCAGCTGGGATGGGAGTATCTGCTTTGGGTATAAAAGCTCATGATGTTGTTGTTGTTGTTGTTTGTGCTTCTCCCTCCATCCCGGAGGTCACAGGGTGCTGTGCTGTGTCTCACTGCTCCCTGGGGGCAGGACTCTCGCTGGCATCCCCGGGTTGGTGTGGGCAGAGGTGGAACCTTAGCAGGGGTGAGGGCACCAGCATCTCCAGAGCCCTTGTTTTTCCTCTGGTGGGGAAGCCTGGCAGATCCTGGGGGCCAGGGCTGCCACATTCCTCCCTTATTTATCAGTGGCAAAATGCTGACCCAGGGCCTGCCTGGCAAACTGGCTCGGGTGGGTGGGATGGGATGGGGCAGGTTCTTCTGTGGGGCTCTTCCACCCTGGTGCCATTTATGTGCCAGTGTCTGGCTGCAGCTCCTGATCTCAGCAGAAGAGGTGCCAACTCCCAGCCCAGGTGTGTTCAGGTGGCTGAGTAGATCCCTTGGACTGGGACCCCCCCAGTCTGCAGGGAAAGGGCTGAGCCAAGCTGCCTCCAGCTCAGCTGGTGAGGCAACAGGGTGGATGCTGAGGTTGATTCTAGGATTACTTTGGGTCTTCTCCTGTAGCCTTTCCCCAGGCAGATGTCATCACTACCACAGCTTAGGACGCTATTTTGTCCTCACTCCTGGGCAGCCTTCTCAGCAGCCTTTCAAGAGCCAGCAATGGGGCAAAACAACCACCCCTGGTCGGTCTGGGTTAAGATGGTCAGACCCTGGGCTCAACTATTGTAGCCCCAGTGGGTGCCAGGAGCCTTGCAGAGAGGAAGAGCAGGAGGAGGAGAGATGGATCATCTTTGGATAGCAGTGGAGCACTGGAGCGGCATGACCCAAGGACCCATTGGTTACCCAAAGAAATGTTTGATGTGAGCTGGTCCAGAGGACTCCAACATCCCCACACATCCTTCCTGGCTGCTTCCTTCCCTTCCTAGTTCTCAATGGCCTTTTCTAGCTCCAGTCTTCCCACCCAGCCCCTGCCCCATAAAGGCATCTGAGCAGCCTCATCCAGTTCGGGTGGAACAGTGTAGCTTAGCTCAGCAAGACCTTCTGTCTGGGCTGTTCCAGGTGAGGTGGAAATGCCTGCAGGCTGAGGACCACTTGTCTGAACATCCTGGGTGCTGGGTGAGGAATGAGAAGTGAAGGGAGGCAGTGTGTGACTCTCATTAGTGAGTCTCTTCTAGGCAAGGGGAAAACCCTGCTGAGGGCTTCATCCTTCCTTGAGTGAGGCTTTGTCCTCCTTTGGATGGGCTCTGGCAGCCCAGAAAGCAGCATGCATCGGTCTGGTGTCTCCTTCTTCTCTGCATGCCTCTCCAAGGGACTGGAGTTAGCATCTCCCTGGGGCATCACTTCTTATCCTTTCTCTTTTATGTTTTTCTTTCCCCTTTCCTTTATAAAATGATTTTCAATGCATGACCAGCAAGTGGAGAGAAAAGAGAAGAAATGAGGATCTCAGCCCAGCTGGAGATGATGTGTCCCCCTCTGGAGTAACGTCAGGGAGCAGCCATGCAGATTTCTTTTGCTTTTCTCCTTTTCACCTAGTTCCTTGATTCAGAGCCTACAGCAGTTGGCTCCTGGAGAGAGAGAGGGGCTCCTTAATTCAGAGGCTGTGGAGGATGGGAGTTTGAGAAAGGTCCTGACTTGGGGATGCTTTGTGCCACGAGCAGACACTGTGGCAGCAGGGACTGGTGCACCTGCCCTCCGAGGGAGCTGGCGGAGGGGGTTGGTGTAGCCCCTGCATGCTGTGTGGTGCCCACAGTGGCAATGGGAAGGCAGCAACACAGCCACCAGCTCTGCCCAAGCTGCTGTCCACTATGGGAAAGAACAGAGACCCTTGGTCATGCTGCTGGGACTGTCACCACCAGCCCTGGTGTGCTGGCCCTGAGGAGGCACTAACCCTCAAAATCACCAGAGGGGCTTTAAAAAGCCCAACTACAAGACTTTACTTAATATTAGGCACCTGATTTTGTCCAAGTGTTTTTCAGGAGTCCCCTGCCAAGCTTTATTCTGCAGTTGGGATTTTGTCAGGGTGTTTCAGGAGTCCCCTGCCAAGCTTTATTCTGCAG
>VWZI01015288.1:1070064-1081221 GCA_013396835.1 Psilopogon haemacephalus
TTTTTAATTAGTTGGTTGGGTTTTTTTGTTGGGGGGGGGGTGGGAATTGTGCTGGCTGCTGGGCACACTGGGTACCAAAGGCAGCCCCAGCTGAGCATCCCCTGGTCGTTGCAAACCATCTCTTTTTTTCCCCCTTCCCTTACAGAAAGCTTGGTTTTGAGATTTTTGCCGAGGCAGCAGCTCTCTGCCAAAGTGAAGCTGAGCCCTTGCCACCATGCTCAAGGTCTTCTCCATCAGGAAGAGGCAGCACAAGCCACAGCCCAACACGGATAAGCCATTTCCTCCCCAAAGCGATGCTCAGGTGGCTGACTGAGATGCCCTGAAAACGGGGAACGCTGAAGCTGGGCTCCCATTCCCATCAGGCTTGGTCTTAACCCTGCAAAACTCCAGTTTGGGAGCTAAAGGCTTAATATTTCAAACCTAGCCAGGATGGTGAGTAATGGTTGCCACGTCCTAGGTGCCTGAGCTGAGATAAGAAAGGCAGAAAATTCCCTCTAGGGCCAAATATTGGGATTTGCAGGGGGCATGGTGTTGGGAGTCTCTATCCCTGGATGAGAAGAGGGCTAGGAAACAGCAAGATGATGGCTTTGAGGGGGGGACCCATTCAGAGGATATTCCTTCCTGCAGCAAACCTGCCTGCTGGCCCTGGGCTCCCCCTGGCAGAGCAGGGAGCTCGGTTTTTTACCCCAAGGTTGCCCAGGGAGGTTGTGGCTGCTCCCTCCCTGGATGTGTTCAAGGCCAGGCTGGATGAGGTCTTGAGCGACCTGATCTAGTGGGAGGTGTCCCTGCCTATGGCATAGGGGGGTTGGAACTGGATGATCTTTAAGTTCTCTTCCAACCTAAACCATTCTATGATTCTATGATTAATTAAGGCCAGGCTGGATGAAGCTCTGCCCAGCCTGATCTAGGGTAGGGTGTCCCTGGGCATGGCAGGGGAGTTGGAACTAGATGATCCTTGTGGTCCCTTCCAACTCGGACTGATTTTATGTGTGATGTCAGGCAGCTGAAGCCACCGTGGAGAGCTGCTGTTGATTGCAGCAAGTGCAGGAGGTAATGGCAACATTCCTTAAAAAGCTTCTCCTCAGTCAGATAAAAAGCCACGGCGGTGAAAAGCTGCTCCTCAGCTCTCCAGGATTGAGGAGGGGGTAAGCAAAATCCCAGAGCCTGCTCTGGTGAGGCAGGGCTGTGGGTACCACCCATCACCCTGACCCTCTCCACCTGGAGATGTCAGTAGGGGTGCCAGGCTTTGGCTGGGGAGCTGGAGTGGGCTGGGAATGGTGGTGGTGGTTCACAGCAGCTCCCGGGGTGAAGCTGGTGTGGCTGTCCTCAGGTGCAGCCACAACTGCACCTTGGTTATTGCTGTGGCTGAGAGGGTGAATCCTGGCTCAGGGTGGGGACTGTTTTTTGGGACAGATCTCCCAGCACAGGCCCTGGGCCTGCTTTTCCCAAGGAATTTCCTGTGAATTTGGAGAGCCAGGACGCAGCAAACAGGTCCCTGGGGGTGGATTTGGGGGAATGAAGAGCCAGAGGCAGACTCCTGATGGGTATGGGGCTGAGGTGACCCCAGCATCGACCCTGGGTGAGGACAGCTGCCCCTGCAGAGCTCCAGAGGTAGAGAAGCCTCTTTGTGAGCATCCAGAGGAATCTCTGGGGTGGCTTTTCGTTTCTTTGCGTTTTTTTGCTGCTGATCTTCAGAGTGCTCTGCACCTCCTGCTGCTTTTTCATCCCTTTTCTCCTCGGTACCTCCCGAACAAGCAGCAAGCAGGGCTGCAGACCACAGGTCTTCCCGGCAATGTCATCTCCACCACGCCAGTCTCAAGGTCAGGGTGAAGCCTGGTGTCAGTCCACAGCTGAGCCAGCACATTGGAGGGTGAGAGCAGCCAGCAGCAGCCCCGGGGCAAAGGTGAGGAGGATTGATGGGGTTTCAGATCGCTGCTATTGATCGCTGGGGCTGTCTCGACAGCGGGGGGTGGGATGGAGGGATGGATGCTGAGATGTGTTGTAGCCAAGGAGGCTTTTTGGAAGGAGGCAGAGGAGGTGCCCAGGGGTGCTGGGAGCCCTCCTTGATGTCCCCACGGTGGAGGATGTGATACCTAGCGGCCGTATGCCTCCAGCCTCATCCGTGGAGAAGAGGTCAGCTGTGGCTGATGCTTTGCTTCCAGCTGCTGCCCAGGAGAGATTTGCGGCTGAACTTTGCTCAGAAAGCCCCTCTCAGCCTTTCCTCATTTCTTGCTGGATTTAAGGCAGCTTCCAAGTTCCTGCACAGCCAAATGCTGCCTGGAGCTGCCAGGAGAGCCGGCCAGCAGCAAGTACGTGCCGTTTCTGTACCCAGGGCACAGCCAGGACTGCTGCTGTCGTGCGGGTGGTGGCGATGGGTCTGCGCCCCAGCCCCATCCATCCCATCCTGTCCTTTACCGGGACGCAGCCGGCACACAGCCCTGGGAGCTGCTGCAGGGGGGGCCAGCAGGGCTCTGCTCTTGTCTCCTCTTCGTCACTGCGCCTTAACAAACCAGATCCCCTCAGCTTCACCCACCTGTCCTGCCCGTAACCTCCCTCTTTCCCAGCACATGGAAGCACATCCCGGCCGGATTTACCATCCCGGGGACTTCCTGCGCTGCCTTTCAACGCTCTCGCCCTCCTTCCCGCCACCGATAAATCAAACCTCTTCGGTTTGGGTCGCTCCTTCCCCCACTCCTTTATTGATTTCCATTTCTCCCCGAAGGTCTGAGGTGATGCTGAGGTGCAGGGGACAGCGGCAGAGCGGCGAGGCTGTCCCCAGGGCACGCGTTGAGTCTCCATGTGAAATGCTGGTGGCTGGGAAAAAAAACAGGGGTGGGGAAAATCCTGCGTGGCTGGTGCAGACTAAACACCACTTCCCACATCTAAACACCACCAGAGTGTGTCCTGCAGGCCCTCAGCACTTGGGGCTTTCTGTCGAATCCCATCCCAGCACCTCCCTGGAAGCAATTTCCCTGGCAGCCTGGAGAAAGCCTCTCAGCAGGGTCAGGCAGCCCAGGGCCCAGAGGAACACAGAGAAGGTGCCGGGGGCTGCACAAGCAGCATCCCTAAACTGAGCATCCTCCAGCCGCGGCAGGGATATGGGGAGCAGGCTCCAGCTGATCTCACCCATGGGATGCCTGATCTGCTCTTTCCACTGGTGACTCACGGAAAAATCCTTGTTTTGCAGTGGCTGCTCAGCATGCTGGGTGTTGCTGCCTCCGTGCCTCCCTCTCCTTTCGGGTTTTTAAAGATCTGTGGCATGAAAACATCTGGGATCCTGACCTTCCTCTGGAGCCTACCTCACCTGAAGGCATTCTTGTGCCCCTCTGCATGTGCAGGGTTGGCTGTGCAAACCATGGCTCCATCAGCCACCAGGGAACTGGCCTGGTCACACTCCCACGGGGGAGTTTTTTGGGGGGATGATTGTTTTTGAGTAGCTCTCATAAAAAGGAGGAGGAAGCTTGGCCTCTGTGCTGGCTGCTTGAGTGCTGGTTTTGGCACTCCTGCCAGTGCCAGCAGGGGACCACGCAAGCCTCTCGGTAAGGTTTGTGGCACGGCCTGGGGTGGTGGTGCTGGGGATGGGGTGTGAGTGTTTCTGGATGTCCCCAGTGTTCCTGAGGGCAAGATGGGATGAAGGGGGACCTTGTCATGGGGTTCAGTTCCTTGCTGCCTTGTAGGGGCCAAGCTGGATCTGCTTTTATTCCCCTTACAGTTTTACCAAGGGCAGGGATGCAGCACGGCCCCGTTCCTGGCGGGCTCAGCCCATCTCATCCCTCAGTGGTCACAGAAGGAGCCTGGCACAGCTCTAACTGAACTGCCTTCTTAAAATGATTTTTTCCTCTTGGAAAGAGGATTGGAGAGGGATGCTCCTCAGTCCTCACCACCACCTGACTTATCACACCTTCACCCTTTCCTGCCAGAGCCCTGACCCCACTGCTGCCACTCTCTGGGAAGCCTTTTTTTTTCTTTCCCTTCTCTTTGGGGATGGTTTTGTTTAGAAGCTGGGCTGGAAAATTATTTCCAAGCCTCAGATTAGAAACAGAATAATAATAAAGCACTTTGTTTTGGAGGGGGTGGTGTGTGTCATCCCACAGCAATGAGAAGCTTGTGCTGAAGAGGAGCAAAGAGCTGTGATTTATTTCTCTGACGCTCCCCAAAGGACTGGCTTGGCTCCGGGATGCTGCTCCCGCTCCCTTGTACCCATCGATGGGGACAGCTGAGCTGCTGTGGGCAGGGGAGACCCCCCCCAGGTGGGTACCCTTCCAGTATCACCCAATTTAGCTGTCCTTATGTTTGTTTTGGGGGGAGAAAAGGGCATTGTGCCTTGCAGTTTTCTGCCCTGCCCTTCCCCAGGGGTTTTGGATGGAGAGCTGGAGTGAAGTGATGGGGCAGGAGACAGTATTTTGCCATTGCTGAGTTGGAGGGAGGTGTGAGGAGCAGATGTTTCTCCTTGGGGTGGTTTTCTTTTCAATGTGCTGGATTAGAGTGATATCACCGTGGGTTGCTCTCTCTGTGGTCTCTATTCTCCCCTCTGAAAAACCCCATCAGGTCCTACAAAAACTGGGTTGGATTCTTGGAAAAATAAGTCATGCTGGAGCATTACCTAGTTCTGTCTGGGATGGGCTCATCCCCATGCCCACCAGTGCCAAAACCCCCTCACAAATATTCTGTTCCCAACAGAAGCTGGAAGGGATTCTCCCCATGTGCAGGAGTGGTGGCTACTCAGGGGCTCAAAGACCCTGTTTCAAAGCTGAATTCCAGCCTCAGGGAGCCTTCACTCTGCTATATTTTTCTCCCTGTCAGGTCTGAGATGTTGTGTGCCCAAAAGTGATGTCTGAGCTGGGGTGGTCCCCGGAGTGGGTTTTAAGGGTAGTGGTCTGCATGGAGCCAGTGGCTGGCGATTTAGTAAGACACTTCTCGTGTACGCTAAACGCCACCAGCTGAGAGGAAACCTCTGTCCTGAGGCTTCACAGCCGTGCAAAAGATAAAGCAGGGAGGTAACCCCTCAAACAGCACATTCCAAACAACCATCACTGCTCCATCCCTAATAACTGGAGTAAGAAGGACTGGGATGGAGCAGGCAGAACAGACATCACACATCACCAGCTCCCAACAACCCCATCCTTAGGGCCTGGGGCTGGGTTTCCTCCCATCAAGGTGTTGCCCAAGGACGTTGGAACCACATCATCTCCTCCTTTCCCCTTTTTCTTCCTCCCTTTCCCCCCTCTCTCCCTTCCTCTTTTTAATTTTTTTTTTTTTTAATTTTTTTATTTTCCCAGGCCCCAATCTCTCCCCCGCCGAGGCAAAAGGCTTTGGCTAATTAGCAAAACGTGTCAAAGAAAATGATTAATGTCCCGGGAGGAGGTTTAGCTGCCTTTGTGCCGGCCTTGCCTGACTTCTGCTCTTAAAAGGTTTTATTAAAAGATAAGGGGGGGGGGTGGTGAGGGGCGAGCAGTGCANTGTGTTTCTGTGCCTCTGTGTAGGGCTGTCACCGTGGTGTCTGGCCCTGGCAGGGGAAAAGATGTGGAAAAGGAATGGCTGAATGCCTCCTTTCTTCTTCCAGGGGCAGGTAATTTAATCTCCTCAGCCGGGCTATGAATGTTGCTGTGTTACAGAGCCCTGCGTGGGTGCGCTCCGGGAGAGAGGCTTCAGGGGGTCTCGGGGAGGGGATGCTTGGGGTGGGATTCCCGGGATGGTGCTGAGCCCCGTGTCAGGGAGGGGGTGCAGCTGGGCTTCTGTCCTGCTTGCTGAGGCACAAAGGTGGCAGCAGGGACAGAGGTGCTTGGGGAACAGGTCTGACAGACTCTGGCTACCAGGGTGTTGGTGGCTGGACTTGAGGCCCATGGGGCATGCCTGACTGATGCAGGCTGAAGTTCTCCACCATGTCCTGGAGGCTCCTGAGGCAGCAGAGGTACAGGCAGGGAAACTGAGGCACAGTCTCACCAGGCTCCTGCCAGAACCCACCATACGCAACACCCAACTGTCCTCATCTTCAGTTTGGGCAAGCTTTCAGCAGCTTCCAAAGCCTGAACAATTCCAGCAACCCTCCCCAGACACATACTGCCAGCAGCCCAAACCACTACAACTCCTCCCCCCTCCAAACCAGAAGCCTTTGCTGCAGGATCTTGCAAAAAGCACAAACTGCCTGATGGCTGCCACCAAACCAGAGCTGGCAGGGGCACAGCATCCCTGCCCTCAAATCCCAGCTGGGACATCGGCCCTGGGAGGCTGGAGAGGACTTCCAGGTGGTGGTGGGAGCCTCACCAGCACAGAAGCAATTCCAACCCCCGGCAGACACCGATGGCTGCGGTTGCAGAGACCTGAGCTGCTCGCTGCATGTCAGAAGGGGCTGCAGGGACTGCTCCGTGAGGGTTTTCCTTCAGCAAACAGACCTCTGGGCTTAATAAGCTATTTGTAAAGCTGGCTCTGGATAAACAAGCAGCCGTGTGTCAGGCTGGAGGTGGCCTCGGAGGGCTCTGCCGCACGGGGCGGGACCTCAGCACAGAAATATTTTCAAGATAAACAGAGGAAAATGAGTCCTGGAGGAGGCTGGAGCTGCTGGCAGCAGCACTCCGCTCCTCTCCCAGCTATTTTGGGGCAGGAACTTGGCTTTCTGCTGCATGCTGCAGCTGAAAGATGCTGCTTTTTTTTTTTTTTTTTTTTTTTCCCTTTTCCCCCTTCTGCCTCTGAAAGGGAACCTCGAGTGCTGCTGACTCAGAAACAAACCGAAGGAGAGGCTGGCAGCAGAGCTGGGCAGGAGGAGAGGAGCAAAGCCCAGGGCTCGCAGGCAGGGTTTGGGTGAGGATGAGCAGCCAGGATGCATGGCTGGGGCAGAGCTGTCTCCCCTCGGGAATCCCCGTGGTGGCAATATGGGCAGCCTTGCTTGGCTGCTGGTGCCTCCTGCCCTCCATCGGCTCCTCTGATGCCCTGGGCAGGTAGAGGCCATGCAGGCTGGAGCCTGGGAAATGGGTTGGATTCCATCTTCCCCACCCCTTCTTTCTTTCTACAACTGCCTGAAAGGAGGTCGTCTCTTCTCCCAAGGAACAAGTGAAAGGATAAGAGGAAATGGCCTCAAGTTGTGCCAGGGGAGGTTTAGCTTGGACATTTGGTAAAGGGTTGTTGAGGTCCTGGAACAGGCTGCCTAGGAAAGTGGTGGAGTCACCATCCCTGAAGGGGTTTAAAGGCCATGTAGATAGATACAGTGCTGGGGGATATGGTTTAGTGGTGACCTGGCAGTGCTGGGTGAGTGGTTGGACTTGATGATGTTAACAGTTGGGCTTGATGGGTTTAAAGATCTCTTCTGAGCAAAACAATTCTATGATTCTATTGCTCCATCACTCTATCCCCTTTATCCCTCCATCCCCACCATCCTCTCCCTCCCCTCTTTGTCCTTCATCTCTCCATCCCACCATCCCTCCCTGCCCATCCCAAGCAGCAGCAAGGTGGGATAGGAAACAGGGTGAGTGCCCTGAGGGTCTGATGGGCTCCTCACCTCAGCATTCCTGCATCTTGATGGAGATGGCAGCACCCATGCTCCAGGCCTGGGATGGCCTAGCAATGCCTGGGGGAGAGTGGTTGGTCTAGAATGTGCCAATATGGCCCCCTGGGAATGCTGAACTGGGCAAACTGGGGTGGGGGAAACTGTCACTTCTCCTTGTCTCCAACCTTGCTAACTTCCCTCAGCCATGGAGCTTGACAGATGTTTCCTTCTCCCGTTATGTGACTAGTCTGAAAACTCTGCAACCACAGAGCTGTACCCAGCTTAGAGTGATTCATAGCCTGGTGTAATGCTCAGCTGGGGGTCATGCTTGTCTTGGGGTGATGCCCAGTGTGAGGGGATGCTCAGCTTGGGGTGATGCCTGCCTTGTGGTGATGCTCAGCTTGGGATGATGCTGGTCTTGGGGTGATGCTTAGCTTGGGGTAGTAGCCAGCTTGGGATGATGCTCACCTTGGGGTGGTAGCCAGCTTGGGGTGATGCTCAACTTGGACCAATGCCTGGCTTAGGGCAATGCTGGGGCTTGGGGCATCACATCTGGGACCTGCCAGCAGCCCTGGCAGTGGAGAGCTCCCAGCGTGTCTCTCCCTCTCTCTTCCCCACCCCCAGCAAATTTAATTAAAAGTCATTCAGATTCCTTTGAAAGAAAATGTCATCCGTCGACACAATTACACTTTAACTAACCAAAGCTGTTACAGTTCCTATATATATTGGAATCAGGCTGTCGTTATTAGTTCTGAGTAAGTAATTTATTCCCATTATTGTGTTCAAATTACAGGATATTACCCCCTGGGGAAATAATCCTGTTATTTGAAATGTAAAAAAGAATTCACATGGACAACAATAGGTTCCTAAATGAACCCAACAAGAGTCCCCAGTCCGAGTGTGGCATCGCTTGCCTCGGATAGAATAATGTAGAGTTGGTTTTAAAGCAGCCTTTTTTTCTCTCTTTTCCTCCTCCCACCCCAACAGAGGTAAACAGGGCTCCTCCTCTTCTTCAAATGCCTCTACTGAGGGAATCCTGGATGTGCAGGAATTTGGTGAGGAGCACGGAGGGGGCAGATAACTACGTGTGTTCCCCCTTGCTGTGGCAGTGGGAGGGGAGCCCTGGGGCTGGTGGGATTTGAGAGCCCAGCACAGCCCAGAAGGGTGCTGCTGGAGCTGGGAATCGTTGCCCTTTCTCCAGTGAAGCTCTTTGGAAACATTATTCCCTTGATCAAGATCTTCAGCTAAGCCAAATAACAGCTTGTCTCTGCAACACCCAAACATAAGCAACTAATTTGGACCACCGAAAGGAAAAAGGGAGAGGAAAAAAAAAAAAAAAAGAAAGAAAGAGGAGGAAGAGGGAGGGGAGGGAAGAAAATCAGATACACTTGTAACCTGATTACAACAGCCAGCTATGTGTGCAAAATCACAATGCAGCTCTATAATTAAATCTCTCTTTCCCCTTCCTGCAGAGCTCTTTCCTCTAACAGGCACGGTACAAAAACAGTCGTTAGGACATCAAATTCCAGCTCTGACAAGAGGAGACTTTTTTTTGTCTAGAGCTGCTGGGTTCGTCTTTAAGGAAATAATAATTACAAGCCCAGTGCTGCTGGCTGATGAGCTTTGTGGAGCAGAAAGGGCTTGCCTTCTCCAACTGCTCCTTTCCCCTTGGCTCCACTCAAGGCCGTGCAGAGGACTGGGTTGATGGGAACAAAGAAGGGACAGCCACAGGAGCCAGCCACGGACAACTCCTCCTTTGGTTGAGGTTTGGGATGAAAGGAAACACTGGGGCCTAACGATGCTCAAGGGCTCAGAACCATGCATATTTCTTCCCCTCTTGCCCTGATGAATCCATCTTGTGTGATTTAGCATCAGCAGCTTGCTACCCAGCCTAGGCTGGGGGCTCCCAGGCGGGTGTGATTGTTGGGTGGGTGGATAAAACGCCCAGGGGGATGTAAGGAGCCAGCGGCTTCCTGGACATGGAGAAAACTCCTGCCACATCATCTTCTAATGGGCTTCTCCTCTGTCTAGCACTCATCTGTATCCTGAAATGCAAGAGGATGGAAAGATGTTCATGAGGTGATGGAAAAACGCTTGTGAGGTGATGGAGAGATGCTCCCATGGTGATGGACACTTGCGAGGTGATGGAGGGGTGCTCATGAGGTGATGGAGGGATGCTCATAAGGTTATGGAGGGATGCTGCAGATGCAGCCAGCTCATCAGAGCCCAAAGGCAGTGGGGAGAGGAGGCCCAGTGTGGTGACTGCTGGCAGGGTAAGGCAGGGCAGGGCTGGCAGCCTTCTCCCTGGCCCTGCCTGTTAATGACTTTGATTTACGCTGCATTGGTCACAGTGAGCTATTCCCATCCCTTGCGACACCCAGCCCGTGCTTCAGCTGGCAGCTGCAGGCTGGATTCAGCCCTAGGAGCCCATTTCCTCGAAGGCAGGTTCCTGCTTGCACCTTCGGGGTATTTTTGGGAGCCGGTTTTGCATCCTGTCTTCTTTTCCGCTAGCAGGTCCAGGGGCAGGCTGAGTTCCATACGATGAGGGCACATCTTGTGGCATGGTGGGGAGGGCAAAGGAGGAAAAAAAAAAAACACCTGGCATCAGGGAACTCCAAACACAGGTCCCAGCAGGCAAGATAATGAATACCAGGGTGGCCTTTAGTGGGTGCACCTCGTTGTGGCAGGCTGGCATATGCCTAAGGAGCAAGACCGAGTGCAGGCTCTGCCCTGCCTGGTGTGCAACGCGGAAATTCAGGTGCTGTTCCCATAAAGCTGGGGATGTTGGGGGCTTAATGGCAATTAACAGCTGTTAAAAGGTGGAAGATCCACTCCAGCAACACCTACAGCCTCTGGTGCCTTTCATGAAGGGATTTGAAAAGACATTTGTGAGGGTTAACTTTAAGCCAGGCTAATGCACGGCGGGGAGGCAGATGGGTTTACCTTGTTTTCAGGTGAGGAAGCTGACACAGGCCAGGGCACGGTGTGGGGACAAGCATTTAATCCCTGCCTGGCTCTAGAAAAAGGGATGGGACCAAGCCGAGCCCTGGCTGGTAACATGGGGGTAGTTTTCACCAGCATTCCCCCAGCCTTTTATTTTAGGAGGAGATTAAGTCGGTGCAAAACCAGAGGCACTCACGAGTTTAACCTTCAGCAGGACCCTCACGCTGGGGGAGCACGTAGGAAATCATCTTTCCCTGGGAGATGCTGCAAATCTGGATTTTCCAGTTCCTGGAGGGCTCTGCTTGTTTAAATTAGAAGCAGATAGGAGAGGTGAATTTTAAGAAGGACAGAGCAAAGGCACACAAGTCTGCCATTAACTTCCAAACTTCTTTCTGCAGCTCTCCCGCTGAGTAAATGCTTTTAGGAGCTTCAAACCACAGCTTTTAATATCTCCTTAACATGCCCCACGATTCCTTCTCTCCCCCCCTACTCCCCCCCCTCCCTCCCCTCNTTTTCTATCAGACCTCAAAATAGCACAAGCTCCTGCCTCTCGCTCGCTCGTGTCCTGCATCCAGGAAGGTTATTTTCGATTAAACTGACAGATCAAGGGGTAGGGGAAAGAAAAAAAAAAAGAAGAAGAATTTAAAAATCCCCCATTTCAGTGCGTCGCTGTAGAATCTCTCTTGTCAGTCCCCAGCTCAGCTCTTCCCTTGTGCCTGCGGGCAGGGTTGATT
>VWZI01015297.1:0-85815 GCA_013396835.1 Psilopogon haemacephalus
CTTCCAACCTAGACCATTCTATGATTCTATGATTCTATGTCTTCTCAGTTGCCAACCAGGCATGTCCAAGTGCCCAGCTTACCCAGTGGTGCATTACAAAGCCCTTTCCAAAGAATAAATGTTAGTCTCATTTCTTTAGAGCTGTTTTTTTGTTGTTCGTTTTTTTTTCTTCTCTCTATTGTAATAAATTGATTCAGCATAGAAACCATACCTCTTGCTTCTCAATCCCAGCAGGTCTCAGATCCCAGCTTTCTACTTGCGGCTGATGTGTGTTTTTCATCTCTTTCCTCACACTCATGTTCTTGTTCACAGTCCAACAGATCTGGATCTCAGTCACAGCCCTTTCCCCTTCAACTAGAAATATGTGGGAAATAAAAATACCAAGCAACATAATGTATGCAAGAAACAAAAGTGAGCTTTCAACCTAGAGGTTGGCAAATGCCACTTTCCCTGCATTTACTTCTTTATGGTGCTGTGATGTTGAAATAAGGATTTTTCCATTTCATTGGGTAGGTGGGTTGAGATTGTTGTGAGGTGAAGGAGAAACACGTCCTCTTTAAGATGCCAACATGCTCTTAAATGGCTTTATTGACAGCCAGCACCTTCTCTAATCTCTGCAAAATGCCTCTGCAGCCATCTCTGCCTTCACAAAGCATCCATCTGCACTTCAAAGAGCAGCAGGGCTCACTCTCAACACAGTGATATAAGAAAGGTTGTTACCTCTCCTAGCGTAGTTGCAAACTAAAGATGGAGCTTCAGGATGCTCCAGACCTCACCCACGTGTAGCTGTAGAGACAGAGACTTCACATAAAAGTGTGATGGTCATCTCTTTTTCTTGTCATTGGATTGAAGTCTATTGTGGTTTCTCACATGCGATCTTCTGGCTACCAGCCAGATTCAAAACAAACTGCTTTTTTCTGTTTCCTGCTACAATATCTCATTTATCTTGAGTTCTAGTGCAAGAGAGGTAAAAATGGTCCCTGTATCTGTTTGGCTTAATCACAAAGGATTGGGCTTTTAAAAAACTCCCAGTGCTGAGATATGTTCTCATTAATGTCAAAGAAAGTCTATTTGCAGATGGTTGTGTGGAGACTTATGTGCAACTTCATGCAAAGAGGCTGAAAGGTATTGGTGTTCCAAAGCCCAAACTGCCATCCTAAAATCTTCTTCCTAAAACTAGTAGTCATTCAGTCTCACCCCACTTATTTTGGCTTACATTGTCCAGGTACTTAAGGCTACATGTAAGAAGAACTGCTTTTCTCCTAGCAAGACAGGGCAGAAACACACTAGCTTGTGTCTAGACAGCTCTGTTTTACAATGAGTTGAGCCTCTGACTAGGTCTCATGAAGAGGCCAGACTGTCAGGCATCATCAGAGCATTCCTGACATGAATCAACAGGCTTGAAAGCCCTGGAAGAAGCACTGATGAGTACCAGTTTGTGACTGGCAAAGTCACACTGACATTTATATCATAACCTTTGGGCTAGATCACTTGCCTAAGTGCTGGAAAACGTAAGTGTTCATTTCCTAATTTAGCTTGTTGCTAGTTCCATCTCCTAGGAATTTGGCTATAGTGTCCATGCCAGAAGATATTTGGCATGTGAATGCTCTACCCTTCTGCATCACGTCTGCAATAGGAAGATCAAGCTGCAAGAAAAATCATGATCTTAATTCAGGGCTCATGGAATTCACCTGGGAGAAGCATGCTGGGTCTTATTCCAGGGTCTCTTCCCAATGTCATTGATGGCATTTTGCGCTTGTGATCATTTGCCTGAAGACAGAAATGTTTCAGCATGCATGAAGCAGTTATTAGAAGTCCTACTTTTTTTTTCATAGTGCTGTAATTATGATGCAGTTGAATTAGGTTCTGCCTGGTTTGTTCTTCATTTCTGTTCCTCTCATCAACACTTTTCAATTTTTTCCCTCTCCATCTTTTCACACAGTCTAATCACACTGCTTCCAGAGGATAGGGAGTTGCTTTATCACTACTGCCTGTCATTAGGGCCCTGCACAAGAAGCAATATACAATCATTTGATTGACTTCAGGAAGTGAGGGAGCACCTTTCCTTGTATAAGATGGTATGTTTACCTAGCTTGGGCATCTTTAACATAGACTGCTGCATCTAAGATAGTTTCTTTAGACTCCATTGATAAGCAATGGAATCAACTGGTTAATTTCTGCAGCTACTTTAACATGTGAAAAGTTATGTGCAAATACTGCCTTTATTTTCTAAGCTTGGCAATAAAGGCAGATGAGGGAGACCAGATCAGTGGTGGATGTGGGCACTACTGGTATTGAAAGCTAGGTGCTTTAAATCGTATTTGTCACCCTTTTTAAGAGCTTATTTTGTAGCATGATTTCAGATGATCCAAGGCAATCAATCCAGACACCTCCAAACTAAGAAAAAAATTGGATTGATAAAGATATCAAAGTTTATACTCTGGTGTAATTTCTAGCCTTTGAATATATTTTCTCATTCTCTTCTAGAGAGTCTAGTCAATAGATATGACTTGCCAGTTTTGCCAGTGAAAGACTAAAGCATGATTATGACAGATGACTATCTTCCTCAAATAAGTGGTAGTGCACTACTGAACTACTCAGAGGATGATGGAGCAGGTTAGGGGCTGAAAGTTTCTGAGCTGAACAATACTTCTCAAGGAATGCTGATTCATGTTACAGTAATTCACAGGAATGTGAAAGCAATCTCTGGAACTTGACAATTCAGTGGCTGGGTGCAGTTAGCAAGTGACTGCGGACATGATCTAAGACCCCACCCTCCCATTTCTCTCAGGCTAACTGTTGACACAACAGTTTTCAGCCTTTATGAAATGTAGGCATGTTGCATTGGCATTTAGTCTGGAATGTCTTTGCTTTAGCCCTTGGACAACCTTGTAGTTATATAGTTAAAGGAAGCTGATGAAAGAAATTAATAGTATTCACAATTTTTGGTAGCCTATGTGTTTTTGAGTACGTTTGTATAGAGAAAAAGATGTCTTTGGGTTTTTTTGTTTGGTTGTTTTGTTTGGGTTTTGGTGATTGATTTTTGTTAGGTTGGATTTTGTTTGTTTGTTTGTTTGTTTGTTGGGGTTTTTTTAAGTCTGAGAGCCTACTACTATTACTACGGTTGGAAGCTTCTAGCAACATTACCTTTCACCCAAGACTACCCTGTTAGCAATGCTGCTTGAATGACCATGACACATTGTAGAAGGTTCTCTGGAAAAAGTAACAATTCTGTGGTAAAGCATCTCATGGTATTTGTAGTCTAATAAGCAAAGCTGAAGC
Organism: Psilopogon haemacephalus; assembly: GCA_013396835.1. Taxonomy (NCBI): domain Eukaryota; kingdom Metazoa; phylum Chordata; class Aves; order Piciformes; family Megalaimidae; genus Psilopogon; species Psilopogon haemacephalus. The sequence continues at coordinate 3,283 of VWZI01015297.1, forward strand.
ATGAGGAAGCAGAAGGTCAAGTGCCCCACAGCATTCCTGGTGAAGGACTTGCTGTCGGTCACTGATGCCTCCTGGTACGCCCCTGTTGAGGCTGCAGCAGAACAGGAGGTTAGGCCATGTGATCCTGCAGCCAGTCCCAGACCACTTTTTGATCTTCTAGTTTACTGTCTTCTAGGCAAGTCACTACTTGACAAACTGCATTTTCTGCAGTGCTCAAGGTCAGATTTTTCAGGCTCAGGAGCTGGAGCTACATTTTTTAAGGTTGCTGCATACTTGTACTTCTCCCAGCATTTAAACAGGTCAATCTCAGGGAGTGAAGAATCCCCATCTCCAGGTTAAATACAGGGGGGAAAATCTAATTTTGAAAGTGAAAACAATGCATGCCAGTCCTTTCTAACCAAAACCCATTTGCCATCACCAAAAAACAGAAGTCCGTTTACCATCATGTCTTTCATTCTCAGAAATCTGTGGGGTTTTTTCTTTTGTTAGCTTGGGGTTTTTGTTTGTTTGTTTGTTTGTTTTTTTAACGATGATAGCAGCTGTTAAACAAATAAAAGCGGTTGGGAAATAAAACTGATTCTGGACCATGAAGCTTCTTTCACAGGTACACTTGCAAACAGCAAATCCAGGAAAATTATTTTGGCATGGGTCCAGAGACACAAACACTTCAGTCAAAAGGATAAAAGAAATAATCACATATTACATTTCTCTCACTGTTTTTGACCTTTCTCCATACCATCCCCATGGTTTTGTTCTTCACCATCTACCTTTTTCCAGGGAGAATTTTGACAGAAAAGTCCAAGAGCTGCTCTAACTAGCACCAGGTTACTATTCCCTTTTGCACAGGAGATGATTCAATCCTGTAGAGATTCTTCATACAATACTAAAATGATATATAATTTCCTTCATGACCATACCCTAGTTCTAGCTGCCTTGGAGATATTTGTATTTTCCACTCATGATTGTAAAGTAGTTTTAAAATTTAGATTTTCAAAAGCAGTTGAACATCTGATCTGATAGACAGCAGCACTGGACCCCAAGAACTCCCAAATTTAACTTGAAGAGACCCGTTTTCAATTAATTCCCCCGTCTGAGTTGTCTGATGTCTCTGATTAAACAAAATAAAGTTCTCTAGAGTTAGAACAAGATTTCATACTGACCTAAATGCTGGAGCTTCCCATCAACACTGGTTCTCATGACAATAAAAAACACTTAAAATCCAAAGGTTCCAAGCAATGCTTATTGAAAATTAATGTTTTCAACATAATTATGAACGTGTATTTTCACAGAAAATAAGAGTACAGGGAACAATCTAAACTGAGTCATTTTATGAGTAATTTTCTCTACTGGACTCTTATCCAATTGTTAGAAACTATTGACATTTGGTTATGCAGCAAATGTCTGGTTTTGAATAAGCATGATGAGCATGGCTGCTATTTATTGATATTGGCACAAATTTCTTGGGTTAAGATCTTGGAGAAGGAATAGATGCACAAAAATAGGATAAGAGGAAGAGCTCAAACTCTGGTCATTGCAGAACACTGCATTGGCAGATTGCCTGGAGTAACGATGATATGAAACCTGTCATTCAGACATAACTTTGGAAAATTCCTGTCTCAAAGGAGATTTCCATGAACAAATGAAAAAATATCTGTTAGCTTCCTGGGATGTGAATGTTAAAGCAGTGAGGTTTGCTCTTTGAAGGAAGTAGTTCATATTTAACTTAGTTTTTTCTGGTGAGGCTGACTTAAGTCATCCAATGGCATAACAGGCAGTGAACACCTTGCATGGTCATAGGATAATTCAACTGGAAATTGTTTAGTCCAACATCCTGGTCAAAGCAGGGCCAGCTATGACTCTTCTTTATCTGTCCTATTTCCAAATTCTCAAAGTAGAGAAATCGCTGTGCCTTTTCTCTATATATGGCATTTACCTAATTTTTCAGTGCTGATACTCAGATTCATTCCAAATTATGAACTGCACAGGAACGCTGTTTGCTTAAGTAGATTACATTAACAGCTTGGTGACAAAGGTGACACATGACGAGTAACTCTTTGCAAATTTTACTGATCCTATTTGATTTTGAACATTCTTTATGAATCCTCAGCCCTCTAAGTTGATCTTAGTCTTGATAGCGTTGACAAGAACAAACCCTTATTTCAGGTTCTATTTCTGTGTGATTCTTAGTGTGTCTAAGGGGTTTTGATATAAGCAAAACTATCACCATGAGAAAGTTAGAAACTTGCTTGAGGCTTCATCTTTTTGCCACACAAGCAAAGCCTTGGAAGTCTGGTTTTCACGTGGTCCATGTCTTAAATCATGTCTGCCAATACAGTTACGCTACAAAGTGCTTGACACCAAAGACTTCCCTTGCACAGTAGAGCTTGCAGTCCAAACGTGAGCTTACAGTGCAAACAAGCAAGTCTAATAATTAGATTATAGTATAGAAACAGAGTCAAAATATTTCGTTTCATATTTCTTGTCCTAAAACATTTCTGCATACCACACCCTAGATTACACAATCAGCTGTAAAAACAAATCCAAGTTTACTTTTCCTTTTTTCAAGGAAGGATTTTGGTTTGGTTTGGTTTTCTGTATTTTGTACATTGTCATCTGTACTATCCTTTGATAGCTAAGTGAGTTTCTAGGCTGAGTGTGTCCAGAGGAGATCCACGAAGGTGATCAGAGAGCTGGAGCACCTATCCTGTGAAGAAAGGCTGGAAGAGTTGAGGTTGTTTAGCCTGGAGAAGAGATGGCTCCAGGGAGATCTTATAGCATTATAGCATCATTTGAATATCTGAAGGGAGCTTACAAAAAGGCTGGGAAGGGCATGCAGTGATAGAATGAGGGGCAGTGGTTTTAAAATAAAGCATGGTAGATTATGTTTGGATAATAGGAGGAAGTTCTTCCTAATGAGAGTGGTGGTATACTGGAACAAGTTGCGCAGAGAGGGGAGAAAGGCCTCATTCCTGAAGATGTTCAAGTTCAAACTTGGTGAGGCCCTGAGCAACATCATCTAGTTAAGGATCTCCCTGCTCACTGCAGGGTAGATGAACAAGTTGACCTTTAAGGGTGCCTTCCAATCTAATACCTTCTATGATTCTATAAGTCTATGAATCTATGAATTTTTAGATCGCTTTGGTTTTTAAAGTAAATCTCACATGTACACAGTGTGAGTTGGTTTGTATGAACTGATTTATTTTCCTTCTCTTTTCACTTTTTGTCAACAGAACTGTAATTCAAATGATCAAGTTTGTTATTTTGTGCAATATTCTGAAACCATTAAGCAGCCTACATGTTATCAACTACCCTGTGATTTTCCCCAATTTTTTTCTTTCTGCTACCAGGTTATCATCTTGCTATGCTCTGTGCTTTAGATTCAGTTAACAGTGGCATGCAAGGAAAGCCTGCAGCAACCAAGCAGGGCATTTCTTCAATCTGTATTTAACAGTTAATTGCAAACCTGTTCCTTGAAATACTGACACAATTCCTTGCTTCACTGTAGTCTTTGATATCAACTTACTGCTTTTGGAAAGATTAAAACTTGTGCACTCGGCTACTCTGGTCAGATGTGCACAAGAACATCAAGTATGAAAGGTAAAATTGCTTTCTGCACTGCATGTGAACCCAACAAACCTCTCAATTACCATGATAGATATGCTTCAAACCAATGCAAACATGCAGGGGAGACACTTTGGGAAAACAGAAATTTATAACAAGGAAGTTGATTTTCTGGATGGAAAGGGAGAGATGAAATGTAGAGCAAATCCGTAATTTGGGGTATTTCTCACATATTTTGCCATAGCTGTACTCACACCAATTAAAGATCTTTCCTCACCCTGTTATCTCCACATCCAATATTATTCCCATTTCCAGTGATGTAAATCTGGAATGACACCTTAACAGTGAGTTCAACAGGATTTTAATTTAGATTTATAACTTCTCTTAAAAACAACACACATTGAACTGGAACTTAAAATGACACTTTCCAACTAAGTGTCTCAAACTAATAATTTGTCAATAGTGAGTACACAGCCACACAGAACAAATAGCTATCCTTCACTTACTTAAACGCAGGAACAAATGTGCTGAAAGATACTGAGGCCTACATGACTTGCTGTGCTGTGTTAATATTTGTAGCCCATTAAATGGGCTTGAAATTATTTAGCATTTGTAAGTCACATTAAGGTAAGTTCAAAGTCCTCAATACCTCTAGTACTTCACTAATAGTTTAGTGGAGTCCATGTCAATATTAATGCATTGCCACAAATGTATCTATAGTCCAACATTAGAAAGTTGTGCACAAATGCATAACTAAGCAGGCATTGATCTGCTCTTCCTTTTGTGGAAAATGAATTTGAGCAGAGTGGGGTCAGGAAACGCTGACTGTATTGGATGTTTTGAGATATCTTTGGCTCCAGGCAGTCTTACCTTCTACCTGGGTGTAGTCCAGAATTTGTACTGGCTGTGGGACTGTGGATGGAGATGTCAGTCCATGCTGATTTCCACGCCCCATCCTAACCCCGACTCATCTGTTTGACTTGAAAGCTCTCCTTACAAGTTTGCAAATCCTCTATGTTCTCCATGTAGGCATGTGAAAACTGGGAAATTATTCAACTATCTACAAACTCTTCTCAATATGTCCCTATCAAATAGAGTCTACTAATTTTTTTTATTCTAGGCTAGTCGTGACAACTTCTAGGCTAGTCTAGACAACTTCAACCTGGAAATAATGGTCCTGATACTTCTCCACTGTCTACAGATCCTGTACTGCCCTGTATGCATAGTCATAATCTATGGGGTATATTGGCAGGCTCAGGGAAAAGACATGGACTATCAATGAGTTGATGAGCTTCTCAAACACCTTTTCTGCATCCATCTGAGATCATGGATTACATGAAGATATTCTGAGGTGAGATTCAGAACAAAAAGGGTAGGAAAAAAACTCACAGATTGTAAAGGAAGCAACTGGAAAGACTGTCCTTTTATATCTATGCTGGAAGAACAAATAGACTAAAATGATCAATGACATGGATATTTTTTAAAAATTGATGATGAGGTTGCTACAATCATTTTGCATGACTATTTGCAGCAGAGAGTGTTTACTAAGGAGTGGACATTTTGGTTTGGACCTTGAAATCAAGTTATTCTCTAGTTGTCCACATTTTTCAGTTTGTCTACTCTCTGGTTTGTATGTGAATACTAGAACTGTCTGTAACTGCAATATCAATTTTAGTGATATTATGTATATGAAAAGCATCACCTTCTACTCAATAACCCACAGAGACTGCATGTCAGGATGGTATCCTGCACTCCAGCAGCTTACACAGGAAATATTTTTTTGGAAAATCTTTTCTAAATCACTATTTTTCAGAATGTCTGTGGATTGTATTTAGCATATTTTATCTCTTGAAAATCCTATCTATGGTTCCTCAATTCCAGATATAAAAGTTTTCCTACTACTATCAACCAACTAAGTAATTATGTTACCAAAGCCTTCAGAAAAGGTTCTGGACAATAAACCAGTGCACTTCTGTAATTTTCACTTGATGAATATATCACTTGATGAATTCACTGACATTTCTTTCCTTGTACTAGTGAATTATTTATTTAAAGACATAAGATTCCAACAGCTGCTTTACTAAAACATATCTGAGATTCTCAAACAGAGTTTTAAATGCAACTGAATAATTTTGCTGGGTTTGGGAGTGTATTTGCTGGTACCTGCTGCAGTGCAGGCATAGGATAATGTTTCTTCTTTGCTTCTTATTTTCATGTATGAAACCACAAACTGGAGGAATACCAAAGAGTCTTTCCCTAGTATTGTACGTGTATTAATCATTTTAGAGACCTTAAATATACAAAGCTATATGACTGAGAATAGAAAGGCCTGAACTGAAGAACTTGATATGTTGAGAGCACAGTAAATGAAAATCCAGATCCATATCTTAAATTTTCAAATGGCAACAGCCTGGCTTCCTAGCAAGCATAGCTTTAATCCCTGTAACAAGTTAGACATTAATTTAGGAAAGTTCCAATACCACTTTCAAATCTGAGGGCTTGGCATATTTCTAAAATACATGGATACTACAGTTAAGGAATTTTGCCTTTGAGTTCAACAGGAGCAAGTTTTTGGCCAGAGCACTTTTGCTGTTGGCAGGATTACCAGCAGTATCTATTGAAACAAATTTATCAGTTATGTGTTTGGAAGTGGAATTTAAAATGATACAGTTTTGGGCTTACCTCTGTCTCAGGATATAAAAAGTTTTCTTCCATTACTCTTCACAGAAGAATGGTTTGTTTCTGCAGAATAACTGACTTTCCAATTTTCCACATCAGGACCTTATTCTCTTTACTGCTTAGTTTACCATACAAAGTGACAAACATGTTCATTTCTCTTTTGCTAACAATTAGTTCTTCAATACACAGGCAGATGTTACTCTTTAGTTGTAGCCTAAATATATGAGCTCCTATTCGCTATAAGATGTAATAGATCATGTTCCACGTAAAATTTTCGAATGACTTCAAGACTTAATCATAATAAAGACTCAAGAGTTAATGCTCCTTTCATCTACAGATTATTACTGAACCTTTCTAATAATCTAGTTAAGTTGTATGAAAAGCTCAGAAAGAGACATGAAACAGATTTCTCATTGTCTTCAATGCCAAGGGAAAGAAAAAGACAAATTCAACAACTAAAATTTTCTTTCTTGCTTTAACAAAATAAGTGATTTTCTTTAAAAGAAAATAGGTTGAAAGCAGCTAGGAAAGCTATTAAGTGTTGCTGTTGTTTTGTCACAGTGAGATGTTAATCTTTGTTCCAGTGAATTTTCCATAAATCCATTAATTTACAGGGAACTATAATTCCTTTGAACCAAAGGAAGACTAACAAAGCCACAGTTTTCTTTTTTAAAGGTTTATTATATATTTTTAAATAATAAACTGTACATTTAAAAGGTATGACTTCATTGACAGGCTGGTGATACCTCTTGGTAACTGCATCATACTAAGTCAACAATTACCATTGCCAATGACATCTTCATGTCCTACCCCAAGGACATGTAGATGACAGAATTAAGAAAATGTGAGCCAGGTTCAGGGGAAAGGAGGAGAGATGAGTGAATAGTGATTCACAGTCAGGTAGGAGTTTGTGTAGGAGCTTTGTTCAAGCTGAAATTGCAAGAGTATTTATCCATCCTGCAGTTCTCATTTTAGATGAAGTGACATGGCCCAACAGGCTGGATATTAGCTCAAGACGTGATAAACTGTTCCTTGAGCTGGGACATGTAGGCTCATGAAAAATGCAATTATGGTGGAAAAGTCATGAAGAAATGCTGGACATGCCTCGTCTAAACTACAATTTCTCTAACATTGCAAAAGTATAGCTGAGAGAAGTTGAAAGTCAAAGTTGCACAAAAACATTTTAACATTTCTGACTGAAGTTTTCATGAGATTCTTTTCCTTCCCCCCAAAATGTGACATTTTGTCCCAAATCAGACTGAAAATAAATGTTGACGGAGTGGAAATTTCTCTCTGTGGAAACTCTGGCTTTGGGTCTGATAACCTATATTTGGTCAGAGCCACCAGACATTTTTTAGCTGTTTATCATTGTTTATATTCAAAATGCCCTTTCCAAACAGACATGAAAATATTCTGACTTTTGTCATGTTATAACTTAAGTACTTAGTTCATTTACACTGTTTATGTATATGAAAATTACACCGTTTAGACACATAAGTGTTTGTCCTCATCCTCACTGAATCTGCAGAGAACCATGATTTATTTTACTTTATTCAAACCTTTCTGAGGAATAGGAGAGAGAAACTGAGATTTCTTTCAAGAAACTGAGAAGATTTATCAGAACTCTGGAAAAGTCCTGGGAGGAAGTGAGATGAAGGAAGATGTGACTGATTAACTTCTTCAACAGAAGGGGTTAAAAATAGAGAAAGAGTTATTCATTCACCTTCAAATCAGCTGAACTATGTCATTTGGACTTCAGGAAGTCCAAATTTGTGGAAATCTGAGTGTTAAATAAAAAAATTAAAAAGAAAAAAAAAAAAAGAAGAGTGAAGCTTGGTCCATTTTGCCTCGATTTCCACATTTGTGAAATAGGCAAAATATGGCTGCCGTGATGGACAGAGAATATTTTCTTCTGTTTTGAGAATAAAAATCAGTTGCTGCTTTTTCTCTAAACATCTGTAGTAGTTGTCATTTACCAACTGCTTTTTCAACCAGTTAAATTCCCCTGCTAAGTGACAGACCTTATGAAGATCTCACTTCTTTTGACCAACTCATTTAAATTAAGAGAACAAGTTAATAAGCCAGGAGTGATGTTTAGGAGTAGATCCTGCACTTCCTTTGGAAAGTTCTTCACCAAACCCTCTTGTTTCCCTGCCTGCTCAGCCATCAGCATTTCTCCATAGCTTTGCTCCAATGTTTGGAAAGGCTGCAGCTTAATAGCCTTTCATTACAAACTTCCTTTTAGTGCACAGCCCAGCAATTAGTTCCCAGCCATGCTTCACGACCTCTGGCTGCCTCGCTGTGGGCTTTGATCAGAACTTTGCTCACTGACACACATCTAATAACCCACCATGGCACCAACCAAGCTATCAGGTCCTAATTTATGCCTCAGCCTGCATCCTAGGCCAAATAGGGGGTGTAATTAGCTATTATACCAGCCAGAATGTTGACCTGACCTCCTGTTTGGAAGTCAAACAGGAAAAAAAGAAAAGAGGAAAGATACTAAAAATTAGTTCCATGGATCTCTGCAATAAAATAACTAATATCCATCCCTTTCCAGAGAAGCCTCAACCAATTTTCAGATTTCCACTGATTGTATAGCAGAAACTGCAAGTTGTCTTACCCTTACCTAGAGATATCATTCTCATTTTAGTAGCAGATATCTACTGCAACAACATGTGCTTTTGCTATAAACATGAGTACAGTTAGATGAGCCAAAAAAACACTAAGAAATCCAACAATCTTCTGTATGAATAAATGATAGAAGAAGAGGAAATATCCTCACATTGCACCAGGGGTGGCTTAGGTTGGGTATTACATAGAGTTCCTTCATTAAAAGGGTTGTTAAGCATTGGCACAGGCTGCTCAGGAAGGTGGTGGAGTCACAATTCCTGCAGGAATTCAAAAGACACGTAGATGTCTTGCTGAGGGAAATGATTTAGTGGTAACCTAGCAGTCCCACGTTGATTGGACTGGACAGTCTAAGTAATCTTTTCCAACCAAAATGATTCTATGATTCTATGAAATGAGATGTGGAAAGAGATGTCAAAGCCAGAAAAGTTATTTCTAGGTCAAATAATTTCTGGATTTTTGAGGGTTTTTTCATATTTTTTTCTGAATTATTTTTTCTTTTTATGACATAAAAATAAGAAGTGAAAGCAAGAAGAACAGTAGCAAAAGAAGTTTTATTTCAAGTTTATTTTTTCCAGGCTGAAATGAAATGTTGTTGTTCTGAGCCCTTGGAAAGGATGTTTATTCTATTCTAAATAAAACTGAAGTATACTTTTAAATGAAACATCACCTTAGATTACTTTGAAAGCATCCAAATAAAAATATTTACATTTTTTTCCAAAAATCTTTCCCATTTTCCTACTGTTTTGTTTTTTTCTTCTCAGTTGAGACAAATCTCTTTGATCAGCATGAATTCACAAACATTCCAGTCAACCAACATGTGTGATTTGAGTGGAAAAACTTCTCATTTACATCAACCCTTCTGTCTAGTGCAGCCACCTCTCAGGATGCAGAGAAAGAAAACAGCCTGGCAGAGGTGAAATGTTTTTCTTCTGGCCAAGGCTGAGGACACTCTCATCTGACACACACACACACAACAGCATGTAGATATCCAGTGTACAGAGCAGGCAGAAGAATGTTCAGGATCTCACTTGGAGTAGGATGAACACTGTAAACATCCACCCTCAATCTGTCCCTACGTCTAGCTAGGATGACAACCTCCATATCCCCCTTGTAGAAGAGCAAAATGATTGGATGCAGACAGAGCAAGCTGCTTTTGTCATCAGCGGGCCTAATGTGGGATCTCTGACCCAGCAGCGGAGAACAAGGGAAGGGCAAATAGTGTCATCTACCTAGACGTGAGTAAGGCATTAGACTCTGTCCCACATGACATCCTGGTCACCAAGCTGGAAAAACATGGACTTGATGGGTGGACAACTCACTAGATAAGGAATTGGCTGCAAGGTCACACAGAGAGAGTGATGATCAAGGGCACAATGTCCACCTGGAGACCAGTGACAGGTGGCATCCTTCAAGGGTCAGTGCTGGGACCAGTGCTGTTTAACATGTTTGTCAGTGACATGGACAGAGAAATCGAGTGCACCCTCAGCAAGTTTGCAGATGACACCAAGCTGTGTGGCACAGTTGACTTGCTAGAGGGCAGGGATGCCATCCAGAGGGACCTGGACAGGCTGGAGAGGTGGGCCCAGGCTAACCTCATGAAATTCAACAAGGCCAAGTGTAAGGTCCTGCACCTGCGTCGGCACAATCCCAAGCACAAATCCAGGCTGGGTGGTGAATGGCTGAGAGCAGCCCTGAGGAAAAGGACCTGGGGGTCTGGGTTTATGAAAAGCTCAACATGAGCCTGCAGTGTGCACATGCAGCCCAGACAGCAACTGTGTGCTGGGTTGCATTAAGAGCAGTGTGGCCAACAGGGCAAGGGAGCTGATTCTCTCCCTTTGCTCTCCTCAGAACCCACCCGGACTCTAGTGTGCAGTTCTGGGGCCCCCAGCACAAGAAGGACATGGAACTGTTGGAGAGANACAGGAGGGCTGGGGAGGGACTATTCACAAGTTCTTGTAATGACAGGATGAGGGGGAATGGGTTCAAACTGGCAGAGGGGAGATTTAAATGGGATGTTAGGAGGAAGTTCTTCATAGTGAGGGTGGCAAGACACTGGAACGGGTTGCCCAGGGAGGTTGTGGCTGCTCTCTCCCTGGAGGTGCTCAAGGCCAGGCTGGATGAGGCCTTGAGCATCCTGATCTAGTGGGAGGTGTCCCTGCCTGTGGCAGGTGTTTGGAACGGAATGGTCTTTGAGGTATCTTCCAACCTAAACCATTCTATGATTCTATGATGTGAGCACATAAAGGCAAAAAATGCTGGGTGGGTTTTTATTATATTTTAGCAAAGGGAAGAAACTAGAAATAAAGAATATCATGGGTCATTAACTGTCAAGTTAGCAATGCTGAGTTAACTTGCAGACCCTGAAGGTTTTGTGTTGTTTTGCTTTAGCTAAGCTGAAGATCACAAGTGATCATTAGGTGCTGTAAGTGGACTGAATTGCTAAAGAGTTTCCTTCACCACTTCTCTGTCACATGATGAAGGAGTGCAAACAGCTCTCTGATATGTTTTCATACCCCAAAATATCTGTTCACAACTGTTATCTTTCCATCTGCACTGCCAGCTCAGAGAAACCACAGTGGGATTTTTGCCTTAGGATATTCTTAAGTAATCTAAGGCTACTGTATCAATGATGCACAGAGGTTTCAAACGTAGCATGACTTCTTTAAAAGGATCAATTCATACTTTGTTGGTACTTTTAGAAGCATGTTTTCAGTTATTTTTAATTTTCTTAAAATAGAGAGGGGTCAGAATGAAAAAAAAATAGAAAAAAAAATAATTTAAAGAGAAACCTCAGTCAGGAGAATGAAAAGCACTTTATTTTTTTCATAACCCTTCCTTGTCTGTGGTTTTGTATTTCCACATTTTATTCCACTTGAAAAAAACTCTAATGTTCAGATGTGGATTTTTATACTATAGGCAATCATCAGGTTTTAGAGTTCAGGTCTGCACCTATGTGTGAAGAGCCACCAAGGACACGGTCTCATATTCCCATGTGATCTAAAATTAATGCCATCCACTCCCTGCAAACTCTTCTGAGAGCAACTTGAAACCTCTGACAGGACTTCTTCCCCAGTGACATCCAAAGTTTTGGGCCATGCAGCACCCTGACATACTGAGGAATGTGTTTACAGATTTTGTTGCAAAAGCTCCAGACACCTGAAATCCAAATTATGTCTTTGGAGTTTTGCAACTCAGATGAATGTTCCTTTTTTTTGCATTAACTAGTACCTCCAAGAATCCCTTTTCTGGTGAGATAGACATTCCCTAGTTTGATCAAGAAGCATTCAGGATTCAGTTGACAGAGGACATCAGACTTTCCAGACAGAATGGATTCTTCTGGTTTACTTGAGATTAATTCAGTCATCTAACACCTGCGGTAGGATCAGACAGATTAAAGGACCTGTATGCAGGTCGAGGCAGTCCCAAACACAAATACAGGTTGGGCAGTGACTGGCAGAGCATCTCTGAAGAGAGAGACTTGGAGATGCTGGTGGACAAGAAGCTCAACATGAGCTGGCAGTGTGCACTTGCAGCCCAGAAAGCCAACCAGATCCTGGGCTGCATCAGGAGAAGTGTGATTCTCCCCCTCTACTCTGCTCTGGTGAGACCCCACCTAGAGTACTGAATCCAGTTCTGGAGCCCCTATTACAAAAGGGATGTGGACATGCTGGAGCCTGTCCAGAGAAGGGCCACAAGGATGATCAGAGGGCTGGAGCACCTCTCCTTTGAGGACAGACTGAAAGACTTGGGGCTGTTCAATCTGGAGAAGAGGAGGCTCCCAGGTGACCTTCTTGTAGCCTTCCAGTATCTGAAGGGGGCCTACAAAAAAGCTGGGGAGTGACTTTTGAGGCTATTAGGTAGTGACAGGACTAGGGAGAATGGAGCAAAGCTGGAGGTGAGGAGATTCAGACTGGATATGAGGAGGAAGTTCTTCACCATGAGAGTGGTGAGAGCCTGGAATGGGTTGCCCAGGGAGGTTGTTGAGGCCACATCCCTGGAAATGTTTAAGACCAGGCTGGATGAGGCTCTGTCCAGCCTAATCTAGGGTAGGGTGTCCCTGCCTATGGCAGAGGGGTTGGTACTGGATGGTCCTTGTGGTCCCTTCCAACTCTGACTGACTCTATGATTCTAAGGTTGGACTTGATGATCTCAAAGGTCACTTTCAACCTCAATAGTTCTGTGACTTACTGTATACAGATGGCAGTAGCATTTCTCTTCCAAAGAGATTCAACAGTCCAAACAAGAAGACACAGTTTATCAGAGGTTAAGAGAATACTGCTAGGAAAAGAACATAAATTTCAGAAATCTGGGTTTCACTAGTGTTATTTGTTCAGGACTAACTCGCCTGGGAAAGTAGATATATTCTCTGGAATCTGCCACATCATAGCTTTGGAGAGGAGAAGGACAGTGCAGAAGGCTTTTTTTCTGTTATGCAGAGATGGCTGGAAAATGCCATTAACTTAGAGGAATCACCTTTAACCACTATGGACTTGAAATGACATCACATCTGCAAGAAACTAAGTCAATGCTGATAAAAATATATTAATGATATAAAGTACATAGGAGAAGCGAATATTGAAAAAAGGCAAATTGTGACCTAGATTGTCATACGGTGCACAAAGAGGAAGAAAATTATTCTACCAAACAAAAGTACAATATGGTCCAAAAGGTAGAAGTGAAAAGTAAACAAACATACTGGAACAGTGGAGAGTAATTAAATATAAGAACAAGTCCCTTTACCACCAGTCACTTTCAAATCTAGAATTATCTGTACTGTGATGTCAGGATCTAGTGCAGTTAAAGAAAGAATAACTTCAGTGAAGTCCCTTGGCTGTCATCATTTAGTAGGTCAATGATGACAAAATTAGCCCTTTGGGGCTTAAAAATTGTCATTGTGATACCTTTACCAAGATGCTCACTGTCCTAGACATTTGATGAGTAATTAAAACACTGCCAAATGGTTTAAATGTTTGGGGGAAGGGGGGGTGGGGGAGGGGTGAGGGAGGGTGTTAAGACAGCATACAATTAACTTATTGAATGTGTTGCTATGGGATGTAAAGAGAGCAAGTATGCCCAATTCCTGTTAAACACTACGCACCCATTTGAATAACCACTTAGTCAAATAGCGATCCAGACAAATTTCCCTGCATTAAAGCACTTGAATAGATAAATTTCATTTGGCTCTTAAGAACTCTAATAAAAATTATTATTATTATTATTATCAACATCATGATGGTCTTGATTAACAGAGACTATCTAGTTCCCATTGCTCTGCTCGAAGATGATAATTACTAATTTCTCTTACACTGCACCAGATGTTATTGCAATTTTCACAGCTCTGTTTAGAGGCTAGTTCTAAGCTTCAAGTAGCTGTCTCTAAAGAAGATGCCTCAGGCCAAAGGTATAGAGCAAACAGTTTTGAGGGCATCATTTCCCTCAAGGCAATTCCTTTTCACTATGCAAAATAAATGTTGACATGATACATGAAAAAGGTTTAGAGTCAAGATGCGATCTAACCTGCAGCTGCTGAAACTACTCGTTAAGTATCCAATATTCCAGATTCAATTAGACTGTTGCAAAAAATAATGCCAAAAATTAAATAGTCTTGCATGTTTACCTTTGCTCTGGGTCCTAAATTCTTCCTGGTTATTGAAGGACAACTTGCTTATGTAGTGATTAGAGCTCTTGGAACAATCTGGTTTAAACAGAAATCACCATATAATAACAATTACAAGCTTGTTCCTGCGACCTCATAATCCAAGTCCTGGGAGAATCTGTATCCTGAAGTGTGCATCTTATATTTAAAAGGTATTTAATTTCAATATTAGCATGATTGTGTTTCAGGGAAGGTTTTTACTAATATTTCCTAATAGCATCTTGCACAGTCTAATTTCAAAGTCTCTCCCTCTTTTTCTGTGTTATTTGCCTGAAGTTATCTTCTGTTAAACTTTTTCATGGCTTTACTGGTTTTTAGCACTGTACCCACTATTAAAAACAAGCAAAACCCAATCAACCAACCAACCAAAAAAAAAACAACCAAAAAAACAAAGACATTCATAGGGGCAAATATTTACCTAAATAAAATTATTCTCTTTTTCAGGAAAGGTATGAGGATAAGTAATTTATTTCCAATGTTTTGGGTTTCTTTTCCCTGGAAAGTATCTATATTGAGAATTGCTTGATTTTTAGTAAGTTACTTCCAAATGAAACACTTATATTTGAACTGCTATTTCAAATCATTCAAACCAGTGTCCTTTTTGTTTTGTTAAATTGAGGTTTAGAAAGCAGAATTATGTGGAGGATAGCCACAGTTTCATAGAATGGAAGGAAGATTTAAGATGGAAAAGCAAAATGGGAACAGATTTTTCTCTAGTGGGACTGCAAGGTAATTTTTTGTTCATTATTCCTTAATCAGATATTCTAATAAATTCAACTGTAGTAGTGCCACAGGTCTTTTCTTTTGCATTATTATAGAACTGCTGAATCAGCACTTCCCAGTAAAACTGCATGTCAGGCACAGTCAGGTTTTCTATTTTCAGCACATATATCTTGGCTCCATATACAACCATTTTGATGCTGGATGAGTGTTCCTACCTGCTTTGATTTCTCTTTCAGTGAATATTCTCCAGGAAAGATCTTCCTCTTCATTGTACCCTGAGTCATCTGAAATTTTGTTTCAGACTTGGTGAAGTGTCATTCCAGGTGTTTCACCCCATTTTTTCTAGCTGAAACATAAGTTTTACAGGGAAGTGCCATCACCTTATACTGGTCTCCTATTGCCTGTACACTAATGCAGCTCTGTCTTCTTCATTGGAGCAACTTCTAGTGTGCAATTATACAAGTAATTGCTAAGATGTACCAAGGGTGTGAACTTTCAAAGCAACAGCTGCATCCTGATCACTGCCTGTGACACATGCAGAAAAAAATGTCAAGAAATGAAACTGTCCATAAAAGAGGGATTACATACCTTGTGCTTGTAGTAAGATGAGTAACACATCAGTGTGCAGATACTGGAGTCATGGACTATGTATTTATGTCCTCACTACTTCTCTATGAGCCTCCATGAATTACTGAGAAAATTATTTTACCAAACAAGTGTATAACATGGTCCAAAATGTAGAAGTGAAAACTAAACATGCACTGAGAATTCCTGGCTAGAGGAGAATATTCTTGAGCTCATAACAATTTAAATATTCCTGAATACAAAATGACAATTATAAAATATGAAAATATTGTAGAAATCATCACAATGGAGAAAATATAGTACTTCAAATGATATAAACATTCAATTTTGAAATATTATTTATTTAGATAAAAGACTCCAAAGTCCTTTCTCTGGTTGTTTTTCAGTTTGCCTTTAAAGTGAGAAGCAATCTTGCTGCTAGTATCAAAATCCTGCTGCTGCAAGAAAGTGCTTGATGTATGTGAAGATGTGATTATCCATAGGGAGAAGAGATACTATAGCTGTGGTCATGCTGGGGTGGTGTGCTGACTCAACAAAACATCCCCTGTGAATTTGACAGTTGCATGGTTTGCAGTTTAGGAAATCCGAGCATCTTTCTGGGTATTAGTCTGAAGGATGCAGACAAGAAAGAAGCTGCAGAGCAGTGGATGAGGGATTAGCAAGTGCACAGAGGTCATGGTATTAAACAATATGTAAACTTCACAGTTTAGGTCCTGCTCCAGTAAACAGGGTTAGGAGTTGACCAGAGCTATTTTCCTCAAACTAAAGCTGTATTAGAGTCAGTGTAGCAAATATTTGGTAGCTGGCAAGGAAGATTCCATGATCAGAAATTTGTTTTGTAAACCACTACATGTCAGAGTCTGGTAACAAAGGACCTCAAAACCTACAAGCAGCATGCAGGCAGAGGGTGTGAGCACAAATGTGATTCAGGTCATTCCTTCTACTCTGCTGAGTTTATTGCTCTAGCATTCTATGGTGCTGTGAATCTGTGCTTGATTAATTTAAGGTGTAGGCAGGCCAGCTTTATATTGTTAGCTGGAGATGTTTAGTGAACTACTGTCTGCTGCAGCTTTTAGCTGTGAGGTGCTTTGGCTGTTGCTGAAAGACAGAAAATGTGAGTGCTCCTAGCACTCTTCTGGACAAATTAGTGATGATGTAAGGAAAAGCCAACTGGGAGCTTTAATTCCAGCTGTTTCTGCTGTGATGCTGCTCTTGCTGTCATGGAGAAAGGACCTCTGATACAGAGATCTCAGGTATGTCACTGTTGGAGCAGGTCCGGAGGAGGGCCATGAAGATGACCAGAAGGCTGAGAGAGTTGAGGTTGTTCAGCCTGGAGAAGAGAAAGGAAAATGCTATAGCAGCCTTTCAGTACCTAAAAGAGGCTTACAGGAAAGGTGGAGAGGGAGTTTTTATGAGGCCATGAAGTGATAGAACAGGAGGTCAATGACTTTAAATTGAAAGAGTGTAGATTAATATTAGCTATAAGAAAAAGTTCTTCATTCTGAAGGTGATTAGGCACTGGAATAGAGAAGCTTTGGATGCCTCATCCCTGGAATTGTTCACAGACTGGTTGAGCAGGGCTTTGAACAAGTTGATCTAGTGGAAGCTGTTCCTGTCCATGGCAGGGATGTTGAAACTATATGATGTTTAAGGTCCCTTCCAACCCAAACTGTTCTGTGATTCAGTGGAAATGAAATGGCTTTACACTTTGCTGTTGCTGAAGGTTGCCAGGCATGGAGAGTGCTTAGTCAAAATTCAAATCAAGCATTTCTGCAACCAATAAGCCAAACATACCCTATACAAGCTAGTCCCCTCGGCTCCCTTCATAGGTAATACAGAAATAGCTGATCTCTTTGGGGCCTTTACTTGTGGATGAGGTGAAACATATCACTGGTGTTTCAACATTTGGCCCGTGATTATGAAGGGAATCCAGCCAGCCACATCCTAGATGGATTGCAGGCAACTCTAACAAGTCCTTTATTTCACCGTCTTCCCAGTGTGCAACTTGATGAGTTTGAATGCAAAAGCATGGATCTACAGGAAAGTAAATACAAGATCTTCTGAAAGCTTCTCCTTCTCCAACCAATTTATTGTAGCCTTCATCCTTTCACTGACCGAACAGGATTAAGTCTCCCTGACGGGAAGTCAGGAATGTAGATTTATTCAGACTTGTTAAAACAGTGGCACACATCCCAGGGAAGACAAATAGCCTTTTGTGAGATAACTTGGTAACACTGTTCCACCCTAACATGTATCTGTCCTGTTATCGCATGACTAATATGGACATAACCCTGTGCACTTTTATCTGACATGCATACGTATGTCAGCCTGATTTGTGTCTTGCTTGGTTGGGTGAAGACGCCAATGGACTTGTGCCCAAGCAAAACCTGTTGAACTGAGATTAAAATCTGGTGTGTGTTTTTAATGTACTCCTTGTGCCTATATGCAATAAGTGGCTTTAGTTCACAAGAACACTTGCAGAGAAGCTGCTTTTCATTTGGTCACTTCTTTAAGCATGTGAGGAAGAATTCACAGAATAAAATCGTTTGTCATTTGCTGACGATGCTCCAGTAATTTCTACGAGCCACATTATTCCTTTGGTTAGAAAGACTGATCTGGAAAAAATCTACCCTGTGAGTAATCCTACACAATGAGTAATGAATAGTGGACGAATCCTGTTCTTTTGTAGCATTTTTATTAATGTTATAGATTTCCTAGCATTTTTAATGACTAACTGGATGTAAATTATAATTATTACTCCCATGCATATAAGGAGACTGAGGCATGGGACAAGTCAATGTCCCTGGATGAGAAGCCCTGAATCCCAATACATTAACATTTCTGATAAGCTTAAACAGAAGGCAAAGAACCCTTTCTCCTTCAGTGTTAATATGGAGTATTGAAAATTTAATTCTACCTGTGTCTCTGCCACAGATTTTCTGTGTTCATTTATCTTCTTTCAGCAAATAGTAGACAGTAGCATCACCATTACAAACCACGAGCTTAGGCTGTGAGAGCTTCAGAGGCAAGAATGATTCTTTCTTAGGCACCTGAAGAGCACTTACCATAAACAGGACCTACCCCTACCTCTGCTGTCAATGGTAGTGTTCAGACAGGTTTCCAAATAAATTTTGAGTTGAAATACAATTTGTTTTATTTCTTCAGAATAATCTAACTTTCACAAAATCAGCCCCCTTGGAAGCTGAATGCTTTCGCTTTCCAGCCCAGATCAGCAAACATTTGATTGTGTGCTTTTGAACAGAAAGGCTCATACACTCTCCATAAAAGCAACAGATATTATGACTTCTTTAGAATGAAAGCCAACTAAAAAAAAAAAAAAAACAATTATTTAAAATCTCAGTCAATGGATAAACAACTACCTCCAGATAGGTTCTAGACATTATTTCCAAAATTATCTTCTTTTCTTCAAAGCAAAATAAACTAAGACATTCCACAAATATTCATCAGTCTTTTTATCTCACTGAGGGGTATCTGGGTTGGTTGGCATTACTTTGCTGTTTACCCACATGATGAGGACAGGTAGGTTCATGCCAGTGTTGCAATACCACCCTTCGGAGGATGCTGGCTTTCCTTTTATGCTGGTATGATTTTACTTTTGCGAGATAGTTTATCTGCATTTACCTCATTGGAGCTGATAGCACAATTCTGTGCTCTGCCTTTTGACTTGCACAGGTGAAGCTGTACAAACAGCTCTTTCTTTGTCCACTTAATTAATAGAAGCTCTAAACCTATGGATACACTGCAAAACAAACCTGGAGATACAAGATTAGAAAGTGGATCCTTGGCCAAAGTGATGCAGCGGCTGCTCAAAAGCAGTGATTTCTTCTGAGTGTGTTAAAAAAGGTAAATCCATTGTGTCTTTATGAAGTTTGATGGGGAATAAATCTATATTATGCACATTGCTTACATCCATGAGTCTCTGCTTTTCTTTGGCAAAACTGAAGTTAGCTTAAAAGTTTTTCACCCTGTTCTTTTCTATCACAGAATGCTTTGTCAAAATAGAATCTTTGAATGAAAGTATATGGAATTGTAACTATTCCTACTATGCAGAAAACCCTCAAACATTCAATTGTATTTTTTGGTAATGTTCAAAAATTCAAAATAACTTTGGAATGTTTTTATTTAACACATCAATTATTTTGGGAAAATAAAAATATCTGAAACCTGAAATAAAATGTTTTAATTGACTTCAATATTTTATTTAACTGACACAAGCTGTTATTTCATTTCAATGCCCAGACAATTCTGAGACAAAAAAAAAAAGAAAAAAGGTTTGGTTTTTTTTTTTGTGATTCGGAACAAGGACTAATTTCCACATGCTGGAATTCCCCTGCCTGGAAACTGCAACTGCAGGCTACCTCTAATCACAGCTTTCCCACTCACTGTTCTGCAACTGGTAATACAGTGGAAGTCACAGAAACTATATGACAATTTGATGCCCTGTTACAAAGGTTCTTCTTTCACAACCATCTCAGCATTTTCAAAGAACTCCTGTGAAGCTCTTTCACATTTTCATTGCTATTTACCACAGTTTGTAATATCCCCATGCTCTGAGTATCCCCGAGAAGCATTTTGTCTCTTTACTTCTTAACAATGACATTTGAGGGATAGGTGGCTTACAAAATAAAATATTTTTAAAGCCATGGGTACTTTTTCATTATTGACCACATAACACATTTTCTGAGCTCTGCAATTCTTTTCTTCCTGTAAGAACATCTTTTAACATTTAAAAAAAATTTCACAGCCTTTTTACATCTGCTTGTATTCAAGCTGATAGAAAAATTCTATCGAAGTTTGTCATTTTGACATCCAGTATATTTTAAGATCTAGTATAGCTTAGGTGGATTTTTTTCTGAATTATTAAGCTTGATGCTCACTCAGCAGTGCAAATCGAAAGCAGCCTTTCACGTGGTCATTAGACCTCATTCATCTGACCTTAAACAGATGTAAATCAGGAGTATGCAAAAAAAGTAATAAGAAAATCAATGGCATTATGACTTGAAGTCAAACTAGTTGTGCTAAGTCAGCTTCAGTATATAATTTGGCAGCAGTGACTGCTTTCCCTGTGGATGAAGAAATTTGTTAACAAGGCTGAACCTGAGCAGAAGTGCTTATTTTTGGCATAACATAAATCAGACAATGAGCACTTCCAAACACCATTCACACTTTCCAGTTGCTCTACACTACAAGGTGACATGGGAATTTTCACCATTTGTGATAAATCACTCCTGGAATACAGTAAGAAGGCTGAGATGTAGGGAGTAGGGAAGGAAACTGGCAATTAATAACTGCATTACTGTGAAATAAGCATTTTTAATAGATTGGCTTTGATGTAGTGAATAGACTCAGGTGCAGAGAAGTGGATTAAACTGCAATACATGGATTAAGGTAAACTTGGAGAACAGATTTTTGATGTAGAGTAACTTCTGTTCATCTGTAGTTTGGTTTTTTTTTTCCCTTACTCTTCCATATATACATGTGCATATAAGATACACATTATATAGATTTTTTTCCCCTTGATGTTTCTAGAGACTAGGTAGCACAAAATATTGCTTGAAGAATTTCAGAACACCTGAGACAAATTCACAGTCTAACCAGCCAAGATATTATAAATCAAGACGTTTCTGGTCATCATCTCTCTACTGCTGTGAACAAGCAAAAGTCCTAAGATTCCAACTTAGAGGGGAGTAAATCCACTTCATTATTTTAAGATATCTAGATCCCAGCTAATCTTCCTGAGATGCTTATTTTATAATAAAGTGAACTTTGCTGTTAAAGTGACTGTTCTCCTGCACTTGTCACCAAGACACTGGTTATTGCTTCTGATGGGTATGTAGAACAGAGACGTTCTCAGTACCTTCCATCTGTTCTCTGTTTAGCTGCAACAGCTGAAACCACACCATGAGCAGTTATCCCTCATGCCCCTTAACTGTTGGATTAACTCTCTGACATAGCAGAAACCAGTGAGGATTAGATCTCTGGATACCACAGCCTGGTAGTCCTATCTGGGAAGTTGGATGACACTAACTGAAGGCTATGAAACAGCAGAATGAATGGGTAACTTGGGTGTCTCTATGAAAGACAGAATCTGCAGACAGATGAGGCAAAGGAGAGGGAGAGATGACAAAGGCAATGTCAACAGCCTTATCAAAATCCAAAAATACTGTGAGTCATAGCCTCATTTCGGAAGTTAAACTGTTCTTGAAGTGATCTGGAACAGCTTTTGTTTTGCTGCAAGCCATATAGGAAAGCCACTGTCATTTCCAGGTAGCTGAAGAATCAGAGAGGTGGAAAGTCATCTTAGATGACCCGTCTAATCCTTTATAATGTTCTGGGTTCAGTGTGATACAATCATTAAAACTCCAGAAAAGTAACACTGAAAAGTGCTTAATCCAATTATGAATTATGTTCCTAAACACCATCTCGAAGAACAAGATGTGAACTCCAGGTTTGGGAAGAATGAGTAGAGGGAAGAGCCCTGTAGGTATATTTGGTTATGATATTTTGCGAAAGATGCATGCCTCAAAGCTACTAGCAGTGTTAATTCTACTTTGATAAGTGCTTAGAGATGCAGTACACAGGGTATAATTATATGAAACTTCAGCTTTGACAACATATCTTTGTATGGGAAATTCCTCCAGTTTTGTGTTTTTAAAGGAAAACAAAAGCTAAATTAATCTCTGGGAAGATTATTGTCCTGTAACAACTTATGAAGCCCTTTGAAGCAAAGGTCTTTCTATGTAGGCCTTTCTACATCTAACTGTGACTTGAGTGGGAGTGAGTTATAACCATGTGCTGTAGGAAGTAACTGAAGAAATTTCAGGATAAGGTGCAGCAAATTTTACCCACGCTAAACCCATAAACAAATGCAATAGAGCAATTTGGGAAATCCGATTAAGGATCTGGCTGTAATCCTTACCATAGAATCATAGAATCATAGTATGGTTTAGGTTGGAAGATCATCCAGTTCCAACCCCCCACCATAGGCAGGGACACCTCTCACTAGATCAGGATGCTCAAGACCTCATCCAGCCTGGCCTTGAACACCTCCAGGGAGGGAGCAGCCACAACCCCCCCGGGCAACCTGTGCCAGTGCCTCACCACCCTCACTGTGAAGAATTTCTTCCTAACATCCCGTTCAAATCGCCCCTCTGCCAATTTGAACCCATTCCCCCTCGTCCTGTCATTTTAAGACCTTGTGAATAGTCTCTCCCCAGCCCTTCTGTAGGCCCCCTTCAGATATTGGAAGGCCACTATAAGGTTTCCCCGAAGCCTTCTCTTCTCCAGGCTGAAAAGCCCCAACTCTCTCAGCCTGTCCTCATAGCAGAGGTGCTCCAGCCCTCTGATCATCTTCGTGGCCCTCCTCTGGACTGTCTCCAGAAGTTCCATGTCCTTCTTGTGGTGGGGACCCCAGAACTGCACACAGTACTGCAGGTGGGGTCTGAGGAGAGCAGAGGAAAGGGGGAGAATCACCTCCCTTGCCCTGCTGGTAATGCTTCTCTTAATGCAGCCCAGCACATGGTTGGCTGTCTGAGCCACGTGTGCACACTGTTGGCTCATGTTGAGCTTCTCAGCCACCCAGATTCTCATCACAATTTGCAAGATCTAGTCCTCTACCATCTCACCTCTCATTTACAACCATCTACCCTATGCACTCCATTGTGTGACTTTGACAACCCCGAAGCCATACTGAGAACAGAACTGAATGGCATCAGATCCTCACTGGAGTCTCTTGGTCAAGATAAAGCATTAAATGGAGACTAAAATATGTCAAATCCCATTTCAATCTAACTTTTCATTTATTTTTTTGCATATGCATTATATATATATATATGTATATAACTTATAACATGTACATATGTAATGTACAAACATATACAATGCACATGAAACTATATGTGTATTGATATATTAAAAAATATAAATACACCTGAGTACATTATGACATAACAGTCTAATTATATATTTGTATACATAGAGATATGTGTGAATATATGCATACATATATTTACATTTGGGCACATATACGTGCAGCATATATATACATATGTATCTTCAACTATGGCCATAGGTTCATACAGCAGTGTTTGCTTTTCCATGGTTATGCCAACTCACAAACACATGAGCTCTAGAAAGTCTTGACCTGTTAAAGAGCACATGAAACACAAATACACAGAAACAAATGCCCACAGGCAGATTTACATGTTACAGTGCGTGATGGTGCCTAAACTTTTCCACACAGACACATGCATGTGTCTGTGAAGCAAAATATTAATGACATTTACGTATTTGCTCTCACCACTTTTGTTTCCAGAAAGCCTTCCCTGAAAGGCAAGATTATTCATCTGTGTGGGTTGGGGTTTTTCTCATGACAAAGTAGCAACAGAAGCCATGAGATTTAAGCAAATGTAAAAAAGTGTCATCTAATAGTCCATCAAACAGCTCTTGTCACACAGATAAACCTTTTATCTCTCCCTCCCAGATTCTAATCGAGGGTACAGTTTGCATGTTTCTTGTGTCGCTGCAGCAACCAATTCTACTGGGATTTCCTGTGCCCTGGGAAATAAATTCATTTTTACCCAAATGAGCATTTCGGAGTCTTGTTTTATCTTTTCACATTAACATGTTGGTTATTATTTGTTAGTCAAGATGGCGAGAGTGTATTTTCTCACCAGAGGGGTGGGTTGCAAAGCAGACTGTTTATTTGGAGAGCTTTGTAAGCAGGAGAAAACTAAAACACTTCTGGGAAATGCGGTAGTAAGACAAAGCTTTCATTGCAGTTAAAATATATTTGAAGTACTCTGAAATCTGGGGCCTAGAGAGTAGTAAAACTTCAGCATTTTTATTACTTAAAAATTCAGTTAATAGTTTCCAGAATATTTTCTGTTATTCAAATATAGTAATGGCAGTCCAAAATAGATGTTGATATTTAACATTCTACCATATTCCTACAATGTTAGCATTGTGTATCATATTGTTTATTTCATTTTGGCTGGGCACAGTCAGTCACCTTTCCTGGATTTGCACTAATAATTAATTGCTTACACAACATAGAAACCAAGTAAGAAATATTTCATTTTCTTCAACTTAAGATTTAATGCTGAAAATATGAAAATTAAACATTTATGTCTTCTTTCTATTGTAAGTTTTATGATTTTTGTGGATGGATTAAGTAGTCTTAGGTTCCGAAATTGCTTACATCTGCTTTAATTTATCTTACCCTAATTTCTAGTTTGGTCTTTGTTGTCAGGTAGTTGAAAACAAACTACCTTGAGGTCTGTCTGTGCTTGTGAACTGTCTAGGTAACAAGGCTCAAGCTTTCCTGAATGAGCAACTACCTCTTCCTTGAGCTGTTTCTGTTGCTTCTCAGCAGCCAATTAACAAAATTCCACCTTTCTTATTTTTAGCATTTTAAAATTTTTTTCTTGAGCATTTGAATCCTAGGGCATGAACTATTGAGAAAAAGAATCACAAAGCTGTGGAAGAGAATGATCAGTTGGACACCACTTGCTTGGCAATGTCCCCGGTACAAGCATAGAGAGACGCTCTGGTTCCCTTCGCCACACCTTTTTGGTGTGTATCTCTTGTGATGTGCTTTCAGGGTTACCTTCAGGTGACACAACTCTGTCCTCCAGTGCAGGAAGGCTAAGGCAGCCCAGGCTGGATGTGTTATGAAGCAGCAGTTTGTTACCTTTCTTTACCACAAGAGGGGATTTCCCTTCCCTCCTCTTCAAATGACTGAGGAGTTTTTTTGGGGGATTTTCTTTTCCTTAAGCATTGTTCTTATTAAAAATAGTTTACCACCTTGGGCCATAAAAGAAATTCTCTTCTGATCAGGCCTCCTGCCTCGAGCAACTAAATAAATAACATCCGTTTGATGTAGCAAACATGAAAGCTGCATGTTTACTTCTTCAATTTGACAAAAAATATATATAATAGCAGATTTTTTATTTTTCCCCAAGATCCATATTGTAAAATAAACAGATGTTTGGGAAGGGGGAGGAGAAATGTATACATTATAAATGTCTAAAATACTCCTAGTCACACTGATTAACAAGCATACCAAAGCATGATAAGGAAACAAGACCTCAGAAGTAACTGGTTTTGGTTTCATTTTGTGTTTTCTACTATAAATTGTCTGGCACTGCCAAAAAAATAAAACCTGCTTTGAAAAGCAGACATCTGTTTTTTACAGCCTTTGAGACTGCAAGCATGAAATGTAGGAAACATATAAGAAAAGACCCTAGCAAAGAGTCCTGTCCCTTTCTCTGAACATAAAAAGCCATAAGAAAATCAAATCAAAATAAATATGAGAAATAATTTTATGAACTAAGGTTCCTTTTCAAAGCAAATAGCTTTCAAGAAATATATGTGACACTCAGTTTTCAAACCTGGGCTCACTCATAACCATTTCTGAAGCCCTTCTCAAGAGACTCGAGTTCAGCACCTTCCCTGTAGCTACACAAAATAGATATTTAAGTCTGCTCTGTTGTAACCATGTTCCTACGTCACTCACCTATCTATGCATCATGTAGTGGAGGATTAAGTGGAGTGATTATAATTGCTCACCTAATTTGCCCTCTCATTCTCTCACACTCTGAGGAAGCAGAAATAAAAAAAAACAGGGCTCAGGATCCCAGTGCAGACTTCCATTGTTTCTGACCTCATCCAGCATAACAAATTGATTAGAAATTCATATCTTGGCACCAGATGAATCCATAGCTGTTGTTGATGTAGCTCCACTAATAGTGATAATGTTGTTACCTGTTGAAAAGAATGCCAGTCATGGCCATGCTACCAATTTGAGCAGTATTTATGAATTTTGAGATTACTCTGAGAGATTTTTGAGGTTCTGGTGCAAAGAGTTTACTGGAACCCCTAAGCCTTCTCTGGGTTTAGATCAAGAGCCAAGGCATTTTCACTCTCTTGTGACTCATTAGTGACATTCTTGTCAAACATGCATTCCTTCAGTCTTTTCCTAAGTAGCTGGTTTAATATATACAGACTTGAATTGTTAGATTCCTCTCATTGGAATTATTTTGCTTGATTTTCCTCCTTTAAGTAGACCCAATTCATGCATGCATTTGCTAAGATGCAACTTTGCAGACATTAAACATATGAACAATCCCTTTCTATTCTACAGAACAAGTATACAGGTAAGAAGAGTTTTTCATGTTTTCAGGACAGGGCTACAATCAATTTTTTTTTTTTTTAAGTCCTATTATTTCCCTATATTATTGCACTGTTTAACTGTATAATAAATATTTTACCAGTTTGGTGTAAGTGGCGTGTCTAGTTTTAGTTTTGATATTTCATTTACAATTATGTAGTGATTATTATTGAGCAGTTTTACTGCTCTTGAAGAGTCAGGCTTGACTGAACAAGTCAGCTGCACTGCAAAGTCATTGCTACTGCAAAGCAGCAGAATTAGCTTTTCCAAGAAAGAATACTGGTAGAGCTCAAAGTGGAAAAGTTGAATGCACACTGATCTGTGCACCTGAAACATTTAACAAGAACATGCTGCACATTTAATAAGCAAGTTCTTCCTGAGTTTGAAGACCAGCTATTCAGTTTGCTGTTGTTCCTATCCCTTCAGACCCTCAGAGGACTGATATATTTTCCCACTTTCACTTGATGAAAACAAAACTTGAAGGTTCTCCTCCCTCTCTAACTCTCCTCTAGAATGTTCTGTCCAGTTCTGGGCTTCCCAGTTCAAGAGGGATAGGAATCTACTTGAGAGACTTCAACAGTCTACAAGGATGCTTAAGAGACTGGAGCACTGCCTTTTGAGGAAAGCTTGAGAGCCCTGGAGCTTTTTA
Source organism: Psilopogon haemacephalus (assembly GCA_013396835.1). Lineage (NCBI taxonomy): Eukaryota > Metazoa > Chordata > Aves > Piciformes > Megalaimidae > Psilopogon > Psilopogon haemacephalus. The sequence goes on from VWZI01015297.1 coordinate 30,961, forward strand.
GTCTGAAGAGGAGAAGACTGAGGGGGAATCTAATATGTGTATAAAAATGTGTGAGGGCTGGGTGACAAGAAGGAAGGGACAGACTCGTCTCACTTGTAGCTTGTGATAGGACAAGGGGCAGTGGATGTAAATTACAGCACAGGAAGTTCCACCTCAGCATGAAGAAGAACTTTACTGAAAGAGTCACAGAGCACTGGAACAGTGCTCCCCAGAGAGGCTGTGCAGTCTACTTCTCTGGAGACTTTCAAGACCCATCTGGATTCATTCCTGTGTGACCTGCACCAGATTATATGGTCCTGCTCTGGCAGGGGGGTTCGACTTGAAGATCTCCAGAGGTCACTTCCAACCCCTAACATCCCGTGATCCTGTGAAGTCTCCTTAACTAGGTTACCTGTACAGGCAATGGAGAGAGCTAGTTTCAAGGCCAGCAGAGAAATGCTTTATCCACCTGAGACCTTAAACTTAGCTGCTAGCATCAAGTTAGGGATCATTTCCTTTTGATCGCTTCCAAAGCTTCTTCTCTGTATTGAGAATTCATCTCTGACAGTATCTGAGGAAACTTGGTTTCCTACACACCTAATGCACAGACACAGGTTAGCAGCAGCATTTAGACTGGTTGCCACATGTTGTGTCTCAAAGAATCTTCATGTCATTAAAATCACCCCTATCTACTGAAGCAGGGTGCCTTTTTCCTTCAATCAACAAACTTCCCAGGCATGTTCCATGTTTTATTGATGTTTATGTACTTAATGTAAAAATGTACAGAAATTATAATCAAAAGACTCATTTCAGATAGGTCACTAAATAGATCGCTACTAATAAAAAGGTGAAAACATCCAACAGATTAGACCTGAGATGCAGAAAAATCTGTAAATGATTCTTCATTTCTTAGCAGAGTGTGAATAAATCATGCTGCAACTGTAAATAATTCTCTGTAAACATATTTGCTAAGTAAGGCATCTCAGAAGGAACATTGAACCCTGCTCTCCCCTGCTGCCATTTCCATTTCCCCAGTCACTGAAAAAAAAAGGCAGAAATATACACACGTGGGATTTTTATATATATATACACATACATACCACAGGACCAGAATAATTAAATGAAAAATATAGAAGTTGCCTAAGAGGTCAGTGAGGATGTGGGGATGGAAAATCCTTAAAATTAGACATGTCCTGCTTCTTTATACAAAGAGAAGAAACTTATGTCTTGAACCTTCTTCCCAAAGGATCTTGAAAGACAGCATAGGGAGTTCAGGTTAGTCAGGAGCATTGAGGATACCTCTGCTGATCTGTTTGGGTTTCAATGCCATTTAAATGCTCAGCTCCTGAAAAAGCTATTGCTTCACCCTTACAGAAACTACTGAAACCTGGCACCCAGATTCTTAATCTCTGTAAATTGTGCACAGTTTCTGCTGATGCTTTGCACCCATAAAAATCTGGCACAATTTTGTCTTTGTTAGTTGATGTCTAGTAATAAGCTGTGAGTTTATATTCTATTGAAAGTTGTTCCTCCTTGATGACCCTCCCTTAACTTATAAAATTTCATATTATCTATCCATATAAAGACATAAACTATATCTATAACATAAAAACTGGGATATTTTTACTTCAGCAATGGCTGTCTTTACAAACTAGAAATACACAAATACATGGGTAATGCATGTTTACAATTGGCTAATAATGTATTTTCCATGTGCATGATTATTTGTTTTCAAGTGGAAATCTATCTCTAGTAAATAGTTTAGGGTTAGAAAACTGGGCTTCAAAGGAATTTGTCATGCCTTCTTCACCTTTGAGATTCAAACAGTGGAGCCAGGATTGAAAACCAAGGTATTTCAGGTGTCTGCATTTAAAAGACTTTGTTTATGTTAAGGCTTAGGTCACCTTAGCAGGTATGTTTTAATGAAAACATTACCTCTCTGTGACCTTTGGGATTTGAAGGTGAAAATGCAGTCACTGGGAAAAAGGAATCCTAATTGTCATGGATGAAATCTTCAGCATTAAACACATTGTCTCTCATCCTTGTGAGTGACTTGGTGCAACAATGAAGTTTACTCACTTTACAGGAGAGGAGACAGAGTGGCTTCTGATGAGCTGTCATCCCTAGAAAAGACTATCCAAAGTATTAACAAAATTAAGGAATGGCTTAAAAATGTTTCAAGACAGACTCTCAAAATGAGCATGTGAAATGTTTTGCTGCATAACCAAACCTAAACTTGCACTGCTCAAATATGAATAGAATTTGTGCTGATAGTGCAAACCCACTACACTGTGTTTTACAGAGCTTTAGCTAGTTATTAGTGATTCATTTTATTTTCCTCTTGTTCAAGGAATAACATCCAGTCATTACAACAAAAGGTAAAGCCACATAACAATAACACACTTTCTGTAAGCACAGTAATTTATATATTATGTCAGACATCTGGGACAGAGGTTCTTTATGTCAAATATTAAATCTATTTAGCAGTTCATTCATAACATATTTGCAACTTGAAAAAGAAAAGAAAGGAAAGAGAGCAGGGGTTTTCCTACTTTATTTTCAGTAATGAAGCTGACTGCCCTTGTGCACCTTCAATAAGTCAATTGAAGTAAATGACATTTTACAACCCTTATTAACTTCAGTTGTCACCGGGATGTCATCAACAAGATATTCATTGCATTTCCAACTGGATGTTTTAAGTACAATAACATAAAAATTGCTGAAATCTAAAACTTTTTCTTTTTTCTTTTTATCTTGCAGGGGACAGGGAGGGTGGAAAGAATCTGTCGGTTCCCTAAATTCAGGTCAAGGTAGAGTGGGAGGTAAAAAAAGCTAATGTTTCAAAATTATCATTTTACACTAGCTTAAAAGCCTGTGTGATGAGCGAAATACATCGTATTTCCACTCTCAAATCTTGTGCCATCTGAACAGAAGGATGGATTTTGTGAGCCTTTCTCATATTACTTACTGAAAACAAAATCCAAACCAATCAGGACTCAACAACACATATCTTCTGGTGTTTGAGGGAGTTCTGCTGTGGGAGGTGAGCAAAGAGACTGCATTTCTCTCTGAACCCACACTCACTGTCTCCAGGTATTTCACATCTTGGAGAGGAGCCAGTGTTATGCTGGAAGTGACACAGACACATCAGTGCTGTTGGAAAACATACAGTGGATACTAGGGATGTGTCTGCATTGTCACTTATGGGTTCTCTGAGATAAGCTCTGGGATAGTTCAGTCCAGCAACTACTCTCTATAAACAGTGTGGGTAAGGTCACACTGACTTTGGTAAACTCCTTTCCATCACTGGTTCTTCAACCTGCTAACGTAACTCCATATCCTTGCCCCCCAACACCATGGCAATACCCTTGAGCAGCTACAACATTTTCCTCCTCTTTGGTGGGCCATGTCTTCACATAATTTTGAACAATGTGAGCAAAAATATTTCACTTTAGGGATAAAATTTTTGTCCCTACTCATTCACTGTGTGAAAGATTATACACAATAGTCATTTTTAAAAAGAAAAAACAAACAAATAAAACATGCAAAACTGAACACAAGGTGGTTCTCTAAATTTTTTTATTCCTCTACAACTATTTTAAAAACTGCCTCCAAGTTTGTTGTTCAGTGTGTGCTTGAAGCATGGAGCCACTCCATAAGCAAATTCTACTGAAGTAAAAATTTAGCATAAAAGAAACATTTAGTCTTGCATTAAGTAAAGAATAAGTAAGCCTTGAGGAGAAGAGAAGGCTCTGAGGAGACCTGATAGCAGCCTTCTGGTACCTGAAGAGGGTCTACAAGAAGTCTGGAGAGGGACTGTTTACATAGACCTTGGGCTGGTATGTTGAGAGGCAATGGATTGAAATTAGAGAAGAGTAGATTCAGATTGGATATTAGGAACAAGTTTTTTACCATGAGGTTGGTTGAACACTGGGACAAGTTGCCCAGGGAAGTAGCTGAGGCCTCATCTCCAGAGATATTCAAGGTCAGGCCTGACAAGGCTCTGAGCAATCTAACCTAGGGGAAGATGTCCCTGCTGACTGCAGGGAGGTTGGTCTAGATGACTCTTGGAGGTCCCTTCCAATCCAAATCATCCTATGACCATTCTTATAGGCCCCTTTTAAGTACTGAAAGTCTCTCCAGAACCTTCTTTTCTCCAACTGACCAACCCCAACTCTCTCAGTCTGTCCTCACAGAAGATATGTTTCAGCCCTCAATGGGCATGGTTCGAGTCAGGGGAAGTAAGAATCAAAGACTACACCTAGAAAGTGAGCTGAAAGAAGGTGAAAAGCTAAGTGAACAGCTCAGACAAGGTTAAGGTATGACTGTAACATGTTTAGCATTAAAGTAGCTTCCTAAGGCATTGCCAGCAGCAGGGAGTTATGATTTTGCTCTGCCAACAGACTTTGCAATTTTGGTTTTTCTCTGCATCCTCTTGCATGTGCTACCCAAACAAGTTAGCTGGTATTAGCTTAGAGGTATCTACACATGATGCAGTCACACCTTGTCCTGCCCTAAGTTGCAAGAATGGAAAATATCTACAACTTCTTCCTGGAATGAGAAAAATAGCCTTTCCCAGTTCATTAAGGTCAGGACACTGCTGGAAGCTTAAGAGGCAGGAAGTTTTAGCTTTGAAACTTCTTTATACAAGGGAAAAGAGTTCTTTGTGTTTGGCTGGAGAACAACAGAAGTCTTTGCTTTAATAACATTTTAATAATATGTAATATTATATACATTTGGCTAGTAAAATGCACCACAAATTGCTTTTGTGTAGCACTTGAGACAAACATTACAAGGAAGGAAGTCCAGTGCTTGGCCAAATATGCAATTAGCTGCCACCCTGAAGCAAGATTTGAGATCAGTGTATTATCTTTTCAGGATTAAAGAGATGGCAGTAAAAAATAGGAAGCCATAATTAAAAAGACCTAACGATTTAAGAGTACTTGTGGTAAAACTCCCCACACATGACACAAATTAGTGTGCTACCCAGGCATAAAGAAGGAAGGAGGTGAAAAGAGCAAAGAATATAAGTTTATCTTAATTCTGACTGCATCCTACAGGCAAAATTGTATGACACGGTGAAGTCATATGGTAGTAGCCCAGGCAGAACTGCCTCCTTCATGAAATTTCCGTGACAGTGAATATATAAGTGCATGCATTCTCTTGGTTACCTTTCAAGTCAATTGTAATAGTCCTGGAGGCTTCAGTGACATTCAGCTTTCGTTTTCATTTGAATTCACCATCAATTTTACAATCATTCTTGGTGTAAACAAGATCAGGATCTAAATCACTGGGATAGGTGTTCACTAATATAAATTACCTTCATTACAAGATAGAGCTGTAGCAATTCCACTTTCAAGCTGCAACAATTTGCACCATGGAGTTGTGACAATTCTGCCTTAAGGGCAGGATAAATTGCCTCATACAGCAATGACATTATTTAATCTGTATAAGATCTGCCCCATGTTCCAGAAACTCAGATGCAGTTTCTGATCACATGCATTAAACACTTCTTTCCATTCAGCTGAAGCCAGAAAGACTTTTGTCATTCACATCATCAAGGATAAAACCTGATTCTTAATCAAATAGTGGGGGAAAATACATCTATATGAGACCATGTGCTTCAAATGAGAAAAAACAATATCAAGCCTGTAACTGAAAAAAATTAATCTGCCCTTTGCTAATTGGTGGTTGTGGTTACAGATAGCAGAAGATTTAAAGTTATTATAAACATTTAATCACTATCTCTGACTTGTTTGTTTTATTACCACTGTTAAAAAAAATGATAAAAATATAATATTAAAATAAATATTCCAAGAAATATGTTCTAGACAAAAAGTAAAAGAAAATCTCAAACACTCATCTGTTAAAGAAGACTTACTCTTACATGAGCTGAAAAGGTTGATGTCAGACAAGTTTCGGTGAAGAGGAGATTTACAAACATGATGTAATTGTGACAAGCTGGGCTTTGTGTCTTGGCAAGAGAAAGTTTAAGAAAACACCCATACACACAGGTACACATGCACACAAAAACATACATATTGTATGCTGGATTTAAAGGTTTACTGCTCCAGAAAACTTACTGAAGGAGACTATGTGTCTCATCTTGTTTCTATTTAAAAATAGAGCACTTATATGTGCTTTTATTAGCTTGTTTTAGGATTACCTTAATCCTGCCCCAATTTTTTTACTGCTTCTCCGTAGTGCAATTTGCAATGGTAATCTTTTTATGAAGGGTAATGTTAGAACAACTGTAAATATCTTTCCAGCAGAACCCAAACATTAAAAAAAAAAAAGGAAGCTTAAGGGAGCTTTAGTGTGCACAAAACCAAGCTCAGCTAAGCAAACCCTGCAATAGACAGCACTCCACATCATGTCAGTGAACCATGGGAAGTAGCAAAGTTGGGATAAACCTAAAGAAACTTCTGTTTGCTGGGAAAATCCTTCCATTGTTTCATTTTCATGTGGTCTCATGGGCATAGCTGAGGATGATCTGGATGCTTATGTGGTTTTCCACATAGATATAGTTATTTATCTTAAACATGAAAATATCCTGCATTATTTTTTATTTGGATAATATTTTATAGGCCTTTAAAATATTTTAATAGAGTCTTTATTTCATAAGCCTGGTGAAATCTTAGTCTGTGTGTAGATCAGGCAATGGATATGGGTATGGATATTGATATGGATGCAAAAAACATGGGCAATCCGTGATGCAACAAGATGTCCATGACTCCTTCTGTCCTGATCAGATATAGGTAGGGATGTGTTATGTCCCCCTATTTAATCCATATCACATCATAGCTAAAGCATCTCCAGGCCTTCTAGATTACATATGGATTGGCTATCTTGCAGAGACATATTAATACCTAAATATGATTAAAACCTATCCATTTAGTAAGTAAATAAAAGAGTCACCTTATCTATTTGGAAATGAAAGACTGATAAATGAGATGTGAGTTAACTCTGAATTGTCCAGTTCAACATTGAGCAAATTCCATCTACTTGTCTTTATGCTGAGTATAAGAAAAGGTCGCTTGCCACTGAAAAAAAATAGCTGCTGGACTGTGACCTCTTGGCAGTAATCATTAAGCCATGAGCAAGTAAAAACATGGACATGCTTGTTTAATTTAAATGCATGACTTATTTTTGTCTGCTGAGTTTCCTTGTCATACCTATTGCCCAGATAATTTGGTAAAGCAGTGGGAAGAGCGATGGTAGGCTATGTAGAACAGCATACAGAAAATGCATCTTTGCTTACCAGTTCTTCTGTTTGCTTTTCATTCAAGGCTAAAATTTGAGTTCTAAAGAGTATCCTCTTAAGGAAATGGTAATCTTACACTCTTTTGATCTCAATATCTCCAATTGCTAATCTGAAAAAAATAAAGACACACAGAGTAACTTCAGAGGACATAAGAGACATTTACAAACTGGTCCAGATATCTGTCTTAGTTTGAGCTGGAATCAGTTCTGGATTGAGGACAGAAGGCATATACACCAAAGGAGTAAATGGAAATGCTCTCACAGAACTGGAGGTTAAATGGAAATACTATTTACAAAAGTAAACAAAATATAAAGGGTATCAAGGTAGAAGCATATACATATATTCAGAATCAATTCTGACCTAGTCCTCTGGAAGATTGCATATTTCTACCAATTAACCCTAAACCTACAACACCATCTCAACGAACATAGAAAAGATGTAAGTTCGAAACCTCCCCATATGAGGGTGAACTGAAGGTAATGCATCTTTACAAAAGTTCAGTGGCTGATGCCTAATACTGTAGTCATTGTCATAGTTTGCTTGTAAGTTTTCATGGAGACCAAATGTGAGTGAAGGTGTGTCCAAAGCCAACTTATTTTTCCCTTGCAGACTGGACATGAAAAGGAAACTGGCTAGCATCACTGAGAGGCCTCAAGTCAAAGGCAATGGAAATTGTTCTTCAAGAAGGCAACATTAAGCAAAGGGCTGAGACCTGAGCCAGAGGTCTTTTAAAGTGAATAAGTTATTTTGTTTTAATATCACAGGTCTTTCAGAAAACAGATCTTCATTTTTTAAAATTATTTTATATATATGTATATGTATACTTCCTTCCTCACTTCTTCACATATCCCTTCTTCATCTACGCTTTATAAATCTGCTGTTACTGTTTTACTACAGACCCGAGTCTCCACAAATACCACACACTCAGTACGTGGCATAAATGATTTCGCCTTTGATGTTGACCATACAGCCAACAACAAATTCTCTATTTCAGTTTTCTGAAGAGTGGAATAAAATCTCCCTGAAAAGGAAAATTTAAAGTGCACTTAACCAGGGAAGAGGAAGAGAGATGAAGGTGGGGGTGGGGAAATAAAATAGATGGGCTCATTAATATGATCTAATAATAAATCCTTATCACTTATTCATTTCAGATACCCCTTCAGCCTCCACATTCTATATTTAAATACATCTGCTTCACATGTGCTTTGCCAATTAGCTACTGATATTAACACTTCATGACGAGTATGAGAAACAAACTTGACCAGGAGAGACAGTCATTCATGAGGCACACATGTCTCTCTCTATAACTCAGAAATAGGAAGATATGAAAGTATCACAGCAATTGACCTGGGTTGTACATCAAAGCTAAACAGACACGGAGTAAATTACAGACAAGTGAGAGAAAACTACTAAGTGCTGCTTTAATGACTCTTAAAGTCAGTAATACTATTACAAAGATGCTAGTTATGGAATGTGGTGTAATGTAAATTTTTCTTTTGTTTATTTCTTTCTCTGTATTATAAAATTTGTAGACCAGGATCAAACAGATACACAGAGGAGCCAGAAATGGTCATTATTATCAGCCTCCAGGAGACACTTGCAAACCACATAAGCATGGATCTTCCCTGAATAGATTCCTGCTTTAACTACAGGGCAACTTTGAAACAGCTTATTTGGACTATCAAGTCATGGAAAAAGGTACTGTAAATCATAATGGTTTTAATCTTTTGCATCATGATAATGTAAAAGTTTTTCAAACTCAGCTGGGTATCTTTGAATTAGTACTACAATAGCAACTATGCTTTGACATCTGACTAATCACTAGAACTCCGTTAATTATAATGGGACCTGAGATGCTGTGAGCTCTAGCCCACCCTATCCATTGCCGATTCACATCCATTCTCAACTGAAATGTCTTGGGATGTCCTGCCTATCTTTTCATTACATCTCTACAAGCCTTGCATAAATGTTTGAGGTCCTCTACAACATTTCATTCAGAGAGCAGCTAAACTAGAGCCCTAAAATTACAACGGGGGAAGACTACTAATCATATTTTCAAGTTAAGACTAAGTTCAGTGATGGAGAAACAAGTTATGACAATAGGCAAAAACATGGAACAAGGAGGAGAAAATAAATTAGACTTCTTGTCAGCTCATTACTTATTCTCTGGATGCTTGTGATTAGATGGATTCACCATTTACCTCAAATTGCTCGTTTAAGATCTCTGGCTTCATCTGGAGGACAATGATCATAAAACGCATGTGGAATTTAAGCTTCATGATACTCTTGTAAAGGAAGATTTGGTGTTGCTTCTTGGAGAGCATGGGAGAGGCACATTTTGGCTTAGGCTCTGGATTAGGAGTTTGCACTTCATGGGTGCATTTCTGCACTGCTGCCAGTTTCCTGAATGATGCTGGCAGGTCACTAAGGGTGGGATTCATATTTCTTATTTTATAGCTGTCCACAGGTAATCATCTCAGCCACTCAAGTCACTGAATAGGTGACTGTGGCAAGAGGGCAGAATCAGTCTCTGGAAGTGCCTCTTTCTCTCAAGGATCTCTAGAAGTCAGACTTAGTGTAGGTGACTATTTAGACACTTAAAGGAAATAAAGTGAGGATATGACCTCTTTTCTCCTTTCTTTGTCTTTCATTTGTTTTCTTGTTTTGTGATACTTTGGGATGCAAAGATCTAGATGCCATGTGCAAAATAAAATCTGAAGATTATTCCCATCATAGAAAGTATTCAGTACAACCATGCTCTACTCAGTCTGACTTCTCCTATTCAGTTACTTCTCTTGTTTCTCCAGACATAGCTCACAATAACTGAAAAAAATACTGATTTACAGCAAGAGATGGGGAAGTAACTGCTATAAGACAGAATATTTACCCAAACAAAGAGGTAATTCTGTAAGGGTTTTAGACTTTAGAAATAAAAATGCCATTGACATATCTGCAGAGATCTCTTCCGGTATTGATCAGCTCTATTTTGATGCTCTCTTTAAATCATAAAATATTTTACTTGACACAGTTACAATGAATATGCAAACCTGTTTCCACTTAATTACGTTTCATGCCCCAAGAAGGACAAAACCCAAAACAAGGAAAAAATCAGGACAAAAATATTATTCAAACTATCAAATGGAAAGAAAATTGGGTTCAATTCCGTGGCGAGCTTAAAACCAGCAACAAGTTTCTGTTATTTTGTAAGTTTTAACAGCATAATTACTGACAGACTGTAAGGCTACATGAAGTTGCTTGGAGGATTTGGCAAATGAGAAGCAGGCTCAATCCAGTTGGAATTGTTGGAATTATCAGCACATGGAAGACTGATGAAGAAATAGAAATAACCAACTTCCAGCAAGCATAGTTCATACCTTTTGATGATATCAAAGAGCCTGTTTACAAATAGATGGATCAAGGCTGCTAAACACAGGTGTATGGGCTGTTTGAGGACCTTGGGGAAGGTAAGAAATCTCCAAGACATGATACAGGATTCGTGGGAGGCCTGTACTACCCCTGCAATTGCAGCAACCGTTGATGTATGCCTGAAACACCTGGGTTTAGGCAAATGAATCCTACTCAGTATGTCAAAATCAAAGCCAGCAATTATTTGGAATTAAAGACTATTTTACATATGAAGCTGGCATGAGTATTGGGCAATGGGTGAAGGCAAATGGTTGTATTTAGTCATGCAGCATTAGACAAAGGCTTGTATACTACTTATCTTTATATAGCTGAGCTAGAAATCTTAACACTGCAAACTAGCTGTATAGATGAGAGAAAAAGCAAGAAATTAGTCAAAGAAGAGGTCTATTGCATGTTTTAAATGGTGCTCTGAAGAATCTTCTTTTTGTTGACTACAAAGGGGCATGAGCAAGCTCTTTAAATCAAATAGGCACTGAGCTAGAGATATAGTCAGACTACAAATAATGGAACTTCTCTGGTCTGGAAAACTGACTCTATACAGCATCGAATTCTTCATAGATGTTTACAGACCCACACAAGAGAGAAGGTCCTAGATGTTTTGAAATCCTAATCCTAAATTTGACACTGCTCCTCCTGTGCTGTGGGAAACTCACATAAGCACCTCTTGCTGATTTGCAAGAAGAGATGACTGTGCATAACTACCTTTCCTGTCATGTTCTGTGAAGGATTAGGGATATGGTAACTTAAAAGCCCTTTGAAGTGTAACCAAAAAATGTCATAAAAGGGCTAAGGCATATTGTTAAAGAAAGTTGTCATGGAACATGTTGTAAGAAGAACTACTAAGTCAAGTCATACCAATACATTTTATAGAGCACATTATGCTTGCTATGAAGCCCAGAGTGAAGCGAGCCTCCATGCATGGTCTCTGTTTATATGTGTACACAGAAATAGCTCCAGAAAACTGATATGCACAGAAGTATCAGCCAATCCTATGTCACAGGAGCAAAAGCACACCATATTAAAGGAAATTCATGCACATCTGTCCAGCTGAAGAGACAAGCATCTGACTTACATCTCTGAATGCAAGCAAGGATTGTTGTGACACAAAAACATCAGGAGCCTTTAGAATCTAAATCGTTCTGCAAGCATTTGTGGTTGGGGAAAAAAAATGGAGATCAGTAGGGAACATGAAGGAGAGCTGAGTTTACCTGATCTCCAGATGTTCTGGATGTTAGGTGTATAACCCACATAGTACAGCTATGTCTGTTTGGGGAAAACACACATAGGCTGTCTTAGATGAAGTTTGTGACAGAGACCACCACATAAAATATATTGTTGCTTAGTACTTCCACAGATTATAGAAGCTATAAAAGTTCAAATGTTTGGCTTAAAGTGAGAAAATCATGGCAAAAATGAGATCAGGACCATAGTCGCCTAGAAGAGAGAAAGTGTTTACATCTTATGACATGAACAATATAAAGTCTTGAAATTGTTTTCCTTTATGCTTTAAATGAGAGTTATCTCAACTTTCTTTTAAGACAACTTGATTTCCTGTGCTGTCTAGGAAAGGACTCAGTACTAAACCCAGTCTGAAGCCCATGGAAATGGAAACATGACATAATATGTACACACAGCAGACTCCTACTGTCCATTTCACCCTTGCCAACACCTGCAGGTTGTGTTCAGAGGTGAGGATAGGAGCTTGTTGACATGAAGGGGACAGAACTGAGTTTTATGGGAACCCATACTGTTATGTTGGAAATGAGGATTAGTAATCCAGTGAAACCTAGACCAGCTGGGACATGCCGTGACCTGGCACACATTATGTGACCTGATAAAGTGAGACAATCCTATCACTCCAGCTAAAGCACAGAGTTTCATGCTCTGGATGAGAACAAAGTTAAAATGTCTCCAATGAGTTATGGATCTATCCTACTGGAATATGAGAGGTGCCTTCTCTTTTGTGTTGTTCATTGGGAGAGATTTGAAAGCACATTTGACATTGTCCAGGATGGAGCCCAAGTTTGTTTGTAATCATCGATTTCCACACAGTTTGGTTTGAAATTCTGCCTGAATTAAAAGCTATTTAACATTAACCCTTTATTTTAAACATTTTATTTAACACGTCTGCCAACATTTACTCTTAAAAATTATTTTTTAACTCTAAAAAAGTGTAATTATTACCGAGGATAACACAAATATATAAACCCTTTGTGATCCTTCTTATGGGGACTGTGGGAATGATAATTAAGTCGCTTTGCAGCAAGAACATCTGTGGAGGTATGAAGGTAAACATTTATTAGCTCATTTAAAAAAATTAATTAAGAAAATGTTTGTTGTGTTCTGAGCACCTTTTCTTTCCTTGAAGGCACAGAGAGATGAAGCAACCATGGCCCATATTATGAAATTAGAATGCAATTATTGCTTTAAGTAAAACAAAGCCCAGCCTCACACAAAAGGTGTGGAAACTCAAATTGCTAAATGATCCGATCGTAGTCACACTTGTTAATCAGCTCCAGTGCTTTTTTGGCAGGGCCCTGCTATGAATTATGATGGGAAAATTAAAGACATGTCTTGTCCCATGCCGTTGCCATGTAAATGTATGCTTCATGTGGAGATATAAACACAGGAAAGATCTTGAGTTACTCTGCCTGTGAGTAATTGCCATCTCTATAAGCAGACTGTTTGGAGTTGTAAGAAATAGGAAAATTACACCTTTTGTTCAAGATTTGACAATGTGGAAGAGCCCTGCCAGACCTGTCTTGTTTAATCATGTTAGCTTAGTAGCAAAACGAACAGCTTCTTTTAAAGGGAACTCAGTTCCTGTAGGAGGAGGTTGTAATTCAGTGCATGCTCACTCTTAAGCCATTTGCGTTGTTATGCTGTTAGCATGAAGAGCCTTGAAGCGATTCCAGGCTGCATCATTCTGAGGAGAAAACAGTCTTCAAGCCACATTTCTGAGACACCCACATGTGCCTGTTCATAGAGCAGGAATATCCCAGTTACCGTTATTTTTTGTGCCAGAGTTTATATCTGTTCACACAGGAGATCATCCACAGACTCAGCAAATGCAGGGAAATATTGTCATCTTCATGAGACATTTCGGGATGTGGGACACAGAGAGATTAATGTCCTTATGTTCATACATGGTCCATGGCAGACCAAAGCAGGCTGTAGGGTATGGCTCAGTGGGTATATACCCTGAACCCATACAGGTTGCAGGTAGATCTCCTCTGCCACCTCCAGCCCTTTGTATATCATTCCTCCAGGGTGTGTCAACAAATGCCTGCAACCCAGCACCTTCAGGAGAAGTTCTTGGTTTAGTCTGTGCAGTAAGAATGATAATCAGGCCTAAGAGATCCAATATGAATCTGACAACAAGCACTGGGCTGTTAAAATGTTATATACATACACACATATTTATATATGTAAAATTTATATAAATTTTAAAAGAGGGTCTGTCTTCTCTAAGGTGATTGTAGACAATTTTGTTCAAACATCTCCATCTGCATAGTTTAGTTTACAGACTAGCCCAGATACTGGTCAAGATTATGTGCATGAGAGAGAAGATATGCTGCCTGAAGATTACTCAAACTTTTCTCCTTGATTCCACCACTTTACTACCACCCCTGGAAAAGACATAATCAGGGAAGAGAAGCAACGGGATTCAGATATAATTGGTACAGTTTGCACTCTCTATGTCCTAAACAAACAGGAAAAGAGAAAGAAAAAGGAAAACTGCAAAACTTGTTATCTCTTGTGCCACCCATGTCTCTAGATTAAGAAACTTCCTCTCAGAGAAGAAAGCTGCTGAAGGCCTTTTGAGGAGCTGAAGAAGGATGCTTGTGTTGTCACATAGCCCAAGCTGTAACACACAATTTCATTTGGGAGGTAAGCATGCCTTTCAGGAGACACATATTCAGTCTTCATGTGACCATCCATAGAGAAAAAAGTACTTTGAAATAATTTGCTTACTGTTCTGATCTCTGAGTGGTGAAAACCTACTCCTTTTCCATCTGAATTTTTCTGTCTACTATTTTTGTTTATTGGATATTTTTTAGACTGCTGAACTAAGAGAACTTTCATCAAATATATCTTTGTCATGAAGGTATATACAAGCTGAGATCAAATCACTGCTCAGGCTGTTTTGACAAAAATACCAATGGAGTTTGTTGCATCTTTCATGCCAATGCTAGTCTGTGTTTCAATGTTTCATCATTCCCCTGACTGACCAAGGTGTGAACAAAGGGCTCATGCCTGAAGGGAAAAATCATACCTATAAAGGATACACACCCAGAGATTAAAAACCTCCTAGGCCATGATGCATACTGGACACTCAAAAATGATGTAGGAGTCATGCCTCCTTTCTCCCCTGTGAGTTCCCATTAACATTGCCTATTACCACGCTATGCTCCACATTTTGTTGTGGAGTTATTCTCTTTCTTTCCATAAAAGCAACATCCAGCTCCCAGATTTGCTTTCCTTTTCCACAACAGTTAACTGCTTTCCACCACACTCCACTGACCAGTTCCTGCAGGTCAGGACAAGATATGAGAAGTCTTAGTCACTTGTGGCCAGGTCATCTGCTGGCTGATGTCCTCAGACACCTGAAAGTCAAAGGCAAAAGGCATCGAGGGGTGGTTGTTTCAGTGTTCACACTTAAAATTCTTCCACATCTTTCTTTGTCATAGATTTGTAGAATACACTGGATTTTAAGGGACCTTTAAAGGTCATCTAGTCCAACACACCTACAGTAAGCAGGGATATCCACAACTATACCAGGTTGCTCAGAAACCCATCAAGCCTGACCTTGAAGGTCTCCAGGGATGGGACCACCACCACCTTCCCGGGCAACCTGTTCTGGTGTTCCACTCCCCTCATAGTATTGCTGGGCTTATTTGTTGCATTCTGATATCATGTCTGCAGTCATTTTAAATTCAAGACTGAAATAGTGCAATTCAGGCAGAAATGGTCCAAATCTTTCAGTCTTGGCCCAAGACACTCTTATGTTCTGTTTCCTGCAACATGACTGCTCTGTGAAACGTTGTTAAAATAATCCAAATTTCACCAGCTGTCTCTAATGAGAAGTAAGGGAGCAACTTACCAGCACTCTTCTACTATCTGGATAATCCTGTCAGGCTTGGATATGTGCTTTCATGTATTGTCAGTATTGCTACATCCCGTTATTATTAAATTAGATAGACCAAAACCATCATGAAATGAAGGCTGCTGATTCTGGCTGCTCATTCACCCACCCAAAACTAATGAGATGCAGAGCATTGAGTGGGCTATAAACTACACATGCAATAAAATCAAATACATACACACTGCACTCTTCGAGTGTTCTCCAATCATGCTATCCTCACCATATACAGCTGATATAGTCTTCTTCTCCAGTTTCTTTCAGCAACTTGAAAACATGAGACATTCCATCAAGTCTTTGACTCATTCAACCAAAGAGATGTACAAGAAAGCATTTCAGAATAGAAGTTGTGTTGTGTATAAGACAAAGGTTTCAGTCAGCTAGCAGATGTGCATTTATGGGGTAAGATAACCCATATCCCAAAACAATTCTCTCCCATGATAGATTTCTGTAATGGAAGCAGAATATGCTGAATAACTAAAGCATTCCTGACAGTGAGATACTGAGTCTCGGGGAGCTATTTCCATCATTGCTGATCCCACTTTGGCAGAGGGATTGGACTCAATGATCTCCAGAGATCCCTTCCAGCCTCTACCATTCTACGACTCTTGGTGCTCCACACTAGCACTGACAAACACATGGTCTCTGTATGCTGTCTGCCCATGAGAAACACTTTTAACAAGTTAACAAGACACTACTTTTAACAAGTAAAAGAGAACCAGAGAAGCTCTGCTTCTGTGGATTTATCAGATGAAATAATAATGAAATTATGTTTTTTGGTGAATTTGATCTGATCAGGCATCTTATTATTTTTAAAACAAGAACTCCATCTACAGTGGTGTTACTTAGGAGCCCATTCTTTACTGAAGTCTATGAGGTACATTGTCACCTATTGTATAATAAGATAAGTTTTCTGCCTTGGATAGGGCTCTGCCATATTTTGCAAACTCAGAATTTTAGCTTACTTTTTTTGATTTAGAGGTTTTTATAACAATTTGCATATGTGATCATAGCATGCATGTGACTTTCCCATAAGTCTATTGTTTACAATTTGAAATGTGGGGTTTAAAAAACTGAAAAATTCCTGTATGGTTTTGTGGACAATTTGCCTACATAATACCTGCTATGCTGAGTCTGTGTTCTGCCATGGGTTGTTGTTTTTTTGTTTGTTGATTTGTCAGGTTTTTTTTTCCCCTAATGCAGCTGTCATACATAGTATAGGTGGATCTGTTAATGAAACCTGTTATTAATACTCTATAGCATTTCCTGTTATAAGATTCATTTTGTGCCACTTGTAATTATCTGTAATTTTTATATTTCAGCTAAGGAGGCCAGAAGGACTTAGTAAGGTGCTATTAAGCAGTTACATACTTTAGGTTGGTGGAGGTTGTTTATTTTAATCCAGTACATTGAAATGAGCTCAATTGTTTTGGCTCAGTGTGAGCTGACCTGAAACGGCAAGGAAGGAGATGATTTCAGGCTGCCTTTGTGGGGCTCATAGGCTCCCTATTGTTCTTGCAGTGTTCACAGTGAAATCAGAAAGAGCAAGGAGGAGGCACTTGTATGTACCATTACCATGATCACATCACCATCACCACAGATCTTGCAGTCTCGATCTCCATTGCTCAGATACCTCACTCGCCTGGATATTCCTGTATGCCAAAATCTTTAGAAAGAGGCTGAGGCCTCTCAGCTGAATCCCACTCTTCAAAAAAATAGGTGAGAAGAAGCCTACCTCAGTTTTCCAAACCATATAAATGTTGAATGATCAGCAGATTCTAAGGAAAAAAAAAACAACCCAAAACCCAACAAAAAAACAAAACTTTGCTGCTTTGCTGGAATATTTCCAATAACATTTAGCAAAAAGAACTATGGCAAACTTCAGGAGAAAACAAATCATTCTGTCATCATAGGTAATAAATAATGGTGGAGAAGACCACCCATGAAACAATGAAGATAAAGCACAGTTTTGAGTAGCTTCTCAGAGATCAAGAAATAGCTAACATGCTATCTGAATGAGGGAAAAGACTTTTTGATTGCAATACATGTACAAACAGGGAAATGAAAATCAAGATACGTTTAGGTAAGAACACTCCACTGCTATGACTCCAGGATAACCGTAACTGGTACACACAGTAGGATGACTATGCTGTGGTCAGCAGTGTGTTGATAGAACTAGACAAATTCAGGTACAGGTCTAGGTTCTTGAAAGTGTTTCTGAAAGCGTTAGAATTTTCTTTTTTTGAATTTGATTTGATATTTTAATATGATTTGAAATCATAAATAAGACCAGAATATTTAAGTCCTGAAGCTTGCAGTACCTCTACTTGTAGTGGAATTATTGAGGAACTTAAAAGAAACACCAGTGATAGTAGAATCCACTTCATGTGAAAGGCTGAGAGATGGTTGTGTCTTTATGGTAGATATAGTACACAAGTTTTAATCCACCTCCCTTTGTTTTGAGGGAGAATTTTGTTAATAAATTTTCTAATGCTTTAACTTTATATCTATATAAAATAATTGAAGACTAAACAAAATCTGTGTTAAAGCACAGCTTTAATTGTTATGCAATGTCATCTCTTTGTTCACTAATCCAACTTACACTAATTACTTTGTGGACAGTATAAAGGAAGTCTTCGGTCACACGGTTTTGCTTAACATAGTAATTTTGTTTGAGTTTCTTTTTTCATGTTTCTCCCATGAAAAATTGATGCTTCCCCACATAAATTAAGTATGCTTAGCTTGAATGAGTAGTGGGTACAAATTGAGATAAGTACCTGTTAGGTATTTATAAGTGTTAGGATAATAAATCTGATTCTTTAATACCTAGTCAGTAGCTTGGTCATTTGTCTTCCCCTACCAAAATAAACTGAGGAAAGCAGTTTAGATGTCACTCTCTTAAAATCATTCGTTCTTATTCATTCATGATTTCACAAATGAGCTTTAGTTGTTTTGGGAAAAATCTGAACATAGGCCAAGGGAAAAGTGAGAGGCATCATACTATTTTATATACATTGGCAGTCAAATGTATCTCCTCTATAAGATCAATATGTGCACTAACTGAATTCTGTGTGGAATTTAGCTACATTGTTCCTACAGCAACTGAAAAAGCTTTGACCAAGGTATAGGGATCTTTTTACATGAGGCACAGCAGAAGCAAGTAACAGATGATCTCTTTGTCAGAGGACTTCTAAATTAATGAGAAAAGTTCACAAAAAGTGGAAGAAAACAATCTGATATGCAATGGGGAAAGTGAGACACAGAGAAAACAAAAAGTAAAAACTGGACCCAGTGCTTAACTGCCAGTGCCCATGCTTTGGCTGCCCAAGAGTCGCTTGTTGTAGTGTACATTACACTCTATGTCTACTTTGGGATATAGCTTGCATATTCCTAAGGAGTGAAAGACAAGTCATTGCACTGCTCATATGGTTTGACTTCAATGTCTTTTTTAAAACTTGTATTTGTTTTGTTTCTGCATTTTTTTAGTTTCTGTTAATTCCTTTCTCTTCTTTTTGTTTTCCTCTTTTGTGGTGATTTTGTTGAAACATTAAATTGCCTACTGTTATTGTCTGATTTTTTCTTTTCTTTTTTTTTTTTCTTTTNNNTTTTGTGTTTTTTTTGTCTTCCCATTCTTGGATCGTCTTTACAAATATTTTTGCTCATTGAAGTGTGGGCTTCAATACATTACCTTGAATTTTTTAAATCCCTCTAAACATATGGACAGAAAACCTTATAAGTAAAATAACTTCATTTACAAATTACATTAATAGAAAATCAAAACTTAGAAGGAAGTTTCAGTGGGTACCCAGATTGATGGGCAATTTTGCATATCTCAGCTTACACTCTTACTACCTGATTGCACCACAAATTTATTTCTTATGTCCAGAAAAGTTGATATGATTAGTTTACTGTACCAGAGAGAATAAATTGTCTCACTTCAAGATACGAATAGAATAGAATAGAATAGAATAGAATAGAATAGAATAGAATAGAATAGAATAGAATAGAATAGAATAGAATAGAATAGAATAGAATAGAATAGAATAGAATAGAATAGAATAAGCCAGGTTGGAAGAGACCTCCAAGATCATCCAGTCCAACTTATTGCCCAGCCCTGTGCAATGGCACTAAGTGCCTCATCCAGTTTTTTCTTGAACACCTCCAGAGACAGTGAATCCACCACCTCCCTGGGCAGCCCATTCCAATGGGAAATCACTCTCTCTGTGAAGAACTTTTTCCTAATATCCAGCCTATACCTCTCCTGGCACAACTTGAGGCTGTGTCCCCTTGTTCTGTTGCTGGTTGCCTGGGAAAAGAAACCAACCCCCAGCTGGCTACAACCTCCCTTTAGGTAGTTGTAGACAGCAATGAGGTCACCCCTAAGCCTCCTCTTCTCCAGGCTAGACAACCTCAGCTCCCTCAGCCTCTTCTCATAGGGCCTGTGCTCCAGGCACCTCACCAGCTTTGTCACCCTTTTCTGGACATGTTTCTGTACCTCAATATGTGTCCAAATCTAGATTCTAATCTGAAATAGATGGAGAAAAAAAAAAAGAACATCTGAGTGGAATTTCTTTTGGGAGAACCTGCAAATTAAAACATAACAGGAAGAGAATGAGTCCTCAAAGTAATTTTCTTTTGCAACTCCTAGATATACTGGGTTAGGGAAAACCAGGCTGTGTTCAGTGTGTTTAATACACTCAAGAGATTCTGATGCTTAATTAGTGCATGTGGAGGCTTTGTGCTAGCGGACAAACAATTGGTTTCTGAACTGAGCTCATCATGGGCCTTGATGTCTTGCATCTGATCCTGAAGCACTCTGCTAACACAAGCTATTTGTGAAGGAGACACAGACTCCTGGTTTTTAAACTTCTGATTCACAAAACGAAAAATTATAAATCCATCATTCTGGTAGCCAATGTTCTATCCAACTTCCTTGGCATTGAGACGTAAGGATGAGAAAAATAAAAGTACTGCAGGTAGACAATTTTAAAAAAATTATTTTTATTTAGCAGGGTAATGGCAGCTATAGGGTCTTTGAAGCCATGATACACTCTCAAAGCAAGACTGTCCAGTTGACATCATGGTTTTTAAAGAGCCAACAGAATGAGACACTCAAATGAATTGGAGAGAAAAAAGAGTTACATTTAGAAAGAAAAGATACAGAGAAATTACAGAGAATACACAGTGCGTCATAGTAATCCCCTTAAATCTCCCCCCAACCCCAAACTAAATCTATGATCCACAGTGCTCCAATCCTTCCCCCCCCAACTCCTCTGCCATCCAGAGACCCAGACACAAGCCTCTGGAGGCCTCAAAACAGACCTACTCTTTATGTGTTAGCCCTGATAAAGTGACTCCTGCCAGATGAAGGGCTGGAGGGGAGGAAAGGAGATTGAGCTGGCCTCACTATTAGCTTATAAAGACATAGCAGAATTAAGGAACTGACGATTTTCTAGTCCCTAGAGGGCTGTCCAGAGAAGGGCTACAAGAATGATCCAAGGATGCCATATGAGGAAAGGCTGAGAGAAATTACTTTGATAAGCCTTGAGAAGGGAAGGCTTAGGGGAGACCTCATTATCATGGACCAGTACATAAAGGGTGGCCTCCAGGCGAATATGATAAAAACAGGAGGTAATGGGTCCCTCAAAGTTACTCCTGGGGAGATTCCAACTGGCCAGAAGAGGGAAATATTTTCAGAGTGAGAACAGTTAGACATTGAAATAATCTCCCAAGAGAAGTAACAAATTTCCCTACATTGGACAGCTGTAAGACTCAGGTTGACAGGTGCTTGGACATCTCATTTAAACTATATTGGTACCTAGAAAGGTTGGACCAGATATTCCCTGGGGTCCCTTCCAACCTGCCATTCTGTGATTCTATGATATTTAGATGGGCTACTTCAGGACATGGTGTAGAGATAGTCTTGGCATTGTCAAGTTAACAGTGAGACTCAATGATCTCAAAGGTCTTTTCCAACTGAAACAATTCTATGTTTCAAAAAGTCAGTCTTGTTTCTGATCATGACAAAGACTCCAAGTTTGAACATGCACAAGTCACAACCTATTTAGTCCTTCAAGATCCAGTGTTTGCAACTGAACTAGTCATCTCAGAGTGTCTTGACAGGATGAAGAGTAGAAGGTTGCTCCAAAAAGAATTAATCTTAATTAATTTTATTCTTAACCGGCCCTCTAAAGGCTGAATCACATGCCTGCTGCTGTTGCCAACTTCTCTTAAGTGACTAAAGAGGAAAAGAACCTCCACCTTCTTATTTGGGGCAATCCCTGCCTTAACCTACTGGTGCCTCTGTATTCATTTCCACCATGTGAAATGGTAGTTCTGTTCTCCCACATTTCTCAGTCATATTTATTTAATTTTTTTAAAAAATAACCCCTATGTGAGAGGAGTCTAGGCTGATTACCTTGTACAGAGAGACTAAATCCTAGGTACCTAACTAGGATAAGTGTACATCATAGAATCATAGAATAGTTTAGGTTGGAAGGGATCTCAAAGATCATCCCATAGGCAGGGACACCTCCCACTAGAATAGGTTGCTCAAGGCCTCATCCAACCTGGCCTTGAATACCTATAAGGAGGGAGCAGCCACAACCTCCGTGGGCAATTCATCCCAGTATCTCACTACCCTCACTGTAAAGAACTTCCTCCTAACATCTTGCCTAAATCTCCCCTCTGCCAGTTTAAACCCATTACCTTTCATCCTGTCATTACAAGACCTTGTAAATAGTCCCTCCCCAGCCTTCCTGTAGGCCCCTTTCATATACTGGAAGGCTACTATAAGGTCTCCTCGAAGCCTTCTCTTCTCCAGGCTGAAGAGCCCCAACTCTTGTAACCTGTCCTCATACCAGAGGTGCTCTAGCTCTCTGATCATCTTCGTGGCCCTCCTCTGGACTCGCTCCAACAGTTTCATCATTCATTCTATCTTTGCAAAAAGTGGCAGAAATTATAGTCTAACCTGAACTATAAAGAAAAATAAAAATTATTATTGCTATTATTATTGTTGCCGTTATTACAAGTAACCATAAGGTTAATTGTGCACAGAGATATGTATGTTTTATGCTAGCCTTGAAGTGAAGTCAAAGTCAGGATAAGTCTTTATCAAAAGTATCAATCAACACTTTCCAAACCTGTAAATGCTGACAGCAACAAACAAAGATTCTCAAACTTTAAAGCTGCAATCTCTAACTTCAACTACAGTATTTAGTATTACTATTATTTCTGTAGTACTGAGCTATGTAGATAGAAAAGGCAGGAGAGAGGAATTGTCTTTGAAAGTCTGTCTCTCATGTCTAGGCAAGATATTGATGTGTAGATCCAGACAGGAATTCTCATGGAATTCAAAGGATGGATGGAAGATGGCCTCTTCCCTGCTGGCATTTGAACTTGCATTTTCTGCAAGTTTGAATATTTTTAAAGACACATTCAGAGCAATAACATATTACTTACAGTTGCCACTTAATTGATTAAAGACTATGCTTAACTAAAATCTATCACAGGAACAGAGCGATGGAAAGATGAGTCAAAATTACATTTCAGCCCACATGAAATAGTGGAATTCAGAATATATACACTGAATCACACCAATAATTGGGAAAGCATTCTCAAGGGTAGGTCCCAAACTTTCTTGGAAAGATCCAAGAGAACATAATTGCTCATCTGTCAGTATCACCAATACAGCCTTAACTATGGGCTGCAAATATCCTTGGGTATTTTTGGAGGGAGTGGGTTGAGAAGACAGAGTTAAAAACCTTGTGGAAAGACCTGGTTTATTCTTCTCATATAAATGAACAAAGGTGGAAACATCATTGTGCATAATTGAATTAAATATCCACGTTTAACGTCCACATGGCTGCATGCCCCTTAAAGCCTATATAACATTCCCCCTTGCCATGTCTTCAGAAACATACAAGTTCTTTTCTGGACTTTCTTTTTTTTATTATTTTAATTTGGTTTTGTTTTTGGCCTCACCTCTCCTTACAGCTGCCCATTTCTCTCATCTTGGGACTGACACTGCTGTCACTAGATCAATTACCACTGTTCATTTTGTCTTGTGACATGACCCAATGGACTCCTTGTTCTGCTTCTGTTGACAAGTAGAGCAGGCTCCAGCCAAACTGGCCGCTAGATACTGACCCCTCCACAGACAACCTTATTAGGCTAATTGCAAGGCTGGAAGCAGCCGAGACCGGGGCCCAATTACACCTGTCCTTGTCCAATTCAGCCAGGGCTTAAATTACTTGGATGGGTCAAGGATGGTAGTGTGCTCAGGTGAACAAAAGCTTTCCCTCTTTTCTTATACCTTTCAAGAAACAGACATTCTTAATTATGCTTGTCATTGGGACATAATAAGGCTGATTTCTTTAAATGACATCTTTCTTCAGAGGGGAAACTGCTGCGTTGTCTTACTGAACAACAACATCAAGCAGCTCAGATATTTAGAGTAACGCAGAAGTAGCTTTTGGGGTTTTCATCTTCAGGTGGTTAGAAACAAATCTGGAATAGAGGGAATTCAGTGCTTCATGTGCATTATGTGTCCTTATGCATGCCAAGAGTTAATAACAGTGATGATAAAGGGTTTCATACTGTTTTCCCATGACAATGGTCAGGTTCTGAGTGCGTTAGCTTAATTTTGTTTGAAGGAGAGGGTCATTCAGAGTGTTGAAATGAGCTATAACACTGATTTATGGACAAAGAACTTAAAGACACTGAGGCTAAATGGTCTGACATACTTTAATTGTCTTAATGAAAGACTTAGTTTCCCAAACACTATCATATCTGGAAAATGTAATATTCTCAGCACTTCTGAAAAGCACTTCTGTGTTCCAATATTTAAATAAACATTTATTAACGTACACTTCAAGTTCTCACACTCAGAAATATGGGGAAATTCCTGAGTTGCATACGGATTCATATCTGTAATTATGCTCCAAGCTGAGTATTCAATTTTCTGTATTTTATATGACAATGAACAATTTTACACACAGCATAAACACAGGTGGTTTTTCTACTTCCTACACAATACTGAGTGATTATATATTTGGCTTAATTTTACCTTTCAGATCCATTTAAATAAATTGCAATGACAAAAGCATGAAAATAGGAACCAAAGTATAAATCTAAAGAAGATATTGTATATATCCTTCTGGAGAATTAGGAGAGGATGTAACTGTAGTTATTGCATTAGTTTTTTAATTAGTTATCTCGATTTCTCTTGGATATTTTAATCAATATTTCATACAGCTTCTAAAAGCATGTTATTGTAAAACATTTGTTGAGAATTTATTTAGTGAAAATCACCATGTTTCTAGAAAACAAGTATAAAACAATAATTAAGCAAAAGCTGTTTATGACCACTGATAAAATATGCAAATAGAAAGTATGAGTACTGATGCTTTCTACTAATACTCCCTACTTTTTGGTTTCCTTCTTTTTGTGTTTTTTGTTTGTTTATAGGGGGTTTGTTTGTTGATGCTGTTGCTAGTTGGTTTTGTTTGTTGGGTTTTCTTGTTTTTTTGTTGTGGGGTTTTTTTCTCATTTTCACAAATCTCCCAATATCAGACTAAGAAGTTCCAGCTATCTGCTAGAAATAAAGAACAGATTAGTAATATAATTTCTAGAGTTCCTTATTGCATAGGAAATGAGATAGGATGGGATAGGAGAGGATAGGATAGGACAGTTTAGGACAAGACAGAACACAATAGTTCTAATCTGGATTTTTGGCAATTAAAGTGTTTTAAATGTCCACCTGTGGGCAACAAAATTTGTATGTGACTCTTCAGGTCTCCCTGTATGATTCTACACTGACACTACTGTCATCAGGACTAAATAGTGCAAACATAGATCTATGGAACATTGTTTCATATCATGTCTTGATAAAACGAGTGATGATTTAGATGGAAAAGTTATGCACTTGCTCTCCTAGACCAGACTTGTGTTAGTAACCCTTGCTCACACTGAAATCACTGTCTGTGAAGAGTGCCAAAAGCAGTATTGAAAAACCTACATTTAGCACATAAATAAGACAAAACAGGTAATTCCACAAGGAAAAATCCTAGCAGTTGCAAGACTACAGAGTAGTTTCTTTCTTGTTTCTAGTATTTTGTTTCTATGCTAGGTGGGGACGTTAGTGTTAGGGTTGTTTCCACGACAGTATTAGCATTCCTCTGCCTTCTGTTTGATCATATCTGGCCTTTAGTATTAAGAAGTGCTATTTTCCATGACATTGTGTTTTTTGTCTTCTGAAAACCAGTTATAAAACCATCTTGCATTACTGATCCAAGAAATAGCTTTGTTAAAAACTCTTGGACTGGAATCCATCTGCCTTTAAAAAGACACTTAGAAAGGAAAGGATTCCTCATAGTCTGATGTGTGACAGGACAAGGTGTAAAGATTTAAGCTAAACTAGGGGAGATTTAGAATAGTTGTTACAAAGATATTTTTTACACTGAGTGTGGTGAAATATTAGCACAGGTTGCCCAAGGAGGTGGTAGAAGTCGTGTGTCTGAGAACATTCAAGGTTAGGTTGGACAGGATTTTAAGAAATCTGATTTAGCTGAAGATGTCCCTGATCATTGTAGGAGGGTTGAACTACCTGACCTTTAAATGTCCCTTCCAACCCAAAAGATTATATGATTCTGATACAGGTTTAAATTGGGAGAAAATAATTTCCAGTTGTTATCAGGATATGTGTTCCATCAGTTTGGATGGACAGAATAAGGCAATACTAACCCTTCCCAATGGAGTCAAAACAATAAATAGAATAAAATGAAACATGCATACAGGAACCAAGGCATGAACTCTTAGGTTCTCTTAGGATCTCAAGAACTAGCCTAAACAGATTCCTGCCATGTCACTGACAGTTTCAATATCAAGTTGCAACAACTGCAGTATGTATTGCCTGCTGTCTCAGTTGGAAGCTGCTTAGCAAAAAGTCTCAGGGGAACAAAAACCAAAACAAAAAAATAGAAAACAAAACAAAACAAAAACAAACCAAAAAAGGGTCTATTTCTGAAACAATATTATAAAAGCATCTATACTTAAAAATATAGACTCATAAAAAACCACAGGATATTAATGATAATGACTTTATACTTCTGCCAAGGACTTAAATACACTTTATAAACACTATTTAAATGTCATCACTCTTTTGCACAATCCATTATGAACTGCAGCAGACATTTCCTTGTTCTCTCCAGAGACTTTCTACTTTCCTCTACCTAAAACGCACAGTGAACTTCTTACTCAGAAAGAAAAATCTCAGTGAGCAGAAGGGAAATCCACTTTACAAATGAAAGTTATGCCAGAGTGGTGAGATGGAAGACAAAGATTTTATTCCTGCTCTTTTCTAAGCTCAAGGAAGCAAAATTTTTATTGCCTCTTTTTCCCCTTTTATTTTTCTACCTGTGCAACCTTGGCACATGCTCCAGACTTGCTAAGTCTTTTTCATTAATAGATGATGTCCTCCATCACAAAAATCCTCATTCAAGATGAAGGACATGCATTCTGCAGGCATCACTTTGCATAACTTGAAAAAGCACCACAATTCTGGATCTCCACATCACTGCTATGAAGCAATATGGATTTCATACAATGTAGTAGATTAAGAAAATAAGTAGATAAATATGCATCTGGGAATGGCTAACAATTTGGGACATATGCTAATCTTGTGAACAGCATCTGAGGGAGCTAGGATTGTTTAGTCTGGAGGAATGGAGGCTGAGGGGAGACCTTCCATCTCTCTACAGTTCCCTGAAAGGAGGTTGCAGTAAGGTTGGGGTTGGTCTCTTCTCCCAAGTAGCAAGTGGGACAAGAGGAAATTATCTCGAATTGCATCTGCATAGGTTCTTAAAGTTGTTTTTCAACTAAAATGATCCTAGAAATCTTTAATGATGCAGGTAAGTGACCTAGCCCCTCTCTGTTATTGGGAAGGGGAACTTTTTGTTGTTGTTGTTGTTTTTAAAATTATAACTCCTAATTCAGTTCATGGTTTTGCCACTAATGTGATGCACAATATCTGTTGAGTCTTTGATGCATCTACCAGTGTAGCATGGTGCCATTTTGTACACAGATGGGATGTGTGTTTCAATTTACACCAGCATAACCAAGACCAGAATCAGTCATGTGAGTACGGAAGGGAACAAAACTCTGCTTCCCATTTAAGACATCTTTCTCAAGTGGGATTAAGGGATTAGGTTTTGTGGTTGTCTTCCAGAAGCAGTGTCAAAGGGTGGTTTTACTACAGAGTGACCTGGTGTTTTGCCAGTGCAAATTAAGGTTTGTTGGCAACACAAATTTAAAATCATTGAGACAGAGGCTCAGTTTAGCTGCAACAGCAGAACTCCAGATTTACATGAGCTCTGACTCTCCTGCAGCAGTAGATTAAAATTAGAGTGTGAACTTCTGATATTTCCCTCTCTTCATACTGTCCCTCTTCCAAGATTTCTGCTCCTCAGCAAAAGTGTCTGAAGCACAGTAAGAACAACTGCAATTTGCATGTCAACATCATGGCACACAATTTGAGTTTCATTTAGTTTATCAGGCTAATTAACACTTCTTTCTGTTTTCATTAGGTGAAAAAGTGTACGAAATCAGGAACTGCTTCAAAAGCTATTTAGTCATCTCACTGGTAAATCAATAAAATCAGAGGGTACAAAGACAATACTGACCTCAGGTATACAGTTTCAAGCAGCTGCCATGTGTGGGTGAGAGCCATATCTCTATTACGGTCCATGGAGCCTGACTTCAATGCAAGTGACAATAAACACAGCAGAGATATTCTAGCATCTTTCCATATACGAATCTTCTTCAAAAGCCAGTAGCAACAGGAGCTGCTGATTTAGCATGAGCTGGAGATCCTGAGGACATTTTTAAAGTACAAGCTCCATCTACCTTTAGCAGAAAATTCCTATTGCATGGTCAGCAATGTGATTAAATTTGGTCTAACACAGAGACTTTTCGGCCTGGAAAAGTCCTTCTGGCTCTTTTCATGTCACCATTGATGAACTGGGAAAATTGCACTTTCCTTGTTTGATTGTAGGGTTGTAGGGTAAAAATCAACAAAATCATAGTAGTAAGATGAAAAAGTCTCATCTTTATTTGAGACTCATAGTACTTCCCAAGCAGCATTTTGATCTCAAACACTACATCAAAAGCCTCAAAATAATGTCAGGTGTTTGTTCATAAGGTCTACCTACATAAACCATGATTAATTATATTCACAAATCACAATAGCCTTGCATAGCTTTGTTCTTCAGTCCACACACAATTTTTCTCTTCTTAATTTTCAATAAAGGTGACAGTATTGTCATGGAATGAGAGAAGCGACCTAAGAATTTTACCCTGGAACTCTAAAGGCCAGGAAACTCCACATTGCTATCACAAACTCTGGTTCTCACACCAAAAAACATTAAAAACAGGAATGTAGAAGCACACATATAGAGCCAAATGTCAGATAGCAGAGCTGGTTGCAATATGGGAGGTCTCTCCATCCTCTTCTGCATTTAAATTCATCAAATTTGAATATTCTTTGAGTCCTGGTAATCAGCCAGCTATATTTCTTAGGAGTCATTCATATACTAGTTTAGAAGAGTCATTGTTAGTATGATCATTGTGAGAGACATAGTGGAACATGAATAAGGAATTGGCTTATTCAACACTGCAGTAGGACAGGCCTGTTTGCTTTAAACATTACAAGATCTCACATTAAGTTTCCAGAGAAACCAGGACCAGGTCAGAGGTTGTCCGCACCCTTTACCTGTCATCCTGTGAAGCCTGGGAAGAATCAGAAGCCTTGGTGGCCAACAAGATAACAAGATATTAACAGAATTCCCTGAAAACATTTGGGTACTGTCTGAAGCTATAGCTAGACCCGTGAGTCAAGAAATAATATTTTATGAGTAAATACTTAATGCTTCTTGTAATTTACCAATTGCCTTCTGCCATAAGTAGAAAGGAGCTTCCTTGAGTCTGTCTAGTGGGCAAGCAGTATATTTACCGCAAGAACCTTCTCTTCCATCTCAATTAATGTTTATATATTTTTGTTAGTTATTTGTTCTAGATCCAGTTATTAATTTACATAATGTTTCCATGACCATTGTTAAAGAACGAGTTATTATTAAAATTAGAGGTTGGGGTGGTGAAAGTTCTGAATATTGAAAATTAATAAAATATTATTTTTTTTAAATCATCTATAGCATCAATTAATTACCTCTCTTTTACAGAGTGGTGTTATATTTGTGACTCCTCATATGTTTCACTACAGCAAAATATTATTTAACTGTTTTGTATAGGCATGACCCTACAAATTGGACAACTGTGAAGAATTGTGAGTCGAAGATTGTTTGCAATATGCATTGAAAATTAAAGAAAAACAACACACAGACCCGATCCTTTGCCTAATGTAATTGCAGAGAAAGTTCTGTGACATCACTGCTGCACAAGTCCATTTCCATGATAGAAAGAACAAAAACACAAGAGGCTTCCAAGAATCTCTTGAGGGAAAAAAATAATTTTAAAAATAATAATTAAAAAAAGGAGAAGTGATATTAAGCACATATAAATCAGCCTTGTAATTACTGCTTGGAAATCTGTCAGATAAATTTTATAGTGAAGCTTTATGAGACTTCCCCTTTAGGCAAAGTTCAGAGCATGATACTCTCCTTATAACCATTCCCAAGCTGCTCCATGGTATCATTTGCATCAGTCGTAGGGGGTTGATATAATTCTCACTGTCTCCTAATTAGCAGTTTTCCATTATCCAACATACAGCACAGATCAGTTTCGTTTATTGTAGCATGTAGTATGTGACAGCTACTAGTAATTAAAAAAATTATCATGTCACCAATAACATATTCTTCTCTGCAGAGTTATTATCCCCCAACACTAGTGGAATAGAGAGGGGAAAAAACAACAAAACCACCACCATGAAAAGTGAGATTTCAGAACCCTGAATTTTAGGCTCTTTAAGGACCACCCAATTAATCCACTTGGTGCTTCTCAGTAAATCTTTTTAATAACATGACATGATTAAGTTATTCCTTGATTTTTCATCTCCAAAGATTTACGAAAAGTTACTCAGAGACACCTGTGTGGAAAAAAACATAACCTAATCCATCATGGTTTGATGTTTGCCCATAGGCAGTTCTCTTCAGCTGAACTAATGGCACTGTGTCAGGTGAGAGTCGTATCTTCACACCACAGAACTATTTTGCCTTTGGGAACACAAGGATTTTTTTTAAGATTATTCCTAGTTGTTACCTTTGTAGCAACGCATTTATGGAACAGGTGATACTCTGAAAATGAGAAGCAATTCTAGTGGAAAACCACATTATGTTTATGGAATCTCTCTGTTATTGCAGTGGGGTTTTCTTCCAGATGGATAATACTTAGCCTTTGCAAATAGGACCTTTCTTCCAATGACCTGCAGAGGCATTGTAAGCTGTTACTAATTAAACTTCAGACTGTTTCACAGTGTATCAAGGAAATCATGCAGAAAATGTGGCCACATTTTTCTTCTGATCACCATCAGAATATCCTTCTGTTTCAGGATGCTGAGTTTAAGACAAAGATAAAACCACTGCAGAGGTATCCTGGGCTCTTCTCCAGATGTTTCTCCTAGTTCTCCTCCATGGAACTTTGCCTCTGGACTTTAATGGCATAGTCATCTTTTACCATCTGTCTTGGGTATGCATTAAACCATGATAAGCCAAGCTTTTGTGCTTGCCAGAGCATAGCTTAATGTCTTTCACCCTCAAAGGTCCAGATAAGTTTTGTCAAAATTGTGGAGTAAACCAAGCAACTGAAGAACCACACTGTATTTGCATATTTCCTTCTCTTGGCTCATTGGTTTTGACAATTACTAAAGCCCTGAAATTCTCAGCTGAGTTGGACTCCACTGAAAGCTGCATCTCTTTAGCCCTTTCATTCAGGTAATAGCTGATTTTGCTTTTATCCACAAAACATTTAACAGCCAAAACCGTTTTTTCCCCACAGTTTATTTTTTCCTTTCAACTGTCTTAGCCAACCTTTGTCAAGCACACAATTTAAGAAAAAAAGAAGAGAAAAGAAAGTACATATGAACAACAAAAATCTTTACTTCAAACCCGGTTTAGATCTTTTCAAGAACAGTGGTGCCAAGTAACAGGAGGTGGTGTCAGGTTGCTGTGGCCTCTGTGAGGAGCACAGACTGATGCTAATGTCCGGCTGCATATGGGTGAGAAACAATTGTGTTTCTTTGCCTACCAGACCAAATGTCCAGCAAAACAACACCTAAACAAATGCTGTAAATTGAGCAGCACTCAAAAGCAGAATTCAAACCAGCTAGCGGTGAAGCTATAACTTAAAAAAAAACTCTCTGCAAGGATGGTTACAGTTTAATTGCAAGCATATACATGCATGCATTTTCACACCTGGATTGTTTCCCCACCCTTTCTGGGGACTAGCCTTAAACACCTCACTGACGCAGATGTAAGAAGAAAACAAGTTGGTTTGCAATGTGTTCTAATGGAGAAAGTCTCTAGGCAAAGCACTGAGATCTGGCAGGCCTACAAGAAGAAAACACACAGGTAAGGATTAGCCAGACTGGGTTTGGCCTTCACACTTTACTAACTTGTATTGAAAAAAACGGTTAAATCATTAAAACTGGTGAGGTGGGAGTAGAAAAGACAAGTTCAGGCTCTTTGGATCTAGTTCCTAACAACAGCCCGAAGGTTATATGAAGAATGAAGATGCTTGGTGGGTCGGGTGGTTTAACCAAAACTTTAACTGTTTTGGTTTGTTTGGGTTTTTTGTTGTTTTTTTTTTCTTTTGGGGGGGGTGGGGGAGAGTGGGGCAGGGAAAGAGGTTGGTTGCTTTTTTTTCCCCTTGATATATAAACTTCAGAACTTTATGCTGAGTTTTTGTTAGAGGTTGTTTGTCCCTGTCCTATCCTTTAGCTCTTCTCATCTTGTCAAAAAGGCAACAGTACCTGTGTTTCTTTAAACCCCAGAGAAAAGGACATTGCAGTGACATCTGTATAGACATTCTGCAGAAAAGAAAGCAAAGCTAGTATTTTGTAGCCAGCAGAGACCTTTACAAACATCTAGGCTGTCATTCAGGTTAACTGCAGAACATCACTTCCTGCTTCCTACTTTCATTCAGTGGACTGAATGCTCTAACACTGGCAGGTTTGTCCTTCACCACTCATGTGGGTGGAACTTGCTCTTTTTTTCCTGTCACAAACTATAGAAGTCCCAATATCAGTTCCCACTGCATATCTACGTTAACTCTAATTTTGATGTCCGTGAGACCAGCACACAAGACTGCATAAGTCATCTGTGAGAGAGAGATGGAAATTTTGGGGACTGCCCTGTATCCTGTGACAGCAAGATAGAATGATAAGGGACAATCACACTGCAGCATACCCAGTCCTGAAGCCACTGGCGCGTTTAGTGCCAGACCTGTGACCTGCAGAAAGCACTTGTAGTTTAAAAGAAAATATCTAAAGCTCACTTCTGCACAATAGATGCAGCTGAAGAGGATCTTACTGCTTTTTTACATCACCTCTACAACTGACCAGAACAAAGCGAGAAAATTTAAAAAACTGGAAGAGGAGTGCTTTTGTTATAAAGCATTTTCTTAGTAATAGAGCACTCTCTTCACACTATGGCAGCTTACTGTATGAGCTCTTTTCTGATCTCTAACATCTGCTCCTCTATCCGAAAAACAAAAAGAAAGAAAGAAAGAAACAACAACAAACCAAAACAAACTTTTAAAAAATTTAAAAAGTGAAAAGAAAAAGCCACGGGGATGGGGGGAAGGAGTGGGAAGGAAGAAAATATGAGAAACTCTGAATATTTTGAGAGCAGCTACCCTATTCTCCTAGGAACCAAATGTCAGTGGGCTGAATAGGTCTCCTAATGGGTATGAGCACATGCCAGTGATCACAGACAATCACAGTAAATTTCCCTTAGCAATATGCAACAGACCACACTGTGATCAGTGATAACTGAGCCCTAAGGGACTTACTTGCAGCCCTTTCAAAAATGTATATGCCCTCAAGGGAAAGTCTGCCTTGTTTTCCTGAGGAAATTAAATAGACTCTTTATAGAATTAGCAAAAATCAGCAGGGGTTCAGATTTCCCATAGACTTTAACAACTTATGGTTTAATAGCAGACTTTAAGTTAATGTATATCAGATACATGCATTTTGATTTTTGTTTCTCTTACACTGAAGAAAATACATAGATTTTAATTAGTCATTCCATAGATTTTAATTGGCTATTTCCACTTTAAGTGAAAGAACAGAAAGGATCACAGTGTTCAAATACCTTTCAGAAGAAGAACCTCGAAAATTTTATATTGGTGGTCTATGACAGACATATAGCTCACAGCCAAACATATAATATTTTGCATTTACAATTTACAGAAGCACTAGTAGTTTGATTTTTTTAGCCCAGAAGGTGCTTTGTCTGTTTCTGGTAATGTTTTACAGTTCTAAAGGTAGGTAAACCCCCTTTCTTTTCCCACAAAAATTAAAACCAAGTATAGAGAGGTGCAACATTTTTTAAAATGTGTTTAAAAACCCAATATCTTATGGAGTTGAGAACTCAGTTTGCTACTGCTAAATGATTTGGACAGAAATATCTCCACTGACTCTGGATATCTGTTTCCAAAGCCCGTATGTGACTTGGGGGAACTGAGCTTCAAAGTGTTCTGTTTCAATCACTGTTGTGGCAGATTGCAGAGATCAGAGAAAGGTGAAGACTTTACCTCTTCTTCTGTCTGCCTATCACATTACATCATCACATCACATCACATCACATCACATCACATCACATCACATCACAAAATACTTATGTAGTTCCAGTAATATTCTCAGTATTGTAAAACTGTAGGAGGATTTGTTGTACCTCTCACATCTTGGACTCCCCTGGATTGATATGTTCCGTTTTAAGTTTGCAGTTTGCAGCCGTATTAATAGGGACCAAACCCCTTCTGTGCATTTACCACTAGTCAATCAAGAGTGTCTAGTGAAAGAGTAGTGTCACTCTCAAGAACAAGCCAAGATTTCTCAACAACCCCAGCCTTTGATGATTCTTTGCCTGGGGGACAGGATATCATGAATAAAGGACAGCCTTCACAGGAAGGAGTCTCAAACAGTCACTGTTTTGTAAACCATAAAGGTTGTACATATGTTGAGCGAAAACAGCAAGATATCAGACACACTTTCTTGCCGCAGTTTCCCCGAATATTCTCTTGTCTGTTGTTGCTCAAGCAAAACATCCATCTCTTTCCTCCTCTCTTAAGTCTCTTCCCATTGGAACCCTTGGCGGTTTGGTAAGCTTTGCACTGGTCAGATTCACTGATTCACATCCCTTGACAGACAGCTTACCTTGGGGCTTTCTGAAAGTTAAGACTTCTTTTCAGAAAACTTCTGGAGTCAGGCACCCAAGAAAACTTGTCATTTAAGAGACTGCTGGACTTATTGTCAAACAAGAGGTCATCTGTATCTTGTGCATACCCCTCTTGGGAGGGCACTGTCTCTCAAACATATGTAGAAAACACCCTGGATTGTTGCTAGCGATAATATGCCTGCCCGCTCTCTTCCTGCTTTCCACATTACTGGCACAATAATTTGCCCTTTTCCTTTCACTACCTCTCTTAGGAGTACATGCTGTGGAACGCATCACGTTCACCTGCAATATAAAGGAGACGGGATGTAGCTAATAAAGAACAAGGCAATTCAAACTTTTTTCCTGAGCCCTCAGGAGGAATACCCAGGTGTGCTGAAGAAGATATGCTTGGAAAAAAAAGAAAAGAGCCATTCTGCAGTCAATCTAAAAGCACTAGGCCTCCTTTCATGAATTGATTTACCCACTGGGTGACATATTGGCAATTTTCTGTTACCTACCCAGTGATATGACTAAGTAGATGAAGCTTAAAGGCAGGTCAGATAAAAAGACTTTAATCTAACAAAGGCAGCCTGAATTTTGCATGTCAAGGAAGATGATTTAACAGGGAATAGCATCCTAAATGTGATACTGAATCAAGGTGGAGAATCCATAATTAATGTTACGCTGCAGAAATGTTTACTCCAAAACAGAATGACAAAAAGGGACAGATTTGCCTTTCTTATAAAAGATTCCAATTCAGCAAAACACATCACTGCAGTCTTTATGTTAAACATATGCTTCAATCTGGACCCACGTGAGAAGGATTGCCTTTGAATTCATCTCTTTACAACCAGTGCAAAAAGGGTGAAAATCCGTCATGACAAGTTTTATAAGACACAGGCTGAGTGCTGCCATAATGTGATGGATACACTAGGCCAGTTAGACTTGGCAGAGATGCTCTTCAGAGAATTAATTAAAATTGTTTTCTCCGAGGAAGGAAAAGTTGTGGTTTGGGAAAACTTGCACATATGCAAGTTACACGAGACTTGCTCAAGTGTTTTCAGGCCCATGGGGTGAAATGCCTAAAGGAGTGGTTGGTCCTTGAATAATGTATTTATCTTGCAGTTACGCTTCACTGTTTTCCTACCAGGGTTAGTTGAATTTCCTGAACAGCAGCCCAAAATATAACCTCAAGTTACTAAACAACTCCAGGGGAAGAGGAAGTCCATATTCTGCTCCCCAGACTATTTTATTTATCCTTTCTATTCTCATTATAATTTTTGTCTCCTATAAAATTAAAAGTGTGAAGGTGCTGTATGCACCTGAGGAAACAGTCTCTATCTGCAGCCCCTCAAATACGGAAGGACTGCTCAGCATTTTGCAGCAGGAACACAACGAAGCTGCTAGTGAAGACTCGTGGCTCAGGCTAAGCTGGATGTCTTTAAGATGGCTTGTTGCTGGATGTCCACAAAAATCTTTTTTTCCCCCTTTTTCCTAAGAGTTTGCTCTAGTTAGAGACTGAGAAGCGTTTGGTCTAAAAGGCTCTTCAATCTTTATTTCTCACCTCCTGCTACTCATTCTCTTAGGCTACACATCTGTTTAGTCAGGGAGCATCTCCGGCTCCTTCTTGGCAATACCTTCAGCACAAGGTGACCTTCAGATTACCTCTCAATTAATAACCCTTTCAATTTGAAATAATCCAAGCTGAAGAGACAGCAGGTTTTGAGGTCAAGTACTCTGACCTGAAAACCTGCAAGCACCCACACTGCAGCTGGAGGCCCACTGAAGTTTGTTCTTCAGCTGTCTATTGTCCAAAAAAAAAAAAAGAAAAAAAAAAATCTGCAGAAGACCCTTGATTAATTAGCCTCATTACTCAATATTTTAACTCACCTTGTCAGCCCTTCCCACTCTGCCTTACAGCATGAACAAAATTGCCAAAGTGCCTGGAGCTAATGGCAATAGAGAAACCACACACAGACCAAAGTGCTGATGAGAGCAAAAAGCTGCTCCTCCATTCAGCCCCTCTGTCTTCTAGAAATGCACACAAGCTCTGGCCAACCTCTGCTATGTGGGTTAAAAATCAGATCATTTGCACTTCGCTCCTATTTAAGAATTTTATTTGTGTCTTTTACTGGTAGAAATAAGACTCATCCCTGCCACCTGAACAAAGACAGTTTGTTCGTAGCTTTTCTCCTTTTGATATTGCACAACTGACTTCCAGTGACTCCAGCACTCTTCTATAGAACTGTGAGCCACAGCTGGGATTTAGCATGAAACAAATCTTTGGGCTCTATGCAGAGGCCTCTTGGATGAAGATCATGGATGTGAACAAGAAAGATACTAACACTCGCAGCGGAAAGTGAATCACAGAACCACAGAATACTAGGTGTTGGAAGAGGCCTCTGGATGTCAAGTTGAACCCTCTCTGCTAAAGCAGGTTCAACTAGAGCAGGTTGCACTGGACCATGTCTTGATGGAGTTTGAAAATCTTCAAAGACAGACTCCACAATCTCTCTAGGTAGCCTGTTCTAGTGCTCTGTCAGATGAAAGGGAAATCCTCTCTCTTTTTAGGTCTAGCTACTAGAATTCAAAATATAACTGTATCACCAAGTTGTAGGAATGTGTGGTTTGAAGCTAACAGCCTTGCTTGGCTGTTCTGGGCTTACATGTATGTGCTTGAGATGATATCTTGGTGGCTTGGTAAATCTTTTAATTCTAGTTAGCAGTTCATCTATCTTCCTTTCCTCAAAACTTTGACATTTGCAAAATCAGCTTGAGTTTGTCTTCCAGCATGCTGCAGTGGTCAGGCAGTGGATTCATGAGGATGTGAACAATCACCACAGCAGGGCATGGACTCTGCAAGTAAACACAGGGTGGATAACAGGATGTTAGATCTGCTGTATTTGTTCCAAGTTAAACCAGGGAGACACATCCTCAAGGATTTGAATTTGTCAGGTGTATTTTTACCCACTGTCTGTGTTTTTTCAGTAAAATTCTCTTTATGTATATATATAATTTTTTTTTAATATATGTTTGTATATATGTATGTATTTATTTATATATATTTTTACACACACAAACACAGTTACTCCATAGAGCAGTCATGGAAAGATATTGTGGTCTGAAAGGCTGAAGAATGTCTTTCTGTATTGACGTTGACTAAAGACAAAGGTCTTAGCCACTGATGTTTTGCACAACAGAGCTAACCTTAAAGATACAATGTGTGTGTGGGGGGGGGGAGGGAACCAACAAAACAAACAAAAAAACTCATGAAAAAATAAAACCATGTCCAAGGTTCTTGGCCTGCAGCTTAGTTTTGTTTCAACTGCCACCAAGTTTATTCTAAACCAGGGGGAAATTGAGGAGTTTGGAGATATTCTAATGACATTAAACTCAAAGTCCATCTCATTCTGTAAAAATATGATACAGCTGGATGGTTGCTGACTGTTCATTCTAGATTTATCACCCAATGAAATAATCAAATGCTTATGTTGCAACAAGCATGAACCAACTTATCTCTTGCCTGTATCCCCAGATGAGATAGAATCCCATTCTTGTGTGTAAAGGTACCTTAGTAAAGAGAGGACTGAATCTTTTCTAAACAGCTTATTGTAAGAAACTTTAATTTTCTGTTGCATCTCAGTTTTTCTAACTATCTCTCATTT
Source organism: Psilopogon haemacephalus (assembly GCA_013396835.1). Lineage (NCBI taxonomy): Eukaryota > Metazoa > Chordata > Aves > Piciformes > Megalaimidae > Psilopogon > Psilopogon haemacephalus. The sequence continues at coordinate 69,823 of VWZI01015297.1, forward strand.
AAAAAAAAAATCAACCTTACAATACCCTCAAGGCCTAAAATATTTCAGCTTTGCTCAAAATACAGTAATAAAATAAACCAAAACAAAATAAAATAAAATATTGGATAAGCACAAAGTGAGAGGGTAAGGAAGAGATACAGCTTTACAACAAAGCTGCTTGCCTGAAGGTGTAAGAATATTTTGCCAGGGAGCTCAACTCTCAAAGCGAGGCAGACAGAAGACGTTTCACAAAAGAGAACCTCCTGTGAACTCCTCACCTTTGTGAGGTAAGTCAGTGCTCACAAGGAAATACCCCACCACACCATTCTCTTTGATGTTTTCACTCTACAGAAGGGAAAGGTGGTCTTTTAAAAGCATTCACAATAGAGAAAAAAGGGGAAGAGGAAGTTCTTTGAAGAGGGAGTGAGCCTCTTCTCATTTTGCTGCTGACTACAAGCCACCCCTTTTCCTCTGTGCCTTGCACAAAAGAAGGTTTGCAAGCCCACTTCCCCCTCAACCAGACAGACAATTTCTGCAAGTACCATACCAAGAGGAGGTGCTTTCCAACACACAGAACACAGAGAGGGGAAGGAACTGTATGGCTTCACACATCAACCATAAATCAAACCTCTTGAGAAACTTCTGTGTAAAGTTTCAAGGTGCATGGGATGCGGTGGGTCTTCCTGTGTCTTCAGGATGAGCAGCAAGAGCACACATGCTCTATATGTAAAGGTCTCAGGAAATACTCCATCTTCTTATGTTCTCTCTTAAATCAGAGAGTTAATATTTCAGAGTCTGGACACAATCATGAAGGCCACAACTCTGCTGGAGCTAAAATCATCTAAGGGCATAAAAGATAACGAGATTTCACAAGCATACGGTTGGAAATTCACAGGAAACACACATTTATTGATGAATATGAGATGACCTTGTGGTATGGAAAGGGCTGAATTACTTCACAACGTTTTGGCCTCAGTCTTGACAGACTGAGCCTAGCCCCAGACCTCTGACTCTCACCAGCAAGGTTTTGCAAGAAGATGGATAATGAGAGAGCAAGAAATGAGGGAAAATATAAGCTAGATGTATTCAAACAGATGAATCAGATGGTATTCATCTGAAGTGATGCAAATGCTGGCAGATGTGATTGCAAGGTCCCATTATGGCAGTCAGGTCTATCAAGGCAATTAGGGACAACAAACCCTTGATGATGAAAAATGTAAATATATCTGTCTTTAAGAATGTGAAGACCAGGGAACTATAGATTGGTCAGTCTCACCTCATGTCCTGGAATGATCTGGGAGTACATCCTCTTATGTCTACTTGCAATCTACTGAAAGACGAGAAGCAACAGTCTATTCAAGTTTGTCTATGGCAAATCATGCTTAACCAACATAATTGCTTCCTGTAATTAAGTGACTGACTGAAAGGACAAGGAAAGAGCAGTAAATATTATATATATTTAATTGAGCAACGATTTTGTCTGCCACAGCTTTATCATTAGGAAGCTGAAGAAGGAATAACTGCTAAACAATTTGAAAATTAGCCTGATACTGGGCTGAAGTGGTTGTCATTAGTGGCGCAAAGTCCTTTTAGCAGCTGGTAAAAACTGTATTATAACCATCTGATAATCTGAAGAGTAAGAGCCTCAAGCCAGGCAGGTTTTTTATAGAAACTTCAAGATTTGGGCAGCAAAGATCTTAGAAAGCACAGATTTGATAATATAAATTTCTGCACTTATGGTGAAATAATCCCATGGACCATAGAAGGCAGGGGACAGACTGAATAACAGCCCAACCCCTAAAAAAATATAAGTAACCACAAAAAAATATAAGTAACTTCTTTCTGGGTTACCTTAGATGGAGTGTGACCATCAGATTATGGAAATTACTATCACCCTCTGTGCAGCAGATCATAAGATGCACTTGATATACTGTGTTCAGTTGTAGGTCCTGTAGGGCAAGAAAAACTGAATAGGTCTCCTCAGAAAGACAGCAAAGCATTTAGGTGTCCCTATCACCTCACCTACAAGGAGAGGTTGAAGGAGATGGGTTCATCTAGCCTTGCAAAGACAAAATTAATAGTTAATCTATTTGCTGATCAATTTGCAAATACATGATGGAAAGTTACAAAGAGCAAATTCTTTCTTGTTAGTTGTAGATATAGATGTTCAAGGAGGGAATCATGGTCACAGATTCTCACTTGGAAGACCCAAGCTAGTCATTGAAAAGAGCTGCTTCCCTAGGAAGGGAACAAAGTCACCCAGAGAGGCTCTGGAAACTCCATCTAGATAAGTCAATGTTTAAGCTGCTTTGATGTTGCATGCCTTCTTCAAACTGGAGGTTGGAATGCAGACATCCTCTCAAATCAGTACTTCTGTGATTCCTACTGGAGTTCACAAAGCCCCATTACCAACAAACAATTCAGATCTCTTTGTGTTGCTAGGCAAGAAAACTAGGCAAACCCTACACAGACCTACTTGTTTAAGCAGCTTCTCTCTTAGAGAATTTTGGGGTTTACCACAGTCAATATCATTTCTTGCATTTGTTAATCAGTCCAACCAATGACATTTAAAAGCACGTCCAACTGACTAGACGTGGCTTCTGTGGCTAGAGATTTGGCCAAGAAAGTAGGAGATGAGCCTGCCAACAGCCTCATGTGTGGACATTTTTTTCAGAAACTCTCATGTTCGTAGCAGCAGCTGAGATGCTCTGAGTGTCTAGACAGTGCCTCCACTATGCTTGTTGCATCCATGGTAGTTTGCCTCATCATGAGGAAGAGAAAGGAGGTGGAGGAAAGAAAGAGAATTTTTGCAGATGAAAATGCTTCCAAGTCAACACTGATTAATTATGAAAACAGGCAGACACTCGTGGGCGATTCATAGCAAAAAAGCATGCAGAATGTTGTGCACCTCTGCACGTAAGGGGTGTAAGAAACTTTCAGGCCATTCACTCACTCCATTCACTAGTTCTATAAGGCATCCATTATGCACCAAATGCGTGGTTTAGCCCATATCTATCCTGACAAAAATCCACCTCCTGTTCCCATGAGTAGCATTTCATGCCTATGGCCAGAATATTGAGCAGCTAAACATCCAGCGGGCAGACAATAACTGAGCTGGAAAAATAACTAGTCAACAGCTGACATTCTTAGCTCCCACCTACCATCTTGGAAGGTTTATAGACCTCCAGAAATAATGGAAGGAGAAGCTTTGACAAAGCACAAAGGCCCAAGTGGAGGAACAACAATGTGCTTTACCTCTGGTTGTGGCTATGTTGATCATTGACATCACACAAATTAGGAGCTGTCTGTTTATAACTGCCTTCCAAAAACATGCCTAGAGCAACAGATGAGGTTTTTTTCTTTTTTCTTCCATCTTTTTTCTTTTACTTCAACACATACCAAGCTACATCAATGTTTGTACTAGAGCAAAATACGCAAATAGAAGACATCCTAGCGGTGATATTGCTCACTATAAAATAAAGACTGCAGGAAGACGTCAAAATAAGTAAGCAACTTCATGTAGACTTAGAAAAGTTCTCCCACTTCTCTTTTTTTTTCATCATTAGCTTGGATTATTTTTTATTCAATTTTTTAAAATAATAATATTTGGGTAAGCAAATAGCTAATATTGCTTCCTTTTGCACCAAAAAAAAAATCATTGAACAGGTTGTCTTCAGAGAATATAATATGAAGTTATGAGATATTTTTGGCACAACGGCAAGGTAAGATATTGCCAGACAAGGAAAACACCTACTTATAATTCAGTTAATATCTGGCAAATTTATACCCCTCTGCTACTAATTGATTTGCCACATTTCCAGCCAAACAGAGCAGAAGACTATATAGTCACCCAGGACAGCAGTCCACAAAGCATTAAAAAGTAATTCAGTCAAACACGTCTCATCCTGGCTGATATATTTATCACCAGCAATAGAGGCTGAATCTGGATCCAGGTAGAAGAACAGCAAGAATCACAGAATCATAGAATCACATGTCAGGGGCTGGAAGGGACCTTGAAAGGTCATCTAGTCCAGCCCCTCTGCCAGAGCAGGATCACCTATAACAGATCACACAGGAACACATCCAGTGAGGAAGACCTTACAACTCCCCTGGGCAGCCTGTTCCAGTGTTCTGTCAGTCTCACAGTGAAAATTTTCCTCCTCATGTTTACATGGAATTTCCTATGCCTCAACTTCCACCCATTGGCCCTTAGCCTATCATTGGGTATCACCAAGCAGAGCCTGGCTCCATCCTCCTGGCACTCATCCTTTACATATTTATAAACATTGATGAGATCACCTCTCAGTCTCCTCTTCTCTAAGCTAAAGACCCCCAGCTCCCTCAGTCTCTCCTCATAAGAGACACGTTCCATTCTCTTAATCATCTTTGTGGCTCTGTGCTGGACTATCTCAAGCATCTCTGTGTCTCTCTTGAACTGCCAGGGATTGCCAGTATATAAGTGACAAGACCAGCCAGTGGTCTTTAGGATCCATTTGTTTTTGCGAGAGTACTGCTGAGACCCAGACAACTCCAGAGGGACCAGAATGTCTCAGCAAGCAGGTGATATGATTTATGCAAACATGCAGCCACCTGTACATGCTCTCACACAAAATACACACACACATCGAGGAAGTGTCCCTCCAGTGGGAGAAAGGACATGACTGTACTAGAAGGAAACCACCTGCATCAGGTAATGGTTTGATGCTATTTACTTGACCTCCCCAGAGCAATAGCGAAAAGAAAGCAATGGATTTAAGGTTTTGGGACACATTGTTTCCTGGTCTTTTCCTAGCTCAGGCCGCAGCTGAGAAATAAGTGAAGGATTAATACACCAGTAAAAGTATTTTCACTGTAATTTAGAACATATTCTCAGACTACTTACACAAGAGTCACTCCATAGTGGAAAATCACTGGTGATCCAATCCATTAGATGTTTTGTATCAATTCTGTGGGAAAGTTTGACATTTTAGTGCTGGCACAAGAAGAAGAAGTGAGGGGATGTAATGGCTGACCTGCCTTAAGTCAACCCCGAAATATTTCCTATACAGTTTTTTATTAAATTAGAAATAAAAATTGTCTCACTCTACAGCAAAGAAAATATTTCATGTAATTTTAAAGGTTTGGGTTTTTTTCCCTAAAATCCCAGTGGCAGAAATTTCAAAACAGATGTTTCTGGGAACAATTTTTGTTTTCGATTACCTTCTTTTTTAAGTTTGGATTTGTGCGGAGGATCATTTTTTGTCAATTTATTTTTTGTTTGGTTGGTTTCTATTGTCATGCATCTTTGCCTTTTGATGGGAAAATAGTTTCTTTTACTTTTAGAAATAAAATATGGATTGCAGAATTTAGTCAGAAAGACCTTCACCTCTATGAACTTAGTAATACACATAAAAAAATCATCCACTGACCCCCAAGAAATAAATACACATTTCCTGCAGATGGATTCACAGTATTTTAACTAAACAGTCAATGGACTTGAAAACTAATGGGCATAGCTTGTTATGAGCACTAGAACTTCACAAAGGGAAATTGTTCTCTGTAGAGAAAGTTTCAATGCTTTAATGTTACATTTCTTTTTAATTTAGAGCAAACCTTTCGTTTTTACTTTATTCTGATAAACGAGTTGTTGCTGAATACTTGGACAGCTAGAGAGGCAGACATGGAAGCTCAGGGAAGAAGTGAGTAACAGTGTTCTGATCTCTTTCTGTCTCCCCACCCAACAAGAAACATCAAACCATTTTGACCAAAATGTTCTAATATTTTCAGGTTTCTGATTCCCTGCTGGCAGTGATCCTGATGTGCTTCAGAGTTGCTGGTCTCCAGCAGGCCACAGCATCCTGAAAGTCTAGTTTTCAGGGAAAATCTAGTCATTGGAGGTTAATTGTACTCTGCTTGGGGTTTACCTAATTCAGAATTGGTCCACCTCAGTAAAATGTTAGGACTACTATGAATCAGCTTTTTCAGATGGGAAAACAAACAAGCATTCTACTGTGGAGTTTTCACTCAACTTTAGTGAAAACCAGGCTTAAAATAAATTGTTGTGTCTTTCTACCTGGAAAATCTGGCAGATCTTAATGGAATAAGTGACATACATAAATTTATATTTCCAAAAGTAGTTGGTAATCCTGGTCTAGATAAAAACTTGGACTAGATTAAAATATTACCCAAAAAAATGGCTGGAAATAAGAAGTAGAAAATTAAAAGCAGGAAGAAAAGTCTGAAAACAAGGAGATACTTGTTAAAAGATATATTTCTTCTGCGTGCAGCCTTAACTCTACTGTCTCCCAATGACAAGCCAGTGGATCAATAACACGAAGTGAGTACTGATCTTTTACTGAAGCTACTCAATACCTGAAGACTAGTTCATAAGAAAACAGAGCCTGTGATCCTTAGAGCCACAGAAACTTTTATGCAGTTATTTGTGGATATTCAACTGCAGATACCCTGAAGGGACTGGATTTCCTGAGAAGATGCTCAGCATTTAAGAAAATTAGATGCATTTGAGAGGTCAAAGACTTGGGTTTACCCTTTCCACCCTGAACTGTAGTTTCAATATCCATGGAAAGGTTTAAACCAGCTAATGTGAGATGGTAGGTATCTGGACATGAAGGAAATGTTGGAAAGAATATCTGAAGCTGCATGAAACTTGCTAAACTTCTTTCTTTCTCACCCCAGATTCTTGACTGGCTTAATCACATCTGAAAAATGTAATACCAGATTTAACAGCAGTCTGGATCCCCACTGATATAGTGCCTCATTTGTGGGTTTGCACAGTCAAGACATGAGACCTCATGGCTGCTTGGCAATTTTGCTTTGGTTTTTGAATGGAGTTTTGCTTTTTGGTGGTCCAGGTCAGTCTGACAATGGGTTCAAGATTTGACTCTATATAACATCTGTCCAGCTGTGACTACCAGCACCTGTGGGGTTGTTAAACAAAACTCTGTCACGATTCAATTTACTCCAGTCATTATCTGTCTCCATTATTGCAAAGGAATGTCAGAAATGCTGCTTGGAGAAAACTGGTGTTTATAACAATGCAAGTATTCAACAGAGCATCAGACAGTAGAAGAGCCCTGGCACAGGGATGATCATTTCTGCTTTGTAACTGTCAGGTGCAAAACTATCCAGGCCATGCCATTTTGAAAACTCTCATTCCACCTCTCTTACCAAGATTTATGACAATTAGCTGCTGAATCTGTAATTAGCAAGTGGTAACAGATCAGCAGATATATCCACTTCTAGTGACACCTCTGACAGATTGACGTCTACTCCCCAAATCCCTGCAAGGCTTCATGTTTTCCCTGTGACCACTCTCAAACAGAGTTTTGGCAAGGCTGTCTCAGCAGGGAGGAGAGGGAAAGCTGGGGAAGAACAAGTTCTCACAAGCATGACAGACCCATGCATAACCATTTGGCTTTGCAATTAAAAACATGTTCTCTCTTCCTCTGCATCACCAAGGAGAGTGTACAAGTCTTGAATTCAAACAGAGCAGGAATTTTGAGTTTCTGTATGTGGGGTTTTGTTTGCTCAAATAAAGAGGAATGTTTTCCTTTTTCCTTCTCAAAGGAGCATTTCAGGAACTTTTCTTGGGAGGAAAGAGGAGAGGGAAGTGGAAGGAAGAAGAGTTGCAGTTATATTTATACATGGCTTTCTGTTTAGATACCTTGCAGTGAGCACAAGGGTCAAGGTGAGAAGAGCCCCATCTAGCCTATCCAAAATCAAATAATTTATCATTCTAAACCAGATCCAAAGTTCTCCTTATGCATTAACTTCACATATCCACCTTTGAGATGTGTCAGCCCTGCAAGGGTGTAATGAAGGTCTTCAATCTTCTGCAAACAGTCAGTGGTAACTAGAGGAAATGGAGCAAAACTAGTGGGTACATTCAGACTGGATGTAAGGAAAAAGTTCTTCACAATGAGGGTGGTGGGACACTGCACTGGGGGGGTGGGGGAGGAGTTGGATCTGGGTGACCTCTGAGATCCCTTCCAACCCTGAAAATTTTGTGGTTGCATGATTCTGTATCTTTACACTTTCTAGGCAGCCTCCCAGTTCTTGACCCAGCTGCTTTCCAACCTCAACTCTTATTCAGGTTTCTACATACCTTGTATCCAGGTGCATTCCATATTAACAGATGCATGTTTCTCATTTACAACTACAGCTTTAACTAAGCAGTTTTAATTTTTGAGCCCTGACAAACATAACATTCAAGACCATCAAAGCACTGTATTCATTCAATGCAAAACTAGGGAAAAAATTAGATGTGAAGGTAGGGGTTAGATTAGGTCTTGTGTACAAGGTTACTTAGGGAGTGAATGGGTGAGCCCATTTCACCTGAATTTCAGCCAGGTTGGTGCTCATGCCTGACTGATAAGAACAGCATACATATCATCATCATTGAATGTGTAACAGAAACAACACAGCTATTTATTGAATTGATTGTACTGCAAGCCTGATTTGCCCTTAATAGATGCAACTCAATATGCCATTCTCAATGACAAACTGAATGATGTGCAATCTCAATTCAGCCCCGTGTTCCTTCCTTTAATGGCACTTTTTGTTTTGTTGGTTTGGGTTTGGTGTTTTGGGTTTTTTGGGGGGGTTTGGGGGGAGTTTTGTTTGGTATTTTTTTTGTTTCAGTTTTGTTTGTTTGGGCTTTTTTTTCATTTGCAAGCTATAATCAAGATCTTCCACAAAAGGCAGTTGTACCTAAAAGAGTAAACTAGCACTTCAAGTACCTGGTAAAATGCATCTGTGGCTGCAAAGGAGCCTGATAAAAGAACATAAAAGCTTGTTGATTTTTCAGTTGGAGGGGATGTATTTTTATGTCAACCTAGATGCTAGAGGAAGAAATGTTGGGAAATTGTCAAATTTTTTTTTTTTTTTTTTGGCAGAATTGGTACAGACAAAAGTCTCTGTCTGATAGTGGTCATAGCTCTAGTACTTGACAGGCTGCCTTGTGGAGAATCCTAACCCATTTTTTTGTTAGCTCTTAACAGAACTTTCCCGGCATGTTTTGCCTATGTAGATAATTAAATAGAAGAGAGAGAAAGATACCACAAGAAAAGAAAAATAAAAAACAAACCCTTTCATCAAGTGGAAAACAGAGTCATTTTACATGTAACAGGGCCAGAACTGATTTGTAGTCCCAATGCCAAATGGCACAGAGCTCTCTTTCTCCTCTCTGTAAAAGATGTTTCTTGAAGAATACAGTCTAAAAACCAAGTCAGGCAATACAGTAACAATTCAGTAGTGACGACAGTCAGCAGGCAGTGTTTGATCTGAGTGTGCAAGCTTCATTTTTTTAAAAGTACAAAGGTAAGCTATATATCTGCCCCAAAAAACTGCATGTGCTTTTTGATCCTACCTTATGCCTCCAGGAGGCTGTGAATATACGCAGTGATCACTGTCTTCACCCAAAGTCAGTGTTAGCCTAGTTGAAGTCTCGCAGAGGTAATAGGGATGCATTTGTTTTCAAAGCAAGCAGGTCTCTTCTTCATGTTTTTTGACTCCTTGACCTTACTGCATTCTCTGACCAGTTTGAAAATTCTGGGTCATGATCATCACTCTTTATGTATGGAAAAAGAGGTGCCTCAATCCATTTGCAAATTTGAGACTCAAGAGCCCAACTTAAGCTGTTTCATTTGACATTCTTGCCCTTGCTTCTGGTTAGAGAATAACCTGAGGGAAAAAAAAAAAAAAACCACAATAGAAATATTTCATGGCTCTTCATAAATAATAGGTGAAAGATACAGATTTGTACAACAGCATGTAATTCAGAAATACACTGGCCAGGAGACCTCTTCATGGTCCAAAGCTGCTTACAACATGTTGTTTGTTGCAAACTCTACATTATCTAGTGGTGGAGCTTTCCATCTTCTTCTTTGCTTTTATACATATTTATTACCTAATGATAGTCAAACCTGAACAACAAACAAATAAAACAACCAAAAAACCTAAAGTATGATTCTTCTATTTTGCAAAGAATTTTACTTTGCAGAAACAACCACCGGTTTGTTTAAGGAATTGTTTGTGAGATGACTAGATTAGATTAATTAGCAAATGTTTGTAAAGTACTTTGAAGATTAAGAACACTATATAAGTGTTAAGTATTATTGTTATTATAATAGATAGAGAAGGTAGATAGCTAGATAGGTAAAGAGATACGCAGTCAGATAACAATAATTATAATACTTAGCATTTCTATAGGGCTTTACATCTTTTGAGTGTTTTACAAACATTAACTAATTAATAGAGTTAAGCAGACAGATAGTAGATAAAATAGTAGGTAGATTGACAGATAGGGACAAATTTTGCCTTCGGATATATGAATACTAAAGTCAATGAATGTTGCATCCCATTGATGAGGGCAAAATTTGGTCCATAGACAAATTTAAAGGCAAATCAGCCATTTTTGTCAAGAACTGGGCTGGGTTTTTTCCCACCAACACTTTGTCTTCTCAATGAGTAGATTCATTATGGGAACAGAAAGCATACTGAAATGTTGAAATGAGTGTATCAAACATGTCAAACTTTACAGTGACATATTATGGAATCAAAGAACATTGTTAAGATTAGTCACAACAGAGTGTCAGTGACTCAGCTTTGCAACATCTGAAATGATGCATCATGTCTTTGGGAAGCACCTTTAAGATGCTGGATGAAGCAGGTTTATCCGTGTGCTGACGTGCATTCTCATCTTTCAAGTCTTCATGAAAATGTAGGAGTAAGACATACTGGCTCCACTGAAAAAGATTAGACTCAGATGTAAGTATATTTTATTTTTGTGTAATGGAGAAGAATTATCTAAAGACACAGAGGGATATGTGAAACTAACCTGCTGTTTGAAATAAAGTTTGTGTCCTGTATGTCTTTGATAGCCAGCTACCCACAGTCCAGTGGTTGCAAGGCCTCTGGTACCTTTGCAGTATATAAAGGAATGAAGAAAGAGACCTCAGATAAGTATGAACAGGCTTACTCTGAAATACAGATGCATCAGTCATTCTGCATTAGCTTTTCTGAGAGCTTCTAATATCACTCCTGAACCTGGCTAACGCACCAGTGCTGCCTCTGCGTCTGGGATTGCATCACCACAGACTGCTACTCTCCACTACCGGGTTGGAACTCTCAGCACTACTCCCATTGTGTCCTACGGATACAACCAATGTTTTCCCTCCAAAACACTTTTCTGCTACGAGGTATATCTCAAATCTTCAGAGTGATCAGAACCACAGACAACTAAATCTTGAAGAGATAGTAAAATCTTACTTAACTTTTGACAGCCTACCTACCTTTGGACAAGATACTCCAGCATGCCTTAACAGCCAATAAGCAAAAAGCATTTAAGACTTAAATTTTGTCTGCTTTGTATCTATGCCTATGTTGGGATGAGATGAGCTATCTCCTAAAGTCTTGTTTCTCTCCATTGACTGTCAGTGAAGCCCAAATGACTAGCTCAGATGACGCCAGCTCTGTTGTAGATTTCAGCAGCCAGCCAAACTGCTCTATCACTCTCACTTCTCAGCAGAACAGGGGAAGAAAATATGATTAAAAGTTAATGGATCAAGATAAGGAGAAAGACATCACTTAACAATTATAGTCATGGGCAAAACAGACTCAGCTTATGGAAATTGTTTTAATTTATTGCAAATTAATCAGAGTAGGTTAATGAGAAATAAGAATAAAACTAAAAATGTCTTCCCCTTCCCACCCTATCTTCACAAGATTAACTTTATTCCCACAGTTCTTTTACATCCACTCACAGGGGGATAGGGAATGGAAGTTATAATCATTTCACAGCTCTTCCTCCTCACCCTATCTATGCTCAAATATGAGGTCTCTCCCATGAGGTACTGTCCTTCACAAACTTCTCCAATGTGAGTCCATCTCATGGGCTGCAGTTCTTCACAAACTCTAGCATAGGTCCTTTGCAGAAGGTATGATCACTTTGAAATTAACTACTTCAGCATAGGTCCCCCAAAAATTCACAGGTCCTACCAGAAAACATTCTTGTGTGTGGACTCCTCTTCATAGTCTGCATTTCCTGCCAGGAGTCTGCTCCAGCATTCACTCTCTACAGGCTACAGATTCCATCAGGGCAAGTTAGCCCTCATGGAGTCCTCTTTGGACCGCAATATGGATATCTGCTCCACTGTGTCCTCCAAGGGCTGCAAGGAGACAATTTTTGTTGCCATGCTGCTACATGCTGCAAGGTAAATGTCTGCTTTAACACTTGGAACATCTCATCCCACTATGTTGTCACTAACTTTGGCATCTACAGGGCTCCATCTCACTTTTTAAATTTTTTTTTTTCCTCTCAGCTACGTGCAGTACATTTTACTTTTTCTTAAATATGTTCTCACAGAGATGTAATCAATGTCACTGTTGGCTCAACCTTGGTCACTTGTGGGTCCATCCTGGTGCCAGCTGGAACTGACTCTGTGTAACATAGGAGCAGCATCCAGTATCCCCTGCTACCAAAACCTTGACATATGAGCCAAATAAAGCCTCTTTCTGCTTTGTCTGCAAGATCTGGCTAGTGGATTGTTCCAAACTCCTCTGTCCAGTCAATTTCACTAGGACTGTTAATAAAGAGGTTTATTCGGAAATTGGTAGGAAGATGATTGCCCAAAAAGGCAAGTCCACAATGCTGGTCTTCACTGCTTATACAATGAGATAATTACAGTTTTCTGTACCTGCTGTTCTCTGGTGAGTACAAGACACAAGACAGGATAGAAAGACATAAGACCAAGAATACATCTTACGTGCCTCTTCCTCCCTTTGAAAGCCCCCATAGAATGAAGTTAGCGAAAATGTAAGTTCCCCTTCAGTAGCATAACCTATTAGTGATGGGAAAGTTCCTACTATGAAGCAAATGGAGAAGACTATAAGCCATCTGACTCAGTCACAAAAAAGGGCAACATTCAAATATTGTACAGAATAAACATTCTACAGAGCAAATACATCATTCATCAACACAACAACCCTTTGATCACCTAAAGAGGCATGAAAAAAATTAAGCAGGCAAGCAAGAGCAAGAAGTAGTGTCAGTGTTCTCCCTTTTTACCAGGGATGGACAGTAAACACCTCGGTAATTACAAATTACAGCTTTCTTCTCAAGGAACTTGAACCCAGTCTCAAGTTATGGGTGAATATTCACATCAAAATGTTTCAAGACAGACCTGTCTGAAGTTCTCTTGTTGGAGCAGGTTTATTTGTATACTGTACTTCACTATTTCCTGTGTCACGAGGAGAATGACTTTCTAGCATAGTGGTTAGTGCATTCAACTGGAAAGGGAAGTCCTCAGTTCCTGTGCCTGCTTCTATTAATGTTTCTGTATTTTTCATTTAAGTATTCATTGATGTGGATAATGGAAACCAAGCCTCTGCTCCCAAATGAAAGACTATACCATGAAGATATATATAGTAATTTGCATAGGTTTGCCATCTTCCTGTTCCCATGAATATTTAATTAACCTATGCAAAGTGTAATAGTTTTAATATGAGGAACTGAGAAAGCCCTACCCTAGAATATTCTTTCTCGTAGTGGTTAGGGCAGTCAGGGAAGTGGAGAGACAAGCTCAAATACCCTTAAGCAGAAGAGGGAATTGAACCTGGATCTTCCAGAGCTTGGTGGATATTCTCAACACAATGTCACTGGTGAGAAAAATGTAGCATCTCTGCTTCCTTTTCTTGCCTGAGCCTTGCCAAAAACACTTATCATGCTGAAAGATCATCAGAGTGTGACTGATACAATCTTTATTAGAAAACAGATGATTTTGCGATGAACTCTGAAGAAATTAAGTAGATTAAGTGACAAGAAAATGGCTTACCACAAGGGAGCATACTCACACCTGTATTATTTGTGATCTGCACAAATGATCTACCAATGTTTAATGACAGGGAAAAAAAAAATCCATGAACCCATGACAGCTTGTTAAAATTCAGTTTTCCAGTTCAAAGATCTGGGCCAAAGGAAAGCCATGCCAACACCAGCATTCTACCAGATTTCAGAATATCACATGAAGAATTAGTGGAATGTGGTGCTATCAAGTCTCTTCTGTAAGGTTCAAGGCCCAGAATATTGAACAGAACCATCTCAAAGGAGATGTGACTCAGAGACCAGAATGCTTGGAACTGACATCGGAATACTTGTTTTTCCTCAGGGCACAGATACAAAAGACAAAGAATGAGGTTAACCTATAGTATAAATTACTGAAGAAACATGTGAATTCCAAACTGAAGGTCAGCTCTACAATGCTGTAAACCACAGCACTTGCATTCTGTTATCTGGCAGATAAATATTTATGTCACACTGATATATCAGTAGCTATGAAGAGATTAGGTATGCTGTTGAATGAAAGTGGTTGATTCTTTTTTTTTTTTTATTCATGCCTTAGGCCACCTGAGGAAAGTAATCTGTATCTCCTAGCTGGGATCACCCAACTGGAGAACAGATGAAAGAGAGAAAGAAAGAGAGAAAGAGAGAAAGAAAAAGAAAGAAAGAAAGAAAGAAAGAAAGAAAGAAAGAAAGAAAGAAAGAAAGAAAGAAAGAAAGAAAGAAAGAAAGGAAGGAAGGAGGAAAAAAGCCCAAACAACTCAACAGGAAGAAAAGAGGGGAAGAAGGTAGAGACAAGCTTTGAAGCATACTATCAAACGTCTAAAGTCACTGACTTGGTAAGACCCAATCAGTAATATGTCTGTTCTCAAACTCAGTAAGTTTCAGAAAGGTCTGGCTGACAAATTTTCATTTACTACTAGTTATTACTAAAATTTTTTTCTGCATTATTTTCTACCTTTTTTTTAATTTAAGCTCACTCTGACAGTGAGAGATAAACACAAAAAAAATTATCATTTTCTTTGAAAATGTCATTTATTGACAGAAGTCTCTATCCTCTGTGTAGATATCATATTTGTTTGATATCAATATGGCATCAAAGCACAGGCTTCTCAGATGGCTCTTCATACTCTTCAAGCTTAGGAGATCCTAGGCAAGAATATCTTCATGTCCAGTCACCACGTAATACAAACAGACTAAAAGCAGAACTATGCAAAAACAAAAAAAAAACAAAAACCCAAGCCCAAACCTTTACCAACAAAACAATCCATTCCAATCCCAGTATAAACTTTATTGAAGTGTTTTGCAGGAGGCATTTCTGAAGTGCAAGCATGGACTTGCACAAAAGTAGACCTTGTATTGTTTGGATTATGAGCTTTTGGGGCAATGACTTTTTCTTCAGAGGTAAGTATCCGCTTCACAGCACCAGTCCTGCCATGATAACCATAATCGTAATAGTAAACAGCAGTAATAATAATAAAAGAAATAATAATAAATTCATCCAGGATGCTGCATAGCAGAGCTGAAGGGCAGCAGGTGTGTTAGGGAAATAATATAATACATCAACTCCTATGCAGTGTGCACATGAGTGTGTGATATCAAAGACACTACCTATGAAATTAATTTGCCAGTGACACTGCCTTGCCTACCATCCCTGGGCGTTGTGAGAATTAATTAATGCTTGCAAATCGCCTTGAGAACTTCAGAGGAAAGACGCTTTATGTATGCAAAGCCCTGCTGCCTTTCCCTGGTGTCTGTGCACACCTGTGCCCATTGCATCATGTGCCGCCTCTGTCTGGTCACAGAGTGCTTGCTGTGTACATATGGCCTCAGCATGATTGATGGTTGGATTCGGGTGCTGACACTGGAAGCTCTCCCCTGCCAACGGAGAGCTTGCCCACACATGTCCATGCACCATCAGCCTCTTTCCTCCGGCACAGTTGTTGGATTTCCCAAAACAATGATTACCTTTCCGCAGAAACAAACCTTCATTCTGACACCTTTCCAAGCTGATGTCTTGTAGCATGAGGGTTCTTTTGTAGGGGTCTGTTCCCTACCTCCCAGGACTCTTGTGAAACTTCATTCCTTCTTGTTTGTAAAACATGTCAAGAGGTCAACATGAAAGTGCAAGGAGAGAATAGAGCACTCTTTTTTTTTTTTTTTTTTTTTTTTATTTT